>JAOPSE010000013.1:35620638-35928804 GCA_029449295.1 Zea luxurians | reverse complement strand
GTAGCACCAGGTGCCCACATTAGATTCTTAATAGAGCAGTATAGATAAATAGGTATTGAGATATAATTATTGTTTATTTATAAACACTAAGGTATGTGTGGTTTGGTGGTTACATTCAAATGTTTGGAGCAAGGGGTGTGGGTTCGAGTGCTCGCTTTACACTATTTTTTGCACGGTGCGATAGCACGGAGGGTGAAGCCATGGTATCACAGGTGCCCATATTAAGTTCTTAATATATTTCTATTTCTATAGATTCTATAGATATAGAAGTATATATACTTTTAGTATAATACTAGGTATGTGCCCGTGCGTCGTCACGAGACGGGAGAGCGGGTGGAGCGGCGCCTAGACTACATATATAATTATTGTTTATTTCTAAGCACTAAGAGATGTGTGGTTTGGTGGTTAGCCTCAAATTTCTAGAGTAGAGGTCGTGGGCTCGAGTGCTCGCTTTGCACTATTTTTTGCCTACGCTGAGCGTGGGGTGAAGTCGTGGTTGCCCACATTAGGTTCTTAATAGAGTAGTATAGATATAGATAATTTCTCACATTTGAAGCAACCAAAATATAAAATTTTTGTAATTTTTAGTAGGAACAGTTCTTTGTCTTTGCATTTGCCTTAATATGTTGACTAATCTTTATTATTAGTATTATTGTAAATATTTGACTATCTCATTTAAACAAGGTCACCAACGATATATATGAACTGTTGCAACGTACAACATCTAACCAGTAAGAGGTGAGATAAGAGATGTGATAGGAAAGCTACTGTAGATAGCCTTAGAGCAAGTATAATAAGGTGATATAAGCGGACTGCAAGAGATGTTACAACAGATGTATGATGATGTGGAAGAAAAAGAAATGGAGAGAGAAGAAAAGTGGGTTGCTCATTAGTAGCCAAGTGAAAGAAGGCTGCTCAAAGACTCCAAGATAGGTAGTGACAGAAAGAGATGGACCCATTATTAAATGTACAACTTATATGTTAAGAGAGTTATTATATAAGTAGACTTTTTGTTGTTCATATATGACATGACAATATCATAAAAGCCCTAGTATGGGTTATTTTTAACCTTGCTCTTAGAGCAAGTATAATAAGGTGATATATTGTCATCAAGAGATGTCATGTCACATTATTGGTGATATGGAAGAAAGATAAATGGAGAAAGGAAGAAAGCGGGTTGCTCACTAATAGCCAGTTGAATGTGGGTTGCTCACATACTGCAAGACACTTTGGAAGAGAGATGGAGCAAATATCAAATGTATAGCTTATATCATAAAGATTGCTATGGGCTATATCATTAAACTTGCTCTTAGGGAGCGAGTGCCTATCGAATTAATCCATTAAGGTCCTGTCTGGTTCCACAAACTAAATTTTAGTCCCTATCACATCAGATATTTAAATATTATATAATTATTAAATATAGTCTAATTACAAACTAATGCATAGATGAGGACTAAACGATAAGACGAACCTAATAAACTCAATTAGTCTATGATTCGCTTAAGCGATACTACGATAAACATTTGTTAATTATGTATTAATTAGGTTCAATAATTTTTTCCGTCATTTAGTCTTTAGCTATGTAATTTGTTTTATAATTAGACTGTATGTAAACACTCAAACATCTTATGCACGGATAAGCTTTAGGACATATTTGGAACCTCTAAAGCTAATAGTTAGCTGCTAAAATTAGTTGTAGAGGTTCCAAACACCTTAAGCTAATACTCTAGTTAATTGTTAGCTACCTCACAGCTAATAATTAGTTCATTAGCTGGTTCAACCCATCCGATAATTTATTAGCTGGCTAACTATTAGCTCTAGGGGTTTAAAACAGGACCTTAGACTATCCACAATTGATCGTGTAAAACATGAGATTTGTATTGTAGATGACACTGCTTACAAAGTGAAGTTTGAAATAGGAGATAAGATAGAGAGTTGAAGACAATCTTAGTTCGTAGAACTAAACACGTCCTAAGGTTGTCTCTAGCACCTATAAATCCCCTAATTTACTCATGGTCTGATGCGGATAGCTCAAGGCCATCTCTAGTAGATCCCCTATCACATCCTCTATTACATTCACTATTTCAAATTCTTGAACACCAAAAGTGGCAGACAGTCCAGGCCTAGGCCCCGCGATTAGATTAACTCGGGCGATTATCCTTATCTCGTGCGTGGTTATCCATCTAAGCACGTGGGATTTGTCAGCTATTAGCAAGGAACGGGTCCAGACCTCCCCCTATATATGAAAGGGGTACGACCGATTGAGAACCCACGAACACATTCCAACCGAATCAATTACTTTCTTTATCATTCCTGCCCTAGGAGTAGATGTAGCGTAGTTCTAGTTATAACTTTCCACATATCCACCTCTACCCTAGATCCGACTTGGGTGGCCTGCCAACCCCAAGACGACCATATGATCTTACCCCTCTTAGGGGGCAAGATATGGTTGTCAATTCTGAAAGGGAAATAGGGTTAACCTTTTTCCAGAAATTAATTTGGTGGTTGAATGCCCAACACAAATATTGGACTAACTGGTTTGCTCTAGATTATATATTCTACAGGTGCTTAAAGGTTCAACACAAACCAATAAAAGATTGAAGAAAGGGTTCAAAAAGAGAGGAGCAAAGAAACCAAGAGTGCCCTGGTGTGGCGCACTGGACTGTCTAGTGTGCCACCGGACAGTGTCTGGTGCGCCAGGACCGTACAACGTCCAACTCTCCATTCTCGGGTTTCTCAGGGCATGCTCCGCTATAATTCATCGGAATGTTCGGTGCACTAGCAGAGCAACGGCTATCCAGCGCAACGGTCAACTGCAACGGACGCCTACAACGCTACAGTGCACGAACAGTGCGCGTAGAAGTCAGAGCAGTCGCCAAAGGTGCACCGGATAGTGAACAGTGCCTGTCCGGTGCCACACCGGACTGTCCGGTGCCACTATAGGACAAAGCCTCCAACGGTCAGAAGCTTCCGAATCCTAATGGTTGGGTAACATGGCTGGCGCACCGGACAGTATCTGGTGCGCCCATCGACAGCAGCCATCCCCAACGGCTATGTGGTGGTTGAGGGCTATAAATACCCCCCCAACCACCATCACTCCAAGCATCCAAGTTTCCAGCACTTCACATTCAATACAAGAGCTAGTGCATTCACTCCTAGACACAATTCAAAAGAATCAAAGCCTCTCCAAGTCCTAAATTCACTCAAAACACCTAGTGACTAGAGAGAGAGTTTGTTCATGTTCTTTCAGCTCTTGTTTCTTGGATCGCTTTCTTCCTTCCTCATTCTTGTTCCCAAGTGTTTTGTAAGCAAGGCAAGAGACACCAATTGTGTGGTGGTCCTTGCGGGGTCTAAGTGACCCGTGAGAATTAAGGAGAAAGCTCACTCGGTCTAAGTGACCGTTTGAGAGAGGGAAAGGGTTGAAAGAGACCCGGTCTTTGTGACCACTTCAACGGGGACTAGGTTCTTTAGAATCGAACCTCGGTAAAACAAATCACCGTGTTCATCCACTTTATTTCTTGGTTGATTTGTTTTCCCCTCTCTCTCGGACTCGAATTCATTTATAACGCTAACCCCGGCTTGAAGTGTGTGCTAAGTTTATAATTTTTAGATTCCACCTATCCACCCCCTCTAGGCGACTTTCAATTGGTATCAAAGCCGGTACTTCATTGGAGTCAAACAACTCGAAGTAATGTTGGGAGGATCCGCCAGGAGATGGAAACCGGCAAGAAGGCCACAAGCCACGGGAAGGCTCCATCAAGGGAGTCTGGCGCCAAAGGCAAGGAGGAATCCCCTCCCCGCGTCAAGTCGCTTCGAAGTGGCGACAAGAAGAAAAAGATGAAGAAAGTGGTCTACTACGAGACTGATTATTTGTCGCCCTCCACATCTGGCTCCGACGTGGCGTCCGTCACTTCTAAGCGCCATGAGCGCAAGAAGTATAGTAAGATGCCACTTCGTTATCCCGCATTTCTAAATGTGCTCCTTTACTTTCTGTTCCATTAGGCAAACCACCATATTTTGATGGTGAAGATTATTGTATGTGGAGTGATAAAATGAGGCATCACCTAACCACACTCGACGCAAGCATATAGGACATTGTTGAATTTGGAGCGCAGGTACCTACGGTGGGAGACGAGGGCTACGACTCGGACGAGGTCGCCCAAATCTGGCACTTTAACTCCCAAGCAACTACTATACTCCTCGCCTCTCTATGTCGAGAGGAGTATAATAAGGTGCAAGGGTTAAAAAGCGCCAAGGAGAATTGGGACGTCCTAAAGACCATGCACGAAGGAGATGAGGTGACCAAGATCACCAAGCGGGAGACGATCGAGGGGGACCTCGGTCGATTCATCCTCCACCAAGGAGAGGAGCCACAAGCAATGTACAACCGGCTCAAAATCTTGGTGAATCAAGTGCGCAACCTCGGGAGCACAAAATGGGACGACCATGAAATGGTCAAGGTTATTCTTAGATCTCTCGTATTTCGTAATCCTACTCAAGTTCAATTAATACGTGGTGATCCTAGATATAAGCTAATGTCTCCCTAGGAGGTGATTGGGAAGTTTGTGAGCTTTGAACTAATGATCAAAGGCTCCAAACACATCATCGACTTGGAGCAAGGCGGCACCTCCACACCCGAGGTGCAACCTATCGTATTCAAAGCGACGGAAGAGAAGAAAGAAGAGTCTACATCAAGTAGGCTCCCCATCGACGCCTCCAAGCTCGACAATTGAGGAGATGGCGAGTTTTTGCCAAATCCTCAAACAAAGGAGGGGGAAAGACTACAAACCCCACTCCAAAAGGGTGTGCTACAAATGTGGTAAGCCCGGTCATTTTATTGCTAAATGTCCTATGTCTAGTGATAGTGACAGGGGCGACGACAAGAGGGGGAAGAAGAAGGAAAAGAAGAGGTACTACAAGAAGAAGGGTGGCGATTCCCACGTGTGTCGGGAATGGGACTACGATGAGAGCTCCACCGACTCCTCCTCCGATGAGGATGCCGCCAACATCACCGTCAACAAGGGCCTCCTCTTCCCCAACGTCGACCACAAGTGCTTCTTGGCAAAGGACAGCAAAAAGAAGAAGGTACAATCTAGAACCTCACCCAAATATACTACATCTAGTGATGAGGGTAGTTCTAGTGATAATGAAGATGATTTGCTTACCCTTTTTGCCAACCTTAACATGCAACAAAAGGAAAAATTGAATGAATTGATAGGAGCCATTCATGAAAAGGATGAACTCTTGGACAGCCAAGAGGAATTCCTCATTAAAGAAAACAAAAGGCATGTTAAAGTAAAAAATGCTTATGCTCAGGAAGTAGAGAAAAATGAAAACTTAACTAAGGAGCTTAGCATTTGCCATGATTCAATTACCAATCTTAGAAATGAAAATGCTAGTTTAATTGCTAAGATTGATAAATTAAATGAATCAATTTCTAGCCTTCGGACCCAAAATGCTAGTTTGATTTCTAAGGCTAAAGATTTAAATGTTTGCAATGATTCCATTTCCTGTCTTAGAAATGAAAATGTCATGCTAAAATCTAAGATAGATGAATTAAATGTTTGCAAACCATCTACATTTACTGTTGATCATGTTGCTATTTGTACTAGATGTAGAGATGTTAATGTAGAAGCTATTTATGATCACCTTGCTTTAATTAAACAACAAAATGATCATATAGCTCAATTAACTGCTAAAATTAATGAGCATGAAATTGAAAATGAAAATGAAAATTTTAAATTTGCTAGAAGCATGCTCTATAATGGGAGACGCCCTGGCATTAAGGATGACATTGGTTTCCAACAGGGAAGCAATGTCAAGCTTAATGCCCCTAAAAGATTATCTAATTTTGTTAAGGGCAAGGCTCCCATGGTTCAGGATAATAAGGGCTATATTTTATGTCCTGCTAATTATTCTGAGCACAAAATTAGGAGAATCCATACTAAGAAGTCTCATTCTGTTTCTCACCATGCTTTTATTTATAAGAACGAGGCATCTAGCTCTAGGCATTCTACACATGTTAAAATGCCTAAAAAGAAAACTCCTACTGCATCAAATGAGCCTAACATTTCATTTAAGACTTTTGATGCATCTTATGTTTTAACTAACAAATCAGGCAAAGTAGTTGCCAAATATGTTGGGGGCAAACACAAGGGGTCAAAGACTTGTGTTTGGGTACCCAAGGTGCATGTTTCTAATGTGAAAGGACCCAATACCGTTTGGGTACCTAAGAACAAGGCCTAAATTGTTTTGCAGGTTTATGCATCTGGGGGCTCAAGTTGGATAATTGATAGCGGATGCACAAACCATATGACAGGGGAGAAAAGAATGTTCTCCTCCTACGAGAAAACGATGATCCCCAAAGAGCTATCACATTCGAGGATGGAAATTAAGGTTTGGTCAAATGACTTGGTAAAATTGCTATTTCACCTGACCATTCTATTTCCAATGTTTTTCTTATAGATTCTTTAGATTATAACTTGCTTTCTGTATCTCAATTATGCAAAATGGGCTACAACTGTCTATTTACATATATAGGTGTTACTATCTTTTGAAGAAGTGATGATTCAGTAACATTTAAGGGAGTATTAGAGGGTCAGCTATACTTAGTTGATTTTAACAAAGCTGAACTCGATACTTGCTTAATTGCTAAGACTAATATGGGTTGGCTCTGGCATCGCCGACTAGCCCATGTTGGAATGAAGAATCTTCACATGCTTCTAAAGGGAGAGCACATTTTAGGACTAACAAATGTTCATTTTGAGAAAGACAAGGTTTGTAGCGCATGCCAGGCAGGAAAGCAAGTTGGCGCTCATCATCCGCACAAAAACATAATGACAATGGACAGGCCACTAGAGCTACTCCACATGGATCTATTCGGCCCGATAGCTTACATAAGCATCGGCGGGAGTAAGTAATGTCTAGTAATTGTGGATGATTATTCTCTCTTCACTTGGGTATTCTTTTTATAGGAAAAATCTCAAACCCAAGAGACCTTAAAGGGATTCTTAAGACGAGCTCAAAATGAGTTCGGATTAAGAATAAAAAAGATAAGAAGCGACAACGGGACGGAGTTCAAGAACTCTCAAATCGAAGCTTTCTTGAGGATGAGGGCATCAAGCATGAGTTCTCTTCTCCCTACACACCTCAACAAAATGGTGTAGTGGAGAGGAAGAATAGAACTCTACTGGACATGGCAAGGACCATGCTTGATGAGTACAAGACTCCGGACCGGTTTTGGGCTGAGGCAATTAACACCGCCTGCTACTCCATCAACCGGCTTCTACCTCCACCGAATCCTCAAGAAGACATCTTATGAACTCCTTACCGGTAAAAAGCCCAATGTTTTATATTTTAGAGTCTTTGGTAGCAAATGTTTCATTCTTGTTAAAAGAGGTAGAAAATCTAAATTTGCTCCTAAGGCTATAGAAGGCTTTTTACTAGGATATGACTCAAACACAAGGGCATATAGAGTCTTCAAACAATCCACTGGATTAGTTGAGGTTTCTTGTGACATTGTGTTTGATGAGACCTAATGGCTCCCAAGTGGAGCAAGTTGATCTTGATGAACTAGATGATGACGAGGCTCCGTGAGTCACGCTAAGGAACATGTCCATTAGGGATGTGTGCCCTAAGGAATCCGAAGAGCCTACACAAGAACAAGATCAACCGTCATCTTCCATGCAAGTATCTCCACCAACTCAAGATGAGGATCAGGCTCAAGATAATGAAGATCAAGAGGATGAGCCACCACAAGAGGAGGACAATGATCAAGGGGGAGATGAAGACAAGGAAGATGAGCAATAAATACAGGTCAAAGATCGCCACACCCAAGAGTCCATCAAGCAATTCAAAGAGATCACCATGTGAACTCCATTCTCGGTGACATTCATAAGGGGGTAACTACTAGATCTCGAGTTGCACATTTTTGTGAGCATTACTCTTTTGTGTCCTCTATTGAGTCGTACAGGGTGGAGGATGCACTAAGAGATTCGGATTGGGTGCTCGCTATGCAAGAGGAGCTCAACAACTTCACGAGGAATGAGGTATGGCATTTAGTTCCATGTCCGAATCAAAATGTTGTAGGTTCCAAATGGGTATTTCGCAACAAGCAAGATGAGCATGGTGTGGTGACAAGGAACAAAGCCCGACTTGTGGCCAGGGTTATTCACAAGTCGAAGGTTTGGACTTTGGTGAAATGTATGCACCCGTAGCTAGGCTTGAGTCAATTCGCATATTACTTGCCTATGCTACTTACCATGGCTTTAAGCTTTATCAAATGGACGTGAAAAGTGCCTTCCTCAATGGACCAATCAAGGAAGAGGTCTATGTTGAGCAACCTCCCGGCTTTGAAGATTGTATAAACTCTCAAAGGCGCTTTATGGGCTCAAGCAAGCCCCAAGAGCATGGTATGAATGCCTAAGAGATTTCCTTATCACTAATGGCTTCAAAGTCGAAAAGGTCGATCCTACACTCTTTACTAAAACTATTGCAAAGGATTTGTTTGTATGCCAAATTTATGTTGATGATATCATATTTGGGTCTACTAACAAATCTACTTGTGAAGAGTTTAGTAGGATCATGATACAGAAATTCGAGATGTCTATGATGGGGGAGTTTGAAGTATTTTCTAGGATTTCAAGTCAAGCAACTCCAAGAGGGCACCTTCATCAACCAAACAAAGTACATTCAAGACATACTTAACAAGTTTGGAATGAAGGATGCCAAGCCCATCAAGACACCCATGGGAACCAATGGGCATCTCGACCTCGACACGGGAGGTAAGTTCGTAGATCAAAAGGTATACCGATCGATGATAGGATCTTTACTCTATTTATGTGCATCTCGACCGGATATTATGCTTTCCGTCTGCATGTGTGCAAGGTTCCAAGCCTATCCTAAGGAAGTTCACCTTAGGGCCGTGAAAAGAATCATGAGATATTTAGTTTACACTCGTAAGTTTGGACTTTGGTACCCCAAGGGATCCACTTTTGATTTCATAGGATATTCAGATGCTGATTGTGCAGGGTGTAAAATTGATAGAAAGAGCACATCAGTGACTTGTTAGTTTCTGGGGAGATCCCTGGTGTCTTGGGCTTCAAATAAACAAAACTCAGTAGCTCTTTCCATCGCCGAAGCCGAGTATATTGTCGTAGGCCATTGTTGTGCGCAATTACTTTGGATGAGGCAAACCCTCAGGGACTATGGCTACAAATTGAGCAAAGTCCCTCTCCTATGTGATAATGAGAGTGCAATCCGCATGGCGGATAATCCCGTTGAACACAGCCGCACTAAGCACATAGACATTCGGTATCACTTTTTGAGGGATCACCAACAAAGGGAGGATATCGAGATAGCTTATGTTAGCACCAAAGAACAAATAGCCAATATCTTTACCAAGCCATTACATGAGAAAACCTTTAGTAAACTTAGGAATGAGCTAAATATACTTGATTCTCGAAATTTGATTGAAACATTGCACACATAGCTCATTTATATACCTTTTGATCATATCTTTTTCATTTGGTACGACTAATGTGTTTTCAAGTATATTTCTACACTAAGTCGTAGATTGAAAGGGAAATGGAGTATTCAGTGAAGACAAGGCTTCCACTCCACTCTAACGGTATCATTTACCCTTTGCTGTCACTCCACATCACTCTCAAATTGGTATAATCGTCACTCATATTTCATTTACCCATAGGGAGAAAGTATAGGGCTCTCAAGAGTCTCTATTTTTGGAAATTAATGCCAAAGGGGGAGAAATATTAAGCCCAAAGAAAAAGAACCGCACCACCAACTTCAAAAATTTTAGAAATGAAGATTTATTTGATTTTCACAAAAGTTTGTTTTTCAATTGTTATCTTGTGATAGCAATTTCTTCAATTGGTATATATTCAAAATTGGTATCTTACTATGACAATCTCCTCTATTGGGATGGTTATTTTCAATTGGTATATTCAAAAATAGATTTTCAAATTTGGCATCTAAATATATTTCCAATTGGTATCTACTAAAACCCTCTTGAAAACTAAGAGAAGAACTTCATCTAGGGGAGTTTTGTTTAGTCAAAGGAAAAGCATTTGAAACAGGGGGAGAAATTTCAAATCTTGAAAATGCTTCTTGCAATCTTATTCATATACCTTTGACTATTTGCAAAAGACTTTAAAAAACATTTTCCAAAGAGATTTGCAAAAACAAAACAAGTGGTGCAAGCGTGGTCCAAAATGTTAAACAAAAGAAAGCAATCCATGCATATCTAGTAAAATTATAAATTGGTTTAATTCCAAGTAACCTATGCACTTACCTTATGCAAACTAGTTCAATTCTGCACTTATATATTTGCTTTGGTTTGTGTTGGCATCAATCACCAAAAAGGGGGAGATTGAAAGGGAAATAGGGTTAACCTTTTCCCAGTAATTAATTTTGGTGGTTGAATGCCCAAAACAAATATTGGACTAACTAGTTTGCTCTAGATTATATATTCTACAGGTGCTTAAAGGTTCAACACAACCCAATAAGAGATTGAAGAAAGGGTTCAAAAAGAGAGGAGCAAAGAAACCAAGAGTGCCCTGGTCTGGCGCACCAGACTGTCCGGTGTGCCACTAGACAGTGTCCGGTGCACCAGGACCGTACAACGTCCAACTCTCCACTCTTAGGTTTCTCAAGGCATGCTCCGCTATAATTCACCGGACTGTCCGGTGCACCAGCGGAGCAACGGCTATCCAGCGCAACGGTCGACTGCAACGGACGCTTGCAACGCTACAGTGCGCGCAGAAGTTAGAGCAGTCGCCAGAGGCGCACCGGACAATTAACAGTGTCTGTCCGGTGCGGCACCGGACTGTCCGGTGCCACTATAGGACAAAGCCTCCAACGGTCAGAAGCTCCCGAACCATAACCGTTGGGTGACGTGGCTGGCGCACTGGACTGTCCGGTGCGCCCATCGACAGCAGCCATCCCCAACGGCTATGTGGTGGTTGAGGGCTATAAATACCCCCCAACCACCACCACTCCAAGCATCCAAGTTTCCAGCACTTCACATTCAATACAAGAGCTAGTGCATTCACGCCTAGACACAATTCAAAAGAATCAAAGCCTCTCCAAGTCCTAAATTCACTCCAAACACCTAGTGAATAGAGAGAGAGTTTGTTCGTGTTCTTTGAGCTCTTGTTTCTTGGATCGCTTTCTTCCTTCCTCATTCTTATTCCCAAGTGTTTTGTAAGTGAAAGTCGCCTAGAGGGGGGTGAATAGGGCGAAATTGAAATTTGCAAAGTTAATCACAACTACAAGCCGGGTTAGCGTTAGAAATATAATCGAGTCCAAGAGAGAGGGTGAAAACAAATCGCAAGCGAATAAAGAATGAGACACAAGGATTTGTTTTACCGAGGTTCGGTTCTTGCAAACCTACTCCCCGTTGAGGTGGTCACAAAGACCGGGTCTCTTTCAAACCTTTCCCTCTCTCAAACGGTCACTTAGACCGAGTGAGCTTCTCTTCTCAATCACACGGGACACTAAGTCCCCGCAAGGACCACCACACAATTGGTGTCTCTTGCCTCGGTTACAAGTGAGTGAATCACAAGAAAGAATGAGAAAGAAAAGAAGCAATCCAAGCGCAAGAGCTCAAATGAACACAAGTCACTCTCTCACTAGTCACTATTGATTGGAATGGAACTAGAGACTTGGGAGAGGATTTGATCTCTTTGGTTGTGTCTAGAATTGAATGCTATAGCTCTTGTAATGTGTTGAAGTTGGAAAACTTGGATGCCATTGAATGTGGGGTGGTTGGGGTATTTATAGCCCCAACCACCACAATGTGGCCGTTGGAAGCCTGCTGTCGCATGGCGCACCGGACAGTCCGGTGCGCCACCGACACTGACCGGTGCGCCAGCCACGTCAGCCAGCCGTTGGGGCCTCTGGGCTGTCCGGTGGTGCACCGGACAAGTCCTGTAGACTGTCCGGTGTGCCAGCTGCGCGTGCTCTGACCTCTGCGCGCGCAGGCGCGCATTAAGTGTGTTGCAGTCGACCGTTGCGCTTGAAGTAGCCGTTGCTCCGCTCGCACACCGACAGTCCGATGTGTCACCGGACACTGTCCGGTGCCTCACCGGACACTGTCCGGTGCCTCACCGGACGGTCCGGTGAATTATAGCGGAGCGCCCTCTGATTTTCCCGAAGGTGAGGAGTTCAGTGTCGAGTTCCCCGGTACACCGGACACTGTCCGGTGGTGCACCGGACACTGTCCGGTGGCACACCGGACAGTCCGGTGCGTCAGACCAGGGTGCCTTTGGGATTTCTTAAGCTCTCTTTGTTTGAACCCTTTCTTGGTCTTTTTATTGGTCTATTGTGAACCTTTGGCACCTGTAAAACTTATATACTAGAGCAAACTAGTTAGTCCAATTATTTGTGTTGGGCAATTCAACCACCAAAATCTATTTAGGAAAAGGTGTAAGCCTATTTCCCTTTCAATAACCCCCTTTTTGGTGATTGATGCCAACACAAACCAAAGCAATTATAGAAGTGCAGAATTGAACTAGTTTGCATGATGTAAGTGCAAAGGTTGCTTGGAATGAAACCAATAATACTTACTAGATGCGCATGGATGTCTTTTCTTTTATTAACATTTTGGACCACGCTTGCACCACATGTTTTGTTTTGCAAACAGTTTTGGAAATTCTTTTCAAAGTTCTTTTGCAAATAGTCAAAGGTAAATGAATAAGATTTTGAGAAGCATTTTCAAGTTTTGAAAGTTTCTCCCCTGTTTCAAATGCTTTTCCTTTGACTAGACAAAACTCCCCCTTAATGAAAACCTCCTCTTAGTGTTCAAGAGGGTTTTAGATATTAATTTTGAAGAGGGTATACCAATTTGAAATTATATCAAAATAAGATATCAATCGAAAAACTTCACCAAATAATAGACTCCATACCAAATAAACTATATTTTTGAAATTGGTGGTGGTGCGGTCCTTTTGCTTTGGGCTAATACTCTCTCCCCCTTTGGCATGAATCGCCAAAAACGGATGCTTGAGTGAAATATAAGCCCTTTTAAACTACTCTCTCCCCCTTTGGACAAAAATAAAGGAGTGAAGATTATACCAAAGTTGGAGAGTTGTGCGGAGCGATGGCGAAGGATGAATGATTCGATGGAGTGGAGTGGAAGCCTTGTCTTCGCCGAAGACTCCTATTCCCTTTCAATCTATGACTTAGCATGAAATGGACTTGAAAGAACACATTAGTCATAGCACATGAAAGAGATGATCAAAGGTATACATATGAGCTATGTGTGCAAAACATCAATAAAAGTTTCTAGAATCAAGAATATTTAGCTCATGCCTAAGTTTGGTAAAAGTTTGTTCATCCAATGGCTTGGTAAAGATATCGGCTAATTATTCTTTGGTGCTAACATATGCAATCTCGATATCCCCCTTTTGTTGGTGATCCCTTAGAAAATGATACCGAATGGCTATGTGTTTAGTGCGGCTATGCTCAACGGGATTATCCGCCATGCGGATTGCACTCTCATTATCACATAGAAGAGGAACTTTGGTTAATTTGTAACCATAGTCCCAAAGGGTTTGCCTCATCCAAAGCAATTGCGCGCAACAATGTCCTGCAGCAATGTACTCAGCTTCGGCGGTTGAAAGAGCTATAGAATTTTGCTTCTTTGAAGCCCAAGACACCAGAGATCTTCCCAAGAACTGGCAAGTCCCTGATGTGCTCTTTCTATTAATTTTGCACCCTGCCCAATCGGCATCCGAATAACCAATTAAATCAAAAGTGGATCCCCTGGGGTACCAAAGGCGAAACTTAGGAGTATAAACTAAATATCTCAAGATTCGTTTTACGGCCCTAAGGTGAGCTTCCTTAGGATCGGCTTGGAATCTTGCACACATGCATACGGAAAGCATAATATCCGGTCAAGAAGCACATAAATAAAGTAAAGAACCTATCATCGACCGGTATACCTTTTGATCTATGAATTTACCTCCTGTGTCGAGGTCGAGATGCCCATTAGTTCCCATGGGTGTCTTGATGGGCTTGGCGTCCTTCATCCCAAACTTGGTTAGAATGTCTTGAATGTACTTCGTTTGGCTAATGAAGGTGCCCTCTTGGAGTTGCTTGACTTGGAATCCTAGAAAATACATCAACTCCCCCATCATTGACATCTCGAATTTCTGTGTCATGATCCTACTAAATTCCTCACATGTAGATTCGTTAGTAGACCCAAATATAATATCATCAACATAAATTTGGCATACAAACAAATCATTTGCAAGTGTTTTAGTAAATAAAGTAGGATCGGCTTTTCCGACTTTGAATCCATTAGCAATAAGAAAATCTCTTAGGCATTCATACCATGCTCTTGGGGCTTGCTTAAGCCCATAAAGCGCCTTAGAGAGTTTATAAACGTGGTTAGGATACTCACTGTCTTCAAAGCTGGGAGGTTGCTCAACATAGACCTCTTCCTTGATAGGTCCGTTGAGGAAGGCACTCTTCACGTCCATTTGGTAAAGCTTGAAGCCATGGTAAGTAGCATAGGGAAGTAAAATGCAAATTGACTCAAGCCTAGCTACGGGTGCATAGGTTTCACCGAAATCCAAACCTTCGACTTGTGAATATCCTTTAGTCACAAGTCGGGCTTTGTTCCTAGTCACCACACCATGCTCGTCTTGTTTGTTGCGGAAGACCCACTTGGTTCCTACAACATTTTGGTTAGGACGTGGAACTAAATGCCATACCTCATTCCTCGTGAAGTTGTTGAGCTCCTCTTGCATCGCCATCACCCAATCCGAATCTTGAAGTGCTTCCTCTACCCTGTGTGGCTCAATAGAGGAAACAAAAGAGTAATGCTCACAAAAATGTGCAACACGAGATCTAGTGGTTACCCCCTTATGAATGTCGCCGAGGATGGTGTTCACGGGGTGATCTCGTTGGATTGCTTGGTGGACTCTTGGGAGTGGCGGCCTTGCAACTTGCTCATCCTCCTTGTCTTGATCATTTGTATCTCCCCCTTGATCATTGTCGTCGTCTTGAGGTGGCTCATCTTCTTGATCTTCTTCTTCTTCATCTTGAGCCTCATCCTCATCTTGAGTTGGTGGAGATGCTTGCATGGAGGAGGATGGTTGATCTTGTGCTTGAATGGGCTCTTCGGATTCCTTAGGACACACATCCCCAATGGACATGTTCCTTAGCGCGACGCACGGAGCCTCTTCATCATCTAATTCATCAAGATCAACTTGCTCTACTTGAGAGCCGTTAGTCTCATCAAACACAATGTCACAAGAAACTTCAACTAGTCTAGTGGACTTGTTAAAGACTCTATATGCCCTTGTGTTTGAAACATATCCTAGTAAAAAGCCTTCTACAGCCTTAGGAGCAAATTTGGATTTTCTACCTCTTTTAACAAGAATAAAACATTTGCTACCAAAGACTCTAAAATATGAAACATTGGGCTTTTTACCGGTTAGGAGTTCATATGATGTCTTCTTGAGGATTCGGTGTAGATACAACCGGTTGATGGTGTAGCAAGCGGTGTTGACCGCCTCGGCCCAAAACCAATCCGAAGTCTTGTACTCATCAAGCATGGTCCTTGCCATGTCCAATAGAGTTCTATTCTTCCTCTCCACTACACCATTTTGTTGTGGCGTGTAGGGAGAAGAGAACTCATGCTTGATGCCCTCCTCCTCAAGGAAGCCTTCAATTTGAGAGTTCTTGAACTCCATCCCATTATCGCTTCTAATTTTCTTGATCCTCAAGCCAAACTCATTTTGAGCCCGTCTCAAGAATCCCTTTAAAGTCTCTTGGGTTTGTGATTTTTCCTGCAAAAAGAACACCCAAGTGAAGCGAGAATAGTCATCCACAATAACAAGACAGTACTTACTCCCGCCGATGCTTATGTAAGCGATCGGGCCGAATAGGTCCATATGGAGGAGCTCGAGTGGCCTGTCAGTCGTCAAGATGTTCTTATGTGGATGATGAACACCAACTTGCTTCCCGGCTTGGCATGCGCTACAAATCCTGTCTTTCTCAAAATGGACATTGGTTAGTCCTAAAATGTGTTCACCCTTTAGAAGCTTGTGAAGATTCTTCATTCCAACATGTGCTAGTCGGCGATGCCAGAGCCAGCCCATGTTAGTCTTAGCAATTAAGCAAGTTTCGAGTTCAGCTCTATTGAAATCAACTAAGTATAGCTGACCCTCTAATACTCCCTTAAATGCTACTGAATCATCACTTCTTCTAAAGACAGTGACACCTACATCATTAAATAGACAGTTGTAGCCCATTTTGCATAATTGTGAAACAGAAAGCAAATTGTAATCTAAAGAGTCTACAAGAAAAACATTGGAAATAGAATGGTCAGAAGATATAGCTATTTTACCCAAACCTTTGACCAAACCTTGGTTTTCATCCCCGAATGTGATAGCTCGTTGGGTATCTTGGTTTTTCTCGTAGGAGGAGAACATCTTCTTCTCCCCTGTCATGTGGTTTGTGCACCCGCTATCGATGATCCAACTTGAGCCCCCGGATGCATAAACCTACAAAACAAATTTAGTTCTTGTTTTTAGGTACCCAAACAGTTTTGGGTCCTTTGACATTAGATACAAGAACTTTGGGTACCCAAACACAAGTTTTTGATCCTTTGTGTTTGTCCCCAACATACTTGGCAACTACTTTGCCGGATTTGTTAGTCAAAACATAAGATGCATCAAAAGTTTTAAATGAAATGCTAGGTTCATTTGATGCACTAGGAGTTTTCTTTTTTGGCAATTTAGCACGAGTTGATTGCCTAGAGCTAGATGTCTCACCCTTATACATAAAAGCATGATTAGAGCTAGAGTGAGACTTCCTAGAATGAATTCTCCTAATTTTGTGCTCGGGATAACCGGCAGGGTACAAAATGTTACCCTCGTTATCCTGAGGCATGGGATCCTTGCTCTTAACAAAGTTAGATATTTTTTTAGGAGGGGCATTAAGTTTGACATTGTCTCCCTTTTGGAAGCCAATGTCATCCTTGATGCCAGGGCGTCTCCCACTATAAAGCATACTACGAGCAAATTTAAATTTTTCATTTTCTAGTTCATGCTCGGCAATTTTTGCATCTAATTTTGCTATATGATCATTTTGTTGTTTAATTAAAGCCATATGATCATGAATAGCATTAATGTCAACATCTCTACATCTAGTGCAAATAGAAACATGCTCAATGGTAGATGTAGAGGGTTTGCAAGTTTTTAGTTCAACAATCTTAGCATGTAAAATATCATTTTCACTTCTAAGATCGGAAATGGAAGCATTGCAAACATCTAATTCTTTAGCCTTAGCAATCAATTTTTCATTTTCAATCCTAAGGCTAGCAAGAGAGGCATTCAATTTTTCAATCTTAGCAATAGAAATAGCATGATCATTTCTAAGATTGGCATATGAATCATCACAAACATTTGAATCAACCTTAGCAATTAATCTAGCATTTTCATTTCTAAGGTTGGCAATCAAATCATTACAAGTGCTTAGCTCACTAGTCAATTTTTCACATTTTTCCATTTCTAGAGCATAAGCATTCTTGACCTTAACATGCTTCTTATTTTCCTTAATTAGGAAGTCCTCTTGGCTATCCAAGAGTTCATCCTTATCATGAATGGCGCTAATCAATTCATTTAGCTTCTCTTTTTGTTCCATGTTAAGGTTAGCAAAAAGGGTAAACAAATTATCCTCCTCGTTACTAGAATTGTCTTCATCACTAGAGGATGCATATTTAGTGGAGGTTTTAGATTTAACCTTCTTCCTTTTGTCGTCCTTTGCCATGAGGCACTTGTGGCCGACGTTGGGGAAGAGAAGTCCCTTGTTGATGGCGATGTTGGCGGCGTCCTTGTCGGAGGAGGAGTCGGTGGAGCTCTCGTCGGAGTCCCACTCGCGGCACACATGGGCATCGCCGCCCTTCTTCTTGTGGTACATCTTCTTTTCCTTTCTTCTCCCCTTCTTGTCGTCGCCCCTGTCACTGTCACTAGAAATAGGACATTTTGCTATAAAGTGACCGGGCTTACCACACTTGTAGCAAACCTTCTTGGAGTGGGGTTTGTAGTCCTTCCTTCTCCTTTGCTTGAGGATTTGTCGAAAGCTTTTGATGATTAAAGCCATCTCCTCATTGTCGAGCTTTGAGGCGTCGATGGGAAGCCTACTTGATGTAGACTCTTCCTTCTTCTCCTCCGTTGCCTTGAATGCGACGGGTTGTGCTTCGGGCATGGAGGAGGTGCCTTGCTCGATGATTTTCTTTGAGCCTTTGATCATTAGCTCAAAACTTACAAACTTTCCTATAACTTCCTCGGGAGACATTAGCTTGTATCTAGGATCACCTCGGATTAATTGAACTTGTGTAGGGTTAAGAAAAATGAGGGATCTAAGAATAACCTTGACCATCTCATGGTCATCCCATTTTGTGCTCCCGAGGTTGCGCACTTGGTTCACCAAGGTCTTCAAGCGGTTGTACATAGCTTGCGGATCCTCCCCTTGATGAAGCATGAAGCGACCGAGCTCCCCCTCGATCGTCTCCCGCTTGGTGATCTTTGTCACCTCGTCTCCTTCGTGCACGGTCTTGAGTACGTCCTAAATTTCCTTTGCACTCTTTAACTCTTGCACCTTATTATACTCCTCTCGACTTAGAGAGGCGAGGAGTATAGTGGTGGCTTGGGAGTTGAAGTGGTGGATTTGGGCCACTTTGTCCGAATCATAGTCCTCATCCCCTACGGATGGTACTTGTACACCAAACTCAACAACATTCCAAATGCTTGTGTGGAGTGAGGTTAGATGATGCCTCATTTTGTCACTCCACATATTATAATCTTCACCGTCAAAAACCAGTGGTTTTCCTAATGGAACGGAGAGTAAAGGAGTACGCTTTGAAATACGAGGGTAGTGTAGGGGAATCTTACTATACTTCTTGCGCTCATGGCGCTTAGAAGTAATGGACGGCGCGTCGGAGCCGGAGGTGGATGGCGATGAAGAATCGGTCTCGTAGTAGACCACTTTCCTCATCTTCTTTTTCTTGTCACCACTCCGATACGACTTGTGGGAAGAGGATTCCTTCTCCTTTCCTTTGTTGCGGGACTCTCCCGATGGAGCCTTCCCATGGCTTGTAGCGGGCTTGTCGCCGGTCACCATCTCCTTCTTGGCGTGATCTTCCGACATCACTTCGAGCGGTTAGGCTGTAATGAAGCACCGGGCTTTGATACCAATTGAAAGTCGCCTAGAGGGGGGTGAATAGGGCGAAACTGAAATTTGCAAAGTTAATCACAACTACAAGCCGGGTTAGCGTTAGAAATATAATCGAGTCCAAGAGAGAGGGTGAAAACAAATCGCAAGCGAATAAAGAATGAGACACAAGGATTTGTTTTACCGAGGTTCGGTTCTTGCAAACCTACTCCCCGTTGAGGTGGTCACAAAGACCGGGTCTCTTTCAACCCTTTCCCTCTCTCAAACGGTCACTTAGACCGAGTGAGCTTCTCTTCTCAATCACACGGGACACTAAGTCCCCGCAAGGACCACCACACAATTGGTGTCTCTTGCCTCGGTTACAAGTGAGTGAATCACAAGAAAGAATGAGAAAGAAAAGAAGCAATCCAAGCGCAAGAGCTCAAATGAATACAAGTCACTCTCTCACTAGTCACTATTGATTGGAATGGAACTAGAGACTTGGGAGAGGATTTGATCTCTTTGGTTGTGTCTAGAATTGAATGCTATAGCTCTTGTAATGTGTTGAAGTTGGAAAACTTGGATGCCATTGAATGTGGGGTGGTTGGGGTATTTATAGCCCCAACCACCACAATGTGGCCGTTGGAAGCCTGCTGTCGCATGGCGCATCGGACAGTCCGGTGCGCCACCGGACACTGTCCGGTGCGCCAGCCCGTCAGCCAGCCGTTGGGGTTTGACCGTTAGAGCTCTGACTTGTGGGGCCTCTGGGCTGTCCGGTGGTGCACCGGACAAGTCCTGTAGACTGTCCGGTGTGCCAGCTGCGCGTGCTCTGACCTCTGCGTGCACAGGCGCGCATTAAATGTGTTGCAGTCGACCGTTGCGCTTGAAGTAGCCGTTGCTCCGTTCGCACACCGGACAGTTCGGTGTGTCACCGGACACTGTCCGGTGCCTCACCGGACGGTCTGGTGAATTATAGCGGAGCGCCCTCTGATTTTCCCGAAGGTGAGGAGTTCAGCGTCGAGTTCCCCGGTACACCGGACACTGTCCGGTGGCACACCGGACAGTCCGGTGCGCCAGACCAGGGTGCCTTTGGGATTTCTTAAGCTCTCTTTGTTTGAACCCTTTCTTGGTCTTTTTATTGGTCTATTGTGAACCTTTGGCACCTGTAAAACTTATAGACTAGAGCAAACTAGTTAGTCCAATTATTTGTGTTGGGCAATTCAACCACCAAAATCTATTTAGGAAAAGGTGTAAGCCTATTTCCCTTTCAGTAAGCAAGGCAAGAGACAACAATTATGTGGTGGTCCTTGCGGGGTCTAAGTGACCCATGAGAATTAAGGAGAAAGCTCACTCGATCTAAGTGACCGTTTGAGAGAGGGAAAGGGTTGAAAGAGACCCGGTCTTTTGTGACCACCTCAACGGGGACTAGGTTCTTTAGAACCGAACCTCGGTAAAACAAATCACCGTGTTCATCCGCTTTATTCCTTGGTTGATTTGTTTTCCCCTCTCTCTAGGACTCAAATTCATTTCTAACGTTAACCCCGGCTTGTAGTGTGTGCTTAAGTTTATAATTTTCAGATTCCGTCTATCCACCCCCCCCCTCTAGGTGACTTTCAAATTCAACAGATCTCTTTGTCAAGTTGATCTCTTAATTCTTAGGTGACTCTACATCGTCTGGGACGCCCCAGGTGACCTGGTGACATAGAGCGCCCTAAGGTCTCTCCCCCATGGAGTGAGATCTAGGTTCCTACGAGGAGGAATACGACCATGCGTTATCGCGGACCGTCTGGCCTAGAGCGCGGACCGTCTGGTGCGACATAGGGAAGGCATCGCTCCTCCGCCCTGATCGTGGACTGTCCGGACAAGAGCCGTGGACCGTCCACGCCTCCGTAGAGGGCACTGCCAGACGGTACACCCCTAGTGATTGGCGCTACCTACATCGGCGCCAACACACTTTTTGGCGACTCTGTTGGGGAACAAGGTTGCAGATCTACAAAATCAGGCTTATATGGCCCATTCTAAAGATCTTAACGCTACTTCTTCAAACAGCGACACAAGGTTGACTAATTTGTCGACCGCTGAGCATAAAAAAATAGAAGATGACATAAAGAAGATGGACGAGGAGATCCAACGACAACAAGATCATGTGCTCAAGGTGACGAAGAAGTGGTTCCTCTCGCAATTCAGGGTAGATTGCCACAGAAGGTCGTCCAGGAGAGGGAAATAAACATTGATTATATGTTAGTCGTGCTGCAACAGCTCCCCACACTATGTGATGCTAGGTCAGCCGACAATATTCAATCTATTAAAATTTCTTTTGATATTCAGATTAAAAGTATCAAAAGAGGATATAGAGAAGATGGCGCTTGCATTAGAAAAAACTCACATGCCTAATTTTTTATCACATAAATTGGGCACCTAAACAATTGCGCCAAACACATCAGCAATAAATGGGTTTCCCCAACCATATTCTGGTATGTCGATGGACTCATATACAGGACGACCGTCACCGCCATCTTCACTAAACGGTGGGTCAATTTTGAGCACGACCAGACCATCCGCACACGATCTCGGACCGTCCGACCCTCTGTCAGACCGTCTAACACCCTACGCCGGACAGTCCGGAGTCACACAAAGCCCATCACAAGGGTCGTAGGCGTTGCCCGGTGCGATCAGACAGTCCGAGAATAGTACCATACCGTCGGATTCGCTATCAGCTTGTCCGACTACGTAGGTTGGACCGTCCGGAGCACCAAAATCCACCTATGACCGGCCTAGTACAGAAGGCCGACATAAAGACAGCCATACACCTAAGCCCTAGGAACCGAAAAGGTTACACATCGCTGAGTTTGTTTGGCCTACTAAGGCTGAAAGAGAATTAGGCTTTCACCTCTTTCCTAAATGATTTTGGTGGCTGAATTACCCAACACAAATAATTGGACTAACTAGTTTGCTCTAGTCTATAAGTTATACAGGTGCCAAAGGTTCACAAAAAGCCAATAAAAAGACCAAGAAAAGGGTTCAACAAAAAGAGCAAGGGATAACCGAAGTGTGCCCTGGTCTGGCACACCGGACTGTCCGGTGTGTCACCGGACAGTGTCCGGTGCACCAGGGAACTCAACGCCAAACTCTTCACCTTCGGGAATTTTTAGAGGAGCTCCGGTATAATTCACCGGACAATCCGGTGTACCACCGGACAGTATCCGGTGCTCCAGGGGAGAGCGACTCTGAACTCGCCAGCTTTGGGAATCCGCTCCGCTATAATTCACCGGACATGTCTGGTGCACACCGGACTGTCCGGTGAGCCAGCGGAGCAACGGCTACATCAGCGCCAACGGTCACCTATAGAGGCATTTAATGCGCGCCAGAGCGCGCAGAAGTCAGGCACGCGCGAGACGGCGCACCGGACAGTCTACAGTACCTGTTCGGTGCACCACCGGACAGCCAGGCGACCCCACCAGACAGAGCTCCAACGGTCAAACCCTAACGGCCGGGTGACGTGGCTGGCGCACCGGACACTGTCCGGTGGCACACCGGACTGTCCGGTGCGCCATGCGACAGCAGCCTTCACCAAACGGCTAGTTTGGTGGTTGGGGCTATAAATACCCCCAACCACCCCTCATTCAAGTCATCCAAGTTTTCACACTTCTACACCTTACAAGAGCTCTAGCATTCAATCCTAGACACACCAAAGTGATCAAATCCTCTCCAAATTCCACACAAAGCTTTAGTGATTAGTGAGAGAGATTTGTTGTGTTCATTTGAGCTCTTGCGCTTGGATTGCTTCTTTTCTTTCTCATTCGTTCTTGTGATCAAACTCAATTGTAACCGAGGCAAGAGACACCAATTGTGTGGTGGTCCTTGCAGGGAAGTTTTGTTCCCGGTTGATTTGAGAAGAGAAGCTCACTCGGTCCGAGGGACCGTTTGAGAGAGGGAAAGGGTTGAAATAGACCCGGCCTTTGTGGCGTCCTAAACGGGGAGTAGGTTTGCGAGAACCGAACCTCGGTAAAACAAATCCTTGCGTCTCACTTCTTCACTCACTCGTGATTTGATTTTATGCCCTCTCTCGGACTCGTTTATATTTCTAATGCTAACCCAGCTTGTAGTTGTGATTAACTTTGTAAATTTCAGTTTCGCCCTATTCACCCCCCCCCTCTAGGCGACTTTCAATTGGTATTAGAGCCCGGTGCTTCATTAGAGCCTAACCGCTCGAAGTGATGTCGGGAGATCACGCCAAGAGGGAGATGGAGACCGGCGACAAGCCCACTACAAGCCACGGGAAGACTTCATCGGAAGAGTCCCGCAACAAGGGGAAGGGGAAGGAGAAGAAATCCTCTTCCCACAAGTCGCATCGGAGAGGCGACAAGCACAAGAAGATGAGGAAAGTGGTCTACTACAAGACCGACACTTCATCACCATCGACCTCCGGCTCTGACGCGCCGTCCGTTACTTCTAAGCGCCATGAGCGCAAGAACTATAGTAAGATTCCCCTACGCTATCCCCATATTTCAAAGCGTACTCCTTTACTCTCCGTTCCATCAGGCAAACCACCGGTTTTTGATGGTGAAGATTATAATATGTGGAGTGATAAAATGAGGCATCATCTAACCTCACTCCACACAAGCATTTGGAATGTTGTTGAGTTTGGTGTATAGGTACCATCCGTAGGAGATGAAGACTACGACTCGAACGAAGTGGCCCAAATTCACCACTTTAACTCCCAAGCCACCATTATACTCCTCGCCTCTCTATGTCGAGAGGAGTATAATAAGGTGCAAGGGTTAAAGAGTGCGAAGGAAATTTGGGACGTACTCAAGACCGTGCACGAAGGAGACGAGGTGACAAAGATCACCAAGCGAGAGACGATCGAGGGGGAGCTCGGTCGCTTCATGCTTCACCAAGGGGAGGATCCACAAGCTATGTACAACCGCTTGAAGACCTTGGTGAACCAAGTGCGCAACCTCGGGAGCGAAAAATGGGATGACCATGAGATGGTCAAGGTTATTCTTAGATCCCTCGTCTTTCTTAACCCTACACAAGTTCAATTAATTCGAGGTGATCCTAGATATAAGCTAATGTCTCCCGAGGAGGTTATAGGAAAATTTGTGAGCTTTGAGCTAATGATTAAAGGCTCAAAGAAAATCATCGAGCAAGGCACCTCCTCCATGCCCGAAGCACAACCGGTGGCATTCAAGGCGACGGAGGAGAAGAAGGAGTCTACATCAAGTAGACAACCAATTGACGCCTCCAAGCTCGACAATGAGGAAATGGCGCTTATCATCAAAAGCTTCCACCAAATCCTCAAGCAAAGGAGGGGGAAAGATTACAAGCCCCGCTCCAAGAAAGTTTGCTACAAGTGTGGTAAGCCCGGTCACTTTATTGCCAAATGTCCTATTTCTAGTGACAGTGACAGGGGCGACGACAAGAAGGGGAGAAGAAAGGAAAAGAAGAGGTACCACAAGAAGAAGGGCGGCGATGCCCATGTGTGCCGCGAGTGGGACTCCGACGAGAGCTCCACCGACTCCTCCTCCGACGAGGACGCCGCCAACATCGCCATCACCAAGGGACTTCTCTTCCCCAACGTCGGCCACAAGTGCCTCATGGCAAAGCATGGCAAAAAGAAGAAGGTTAAATCCAAATCCTCCACTAAATATGAGTCCTCTAGTGATGATAATGCTAGTGATGAAGAGGATAATTTGCGTACCCTTTTTGCCAACCTAAACATGCAACAAAAGGAAAAATTAAATGAATTAATTAGTGCCATCCATGAAGGATGAACTCTTGGACTCCCAAGAGGACTTCCTAATCAAGGAAAACAAAAAGCATGTTAAGGTTAAAAATGCTTACGCTCTAGAAGTGGAAAAATGTGAAAAACTATCTAGTGAGCTAAGCACTTGCCATGAGACTATTGACAACCTTAGAAATGAGAATGCTAATTTGTTAGCTAAGGTTGATTCAAATGTTGGTGATGTTTCAATTCCCAATCTTAGAGATGATAATGTTGATTTACTTGCTAAGATTGAAGAATTAAATGTTACTCTTGCTAGCCTTAGGATTGAAAATGAGAAATTAATTGCTAAGGCTAAAGAATTAAATGTTTGCAATGTTACAATTTCCGATCTTGGAGATAAAAATGATATATTGCGTGCTAAGATTGTTGAACTTAATTCTTGCAAACCCTCTACATCTACCACTGAGCATGTCACTATTTGCACTAGATGTAGAGATATTGATGTTAATGCTATTCATGATCACATGGCTTTAATTAAACAACAAAATGATCATATAGCAAAATTAGATGCTAAAATTGTCGAGCATGACTTAGAAAACGAAAAATTTAAATTTGCTAGAAGCATGCTTTATAGTGGGAGACGCCCTGGCATCAAGGATGGCATTGGCTTCCAAAAGGGAGACAATGTCAAACTTAATGCCCCTCCTAAGAAATTATCCAACTTTGTTAAGGGCAAGGCTCCCATGCCTCAGGATAACGAGGGTTACATTTCATACCCTGTCGGTTATCCTGAGAGCAAAATTAGGAGAATTCACTCTAGGAAGTCTCACTCTGGCCCTAATCATGCTTTTATGTATAAGGGTGAGACATCTAGCTCTAGGCAACCAACTCGTGCTAAGTTGCCTAAGAAGAAAACTCCTAGTGCATCAAATGATCATGACATTTCATTTAAAACTTTTGATGCATCTTATGTTTTGACTAACAAATCCGGCAAGGTAGTTGCCAAGTTTGTTGGGGGCAAACACAAGGGCTCCAAGACTTGTGTTTGGGTACCCAAAGTTCTTGTGTGTAATGCCAAAGGACCCAAAACCATTTGGGTACCTAAAGTCAAGAACTAAAATTGTTTTGTAGGTTTATGCATCCGGGGGCTCAAGTTGGATCATCGATAGCGGGTGCACAAACCACATGACCGGGGAGAAGAAAATGTTCTCCTCTTATGAGAAAAACCAAGATCCCCAACGAGCTATCACATTCGGGGATGGAAATCAAGGTTTGGTCAAAGGTTTGGGTAAAATTGCTATTTCACCTGACCATTCCATTTCCAATGTTTTTCTTGTTGATTCATTAGATTACAACTTGCTTTCCGTATCTCAATTATGCAAAATGGGCTACAACTGTCTATTCACTGATGTAGGTGTCACTGTCTTTAGAAGAAGTGATGATTCAATAGCATTTAAGGGAGTGTTAGAGGGTCAGCTGTACTTGGTAGATTTTGATAGAGCTGAACTCGACACTTGCTTAGTTGCTAAGACTAACATGGGTTGGCTCTAGCACCGCCGACTAGCCCATGTTGGAATGAAGAATCTTCATAAGCTTCTAAAGGGAGAGCACATTTTAGGATTAACAAATGTTCATTTTGAGAAAGACAGGACTTGTAGCGCATGCCAAGCAGGGAAGCAAGTTGGTGTTCATCATCCACATAAGAACATCATGACGACTAACAGGCCACTGGAGCTCCTACACATGGACCTATTCGGCCCGATCGCTTACATAAGCATCGGCGGGAGTAAGTACTGTCTAGTTATTGTGGATGATTATTCTCGCTTCACTTGGGTGTTCTTTTTGCAGGAAAAATCTCAAACCCAAGAGACCTTAAAGGGATTCTTGAGACGGGCTCAAAATGAGTTCGACTTGAGGATCAAGAAAATTAGAAGCGACAATGGGACGGAGTTCAAGAACTCTCAAATTGAAGGCTTTCTTGAGGAGGAGGGCATCAAGCATGAGTTCTCTTCTCCCTACACGCCACAACAAAATGGTGTAGTGGAGAGGAAGAATCGAACTCTATTGGACATGGCAAGGACCATGCTTGATGAGTACAAGACTCTGGATCGGTTTTGGGCCGAGGCGGTCAACACCGCATGCTACGCCATCAACCGGTTGTATCTACACCGAATCCTCAAGAAGACATCATATGAACTCCTTACCGGTAAAAAGCCCAATATTTCATATTTTAGAGTCTTTGGTAGCAAATGCTTTTTTCTTATTAAAAGAGGTAGAAAATCTAAATTTGCTCCTAAGACAGTAGAAGGCTTTTTACTAGGATATGACTCAAACACAAGGGCATATAGAGTCTTCAACAAGTCCTCAGGACTAGTTGAAGTTTCTTGTGACGTTGTGTTTGATGAGACTAACGGCTCTCAAGTAGAGCAAGTTGATCTTGATGAGATAGGTGAAGAAGAGGCTCCGTGCATCGCGCCAAGGAACATGTCCATTGGGGATGTGTGTCCTAAGGAATCCGAAGAGCCTCCAAATGCACAAGATCAACCATCCTCCTCCACTCAAGCATCTCCACCAACTCAAAATGAGGATGAGGCTCAAGTTGATGAAGGAGAAAATCAAAATGATGAGCCACCTCAAGATGACGGCAATGATCAAGGGGGAGATGCAAATGATCAAGACAAGGAGGATGAAGAACCAAGACCGCCACACCCAAGAGTTCACCAAGCAATCCAACGAGATCACCCCATCGACACCATCCTCGGCGACATTCATAAGGGCGTAACCACTAGATCTCGTGTTGCACATTTTTGTGAGCATTACTCTTTTGTTTCCTCTATTGAGCCACACAAGGTAGAGGAAGCACTTCAAGATTCGGATTGGGTGATGGCGATGCAAGAGGAGCTCAACAACTTCACTAGGAACGAGGTATGGCATTTAGTTCCACGTCCTAATCAAAATGTTGTAGGAACCAAATGGGTCTTCCGCAACAAGCAAGATGAGCATGGTGTGGTGACAAGGAACAAAGCCCGACTCGTGGCCAAGGGGTATTCACAAGTCGAAGGTTTGGATTTCGGTGAAACCTATGCACCAGTAGCTAGGCTTGAGTCAATTCGTATATTATTAGCCTATGCTACTTACCATAGCTTCAAGCTTTATCAAATGGACGTGAAGAGTGCCTTCCTCAACGGACCAATCAAGGAAGAGGTCTATGTTGAGCAACCTCCCGGCTTTGAAGACAGTGAGTATCCTAACCATGTCTATAGGCTCTCTAAGGCGCTTTATGGGCTCAAGCAAGCCCCAAGAGCATGGTATGAATGCCTAAGAGATTTCCTTATAGCTAACGGCTTCAAAGTCGAAAAGGCCGATCCTACTTTATTTACTAAAACTCTTGACAATGATTTGTTTGTATGCCAAATTTATGTTGATGATATCATATTTGGGTCTACTAACGAATCTACATGTGAAGAATTTAGTAGGATCATGACACAGAAATTCGAGATGTCAATGATGGGGGAGTTGAAGTATTTCTTAGGATTTCAAGTGAAGCAACTCTAAGAGGGCACCTTCATTAGCCAAACGAAGTATACTCAAGACATTCTAAACAAGTTTGGGATGAAGGATGCCAAGCCCATCAAGACTCCCATGGGAACCAATGGGCATCTCGACCTCGACACGGAAGGTAAATCCGTCGATCAAAAGGTATACCGGTCGATGATAGGTTCATTACTCTATTTATGTGCATCTCGACCGGACATTATGCTTTCCGTATGCATGTGTGCAAGATTCCAAGCCGACCCTAAGGAAGCTCACCTTACGGCCGTAAAACAAATCTTGAGATATTTGGCTTATACTCCTAAGTTTGGGCTTTAGTATCCTAAGGGATCCACATTTGATTTAATTGGTTATTCGGATGCCGATTGGGCAGGGTGTAAAATTAATAGAAAGAGCACATCAGGGACTTGCCAGTTCTTGGGGAGATCCTTGGTGTCTTGGGCTTCAAAGAAGCAAAATTCTGTGGCTCTTTCTATCGCCGAAGCCGAGTACATTGCCGCATGCCATTGTTGCGCGCAACTACTTTGGATGAGGCAAACCCTTAGGGACTATGGTTACAAATTAACCAAAGTTCCTCTTCTATGTGATAATGAGAGTGCAATCCGCATGGCGGATAATCCCGTTGAGCATAGCCGCACTAAACACATAGCCATTCGGTATCACTTCTTAAGGGATCACCAACAAAAGGGAGATATCGAGATTGCATACATTAATACTAAAGATCAATTAGCCGATATCTTTACCAAGCCACTAGATAAACAAACTTTTACCAAACTTAGGCATGAGCTAAA
The DNA here is from genome assembly GCA_029449295.1 of Zea luxurians. Classification (NCBI taxonomy): domain Eukaryota; kingdom Viridiplantae; phylum Streptophyta; class Magnoliopsida; order Poales; family Poaceae; genus Zea; species Zea luxurians. The sequence continues at coordinate 35,899,548 of JAOPSE010000013.1, read as the reverse complement.
TATTCTTGATTCTAGGAATTTTTATTGATGTCTTGCATACATAGCTCATAAATATTGATCATGTCTCTTTTATATACTATGACTAATGTGTTTTCAAGAATATTTCAAACCAAGTCATAGGTGTATTGAAAGGGAATTGGAGTCTTCGGCGAAGACAAAGGCTTCCACTCCACTTCATTAACTCACCCTTCGACGTCGCTCCGAGCAACTCTCCAACTTTGGTATAATATTCACTCATATTATTGTTTGCCAAAAGGGGAGAAAGTAGTTCTAAGGGCTTATATTTCACTCTAAGTATCCGTTTTTGGCGATTCATGCCAAAGGGGGAGAAAATATTGGCCCAAAGCAAAAGGACCGCTCCACCACCTAATTTTAAAAACTTATGATTTTCAAAATTGGTATCTCATAGTGTTCTAAAGGGGGAGAAAGTAGCACCTTCAAAAATTGGTATCTTAAAACCCTCTTGAACACTAAGAGGAGGTTTTCATTAAGGGGGAGTTTTGTTTAGTCAAAGGAAAAGCATTTGAAACAGGGGGAGAAAATCTCAAATCTTGAAAATGCTTCTCAAAAATCTTACTCATTTACCTTTGACTAATTGCAAAATGTCTTTGAAAAGATTTTACAAAAGAATTTGCAAAAACAAAACATGTGGTGCAAGCATGGTCCAAAATGTTAAAAATGACAGAAACAATCCATGCATATCTAGTAAGTAATAGATATTGGCTCAATTCTAAGTAACCTTTGCACTTACATTTTGCAAACTAGCTCAATTATGCACTTCTATACTTGCTTTGGTTTGTGTTGGCATCAATCACCAAAAAGGGGGAGATTGAAAGGGAATTAGGCTTTCACCTCTTTCCTAAATGATTTTGGTGGTTGAATTACCCAACACAAATAATTGGACTAACTAGTTTGCTCTAGTCTATAAGTTATACAGGTGCCAAAGGTTCACAAAAAGCCAATAAAAAGACCAAGAAAAGGGTTCAACAAAAAGAGCAAGGGATAACCGAAGTGTGCCGTGGTCTGGCACACCAGACTATCCGGTGTGTCATCGGACAGTGTCAGGTGCACCAGGGAACTCAACGCCAAACTCTTCACCTTCGGGAATTTTCAGAGAAGCTCCGCTATAATTCATCGGACTATCCGGTGTACCACCGAACAGTGTCCGGTGCTCCAGGGGAGAGCGACTCTGAACTCGCCAGCTTCGGGAATCCGCTCCGCTATAATTCACCGGACATATCCGGTGCACACCGGACTGTCCGGTGAGCCAGTGGAGCAATGGCTACATCAGCGCCAACGGTCACCTGCAGAGGCATTTAATGCGCACCAGAGCGTGCAGAAGTCAGGCACGCGCGAGACGGCGCACCGGACAGTCTACAGTACCTGTCCGGTGCACCACCGGACAGCCAGGCGACCCCACCAGACAGAGCTCCAACGGTCAAACCCTAATGGCCGGGTGACGTGGCTGGCGCACCGAACACTGTCCGGTGGCACACCGGACTGTCCGGTGCGCCATGCGACAGCAGCCTTCACCAAACGGCTAGTTTGGTGGTTGGGGCTATAAATACCCCCAACCACCCCTCATTCAAGTCATCCAAGTTTTCACACTTCTACACCTTACAAGAGCTCTAGCATTCAATCCTAGACACACCAAAGTGATCAAATCCTCTCCAAATTCCACACAAAGCTTTAGTGATTAGTGAGAGAGATTTGTTGTGTTCATTTGAGCTCTTGCGCTTGGATTGCTTCTTTTCTTTCTCATTCGTTCTTGTGATCAAACTCAATTGTAACCGAGGCAAGAGACACCAATTGTGTGGTGGTCCTTGCGGGGAAGTTTTGTTCCCGGTTGATTTGAGAAGAGAAGCTCACTCGGTCCGAGGGACCGTTTGAGAGAGGGAAAGGGTTGAAATAGACCCGGCCTTTGTGGCCTCCTCAACGGGGAGTAGGTTTGCGAGAACCGAACCTCAGTAAAACAAATCCTTGCGTCTCACTTCTTCACTCACTCGCGATTTGATTTTACGCCCTCTCTCGGACTCGTTTATATTTCTAACGCTAACCTGGCTTGTAGTTGTGATTAACTTTGTACATTTCAGTTTCGCCCTATTCACCCCCCTCTAGGCGACTTTCAAAGGCCAAATCTTCTGCTCGCTCTCACCCGCACTCGACACAAAAGGGGAAAGTTAAGTTCACATTTAATATTGCTACGTGTGATAAAATATTTGATGAGTTACTTAAGCACGGTAATATTAAAAGGGCGCGTATATTGTAAATGGCATGCCTCCTTTCTTCATAACACTAATGATTGTGTTGTATTCCGTCGACAAATACAATCGATTATAAATGAAGTTCGGTTGAGATTTCAAAAAAGAGGTGAAGATTGACAGGCCACCTGTCCCTGTCACCACATTAGAGCTGACGAGCAAAAAAGTCTTAGTTCGACCATGTGCGGCCGATAAAAGCAAATATAAAGATATCATCATTGGTGATTCTCGCATGCCAAATATGTCATGTGGAGTGGTTACTCGGAAGGCTCCGAACAAAAGAAAAACCAGAGGTACTGGGGGCAAGCACGATCGGATACCCGATCACGGTCGCCTGTCCAGCGTAAGCCGGACGGTCCAAGCACTAAGGCCGAATCGTCCGGGACAGGCGCAAACAGTCTGGCTATGAAGATCGGACGATCCATAGACGACCAGAAGCAGCAACAACTTCAGACCGTTAGACCACAACATTCCAAAATAGGTACTAGGAAGCAAAACACTTCCAAGACGTCTGACCGACTCAACAGAGTCGACCCTACTTTTGATCAGTTGCTTGCTAAATATATGAAAAAGAAGGTTGTTCCACACAACCGAACAATAAAAAACGAAGTCAAAAAGGCGATCTGTGCGAAAGCGAAGGCCAACTAAACCGGCCCAAAAGGTAGCGCAGCCAAGATCGCCTGGTCACCCTCCTCCAGGGATGGCATGGTGCTTCCTGGTTTATCCATCGCTGATGTGTTGTCCTACTCAAGTGTGGGGTGGTACGATGATGAATCTGTATTGCTGGCTCAATCCGTTTGCTTATTCGGGCTGGGGGCACCACAAGTTTTTGCCTATTGACATGTTGATCAAGTGGACATGTCCAAAGAGGATTTAATCTGAAACAACCTTTGTGCATCAAAGTTCTATCAAATATATATATTATCTGATCACAAGAGCTTGAAAGGGAAATGTGCCCTTAGGCCATTTCTATATTGTTTTGGTGATTAAATGTACAACACATTATGTTTAGACTAACATAAGAAATGAGCATAGGTACACGAAGCAAATTGAGCTCGGAAGAGGACATAATACAAATCTATATGGTGCCAAGTGAAAAAGGTAAGCTCTGGACACTTAGTCAATTGTTTTAGGTACTAATCATATTTGTCTAAGTGTTAGGGACTTTATGAAGTCAAGCCAAAAAGGAGCAAAAGAGAATAAGGTTGAAAAATGCAAAATTGGGACGGTCTGGTGTGCACCAGACCTTCCGGTGCACTATCCGCCAAACAAGCCGCTCTTGGGAATTTCAACCTCTACCGGATATAATTCACCGGACTCGTCTGCGCGGAGCATCGGACAGTCCGGTGTGCCAGTTAGCCAACGACTAGTGGCCACGTCGGCTGTAGAACAACGGTCACATGGAGCATTGGACAGTCCGGTGCCACCCACCAGACGATCCGGTGCCTCCCAGAATAGGGAACCAGCCAATTAGATGATTTGTAGCCATTGCACTGTGCAGTGTCCGGTGCACCGGCGGACAGAAGGCAACCAAAGCATTCCAAATAGAGCTCTAACGGCTCAGGTCCCTTGGTGCTATAAAAGGGACCTCTAGGCGCATGGAGCACAACACCAAGCATCCTTTGAACATTCTACGACACAGCGACCATGCTAGAGCTTTGATAGCTTGAGATTCGAGCAAGTGTTTCAACTGTAATTTCACCGTGTTGTCTCTTGTGCTCCTCTCTCAACTTGTGTGCGTGTGTTGCTTTGATTTTGTCTCTTGTGTGTGTCTCGACTTCCCCCCTTACTCTTGTGTTTATTGGAGATCAATTATGTAAGGCGTGAGAGACTCCAAATCGTGGAGATTCCTCACAACAGGAAAAGCTTGTGATAAGGAAGAGAACTGTGGTACTCAAGTTGATCATTGGGTCACTTGAGAGGGGTTGAGTGCAACCCTCATCCATTGGGACGCCACAACGTGGAGTAGACGAGCATTTTACGGTTGACCGAACCACGGGCTAAAATCGCTATGTCACTTGTCTAAGTTACTTTACGTTACTGCGATTCTTCGCTTTCTAGCACTTCACTCCACTTACAATATTGCTCTAAGTTTAATACCCACCTTGTGAGAGCAATTAAGTGAAGAAGTTCTCTCCTCTCATCCTCTTCATTCGGACTTGGTTTTTATCTCACTAATTCAATATTAGACCAAGTTCGTTTTGTTGAGCTATTTTTTACAGGATCACCTATTCACCCCCTTCTAGGTGGTCTCAGAGCCGATGACTTGCATCAAGTTGAGTCCTTACTTCGGGAACAAAATAACTCATGAGATCAATTGTTTCTGAAGTTCGCTGGTGCTTTTGGTTCGCCAAGCTCCACCAAAAGATATGGGGCATGTGTTGAACCAGAAGTGGCTGACGGTCCATGCCCCCATGATTAGATTAACTCGGGCGATTATCCTTATCTCGTGTATGGTTATCCATCTAATCACGTGGGAGTTGTTAGCTATCGCCTAGGAACGGGTCTAGACCCCCTATATATATGAAGGGGTACGACCGATTGATAACCCCCGAACACATTCCAATCGAACCAATTACTTTCTTTATCATTCCTGCCCAAGGAGTAGATGTAGCGTAGTTCTAGTTATAACTTTCCGCATATCCACCTCCAGCCTTATTCGACTCTACATCGTCTAGATCCGTCTTGGGTGGTCTGCCGACTCCAAGACGACCATAGGATCTTACCCCCTCCTGGGGGACAAGACCGGGTTGTCAATTCAAGAGATCTCTTTGTCGAGTCGATCTCTTAATTCCCAGGCGATTCTACATCGCCTGGAGACGTCCCAGGCGACCTGTCGACCCGGAGCGCCATAAGGTATCTCCCCCAGGGGGTGAGATCTAGGTTCCTGTGAGGAGGAAGACGACCCTCCACCATCGCGGACCGTCCGGCCTAGAGCGCGGACCGTCTGGTGCGGCGTAGGGAAGGTGCCACTCTTACGCCCAGGTTATAGACCGTCTGGCCAAGAGCCGTGGATCGTCCGCACTCGCCGCAGAGGGGCACTGCTAGACGATACACCCCTAGTGCTTGGCGTCGCTCAGATCGGCACCAACACAAACTTAACTCTGCAATCTACAGATCCACATCCCCTATTTTGGCCCTGTTTGTTTTAGATTTTTTCAGCTTTTGACCATGAGAAGTCGTCGCGGACTGCCAAACGCCTAGCTTTTCAGTCTGTTTCAAAGAAAATCGTTTTGGTGAAAACCGTTCAAAATCAACGCGAATACAAAATCGGACGAGTCGTCATAATAGTAAGAATCCATCACTTTTTAAATCCTAAACCCTCTGTACTCTTTCATCTTTTTTCGTACATAATCCCCATGATTCTCATATTATCTCTACAACTAGATTCTCCCCGCAACCATATTCTTAAAAAAGCTCATCAGAAAAAAACTGAAACAAATAGGTACTTTATATGAGTCCACTTGGTTCAATTTTTTCTGACTAATTTTTTTGAGAATCTAGCTGTGGGTAAAATATGGCTGTAGGGAGAATCCGAGTATCCTTAGAGATTACATGTAGAGAAAGATAAATATGTGCATAGGGTTTAGATTAGAAAATGATAGAGTTCTATTATTACAACAACTTGGCTGAGTACTTGTTTATATTGATTTTACATGATTTTTACTAAATTGATTATTATAAAAATGTACTAAAAAGCTAAGTGTTTAATAGTTCACACCAGTGCCACCAGATGAAACAAACATAGGGCATGTTTGGTTCAGCTTTTTTCTAACCAGCTTTTCCGAGAATCTAGCTGTAGGGAAAATCTGGCTGTGTAGAGAATCTGAGTATCATTAGGATTACGTGCGGAGGAAGATAAAGTTATCCATGGGACTCAGGATCTATAAAGTGACGGATTACTACTATTGCGACGACTCAACCGATTATATGTTTATGTTGATTTTGAATGATTTTTACCCAAACGAATTTTATAGAAGTTGACTGAAAAGCTGAGTGTTTGGTAGTCCGCAACAGCTTTTGGTGGCCAGAAACTGCGAAAAGCCTAAACAAACATCAAAACAAACATGGCATAACCCCATGTCCATCGAAGAAAACATAATACGTATCTCCGCAGGCCGCACAAAATCGCAAATATCTCCCAAGCAAACGAGTTCGCTGGCCGCTCTGGCAAAAGGATTCACAATGGTCCACAACGAGCGGTCCACTCCCCGCGAGAGACGCAACCTCTGTCACCGATGCGCTTGCCAACGCTCTCATAAATCTCCACTGACATGTAGGCCAATGCTTCTCAATGGGGCCTGGACCCACTACCACCGAAAGTGTCAGCGACACAGCTAGTTTTTGGGTGTACACGAGCACCGTATGCTCGTGTCCGATCCTATCGCCACCACCCTCTCGCCTCGCCATAAAGGGCGGGGGCCGCTAGGGTTAGCGCATCGGAATCAATCGTGTTTCTCGCCTCCACGCCGAGACCAATCCAGCCACCGCCTACCCTTCGCCTCGCCTCTCCGATTCGAGGGAACGATGGAGTGCATCACCGATATGCCCCTCGCGACGCTGGACAGCCGACCGCGCAAGCGGCAGCGGCTCGGGTGGGACGTCGTTCCCGCCGAGATGTATCAGGTTACGCGGCCGCGGCTTGGTTGGGACGTCGGCCCTGCCGAGATGCATCAGGTATAATCTCTTTTACAGTCCTCGTTTTCCCTTGCGGATCTATTGTTTGGGATGTCGATTTTCCACGCGCAGCGCGTTTTGGTGCTGTTGTTCTAGGGTTAAGTAGTGGATCTGTAGAATAGCAGTACTGGTAACCGTAGATTGACTCGCTCTGTTGTCGATCTATCATATTACTCGCAGATTTAATACGATTGCTAGGGTCAAGTTGTTGATTTGTTCAGCGTATGATGGCTAGGGTTAGGTGGTTGATTTGTTCATCGTGTGATGGGTGACCGGTGGTCAATATTGTTGTTAGGATTGTCATGTTATAGTCTGTACAATCATATATTTTTCATTATTTATTATACCTTTTTTTGTATTTATAATAATGGTTTTTTAAGCTGGTACCCTCGGTTTTGCTGGTGTGCTCATTTTTACCCTTAGTTGTGTTTTTTTTGCTCAGTTTTGCCCTTCTGTTCTATAGCACTGTTCTATAGCACTGGAAGGGCAAAACTGACCAAAAAAACACGACTAAGGGTAAAAATGAGCACACCAGCAAAACCGAGGGCACCTCCTTAAAAAACCCAATAATCTGTCTGTCCTATGTTGTGCTCTGTAGATGTTAATTTAGGAACTATAGGATTAAAGTAAATTATTCATTTATTGTTACAAGCAGTTTTATGTAGTCACCGAAGGTGAATTAACTGTGCCATAAGAACTTATGTACTTGTTAATGATTTTGCACAATGTTTTGAGACATGAAACACTTACCCTTTCTATATTGCTATTGTATAAACTGGCTGCGGCATGATGCTTTGGTGATTTGGTTGCTTAATAACTCAGTTCATTGGAAAATTTATTGGTTTGTCTCTCCATGTTCAGTTTGCACTTTGTGGACAAGAAGTTGTGAATGCCTTCAGTGCTGCAGTGTTGGGCCTATCTTCAGGTTGTGTTTCTTCTCAAGTCAACCAAGAGCAGCCTCATGATGGTTCCCCTCCTCTGAGAGAAGATGACAAGAATGGGCATTATGTTTTTGCTGTTGGAGATAATCTCACATCTCGCTGTAATTATCTGCCATCAGCATCTCTTGTTGCCAATGCAAATCTGTTTCCATGGTTGGTTCTTATTAATTCTTTTCTATGCTTGCAGATAAGATCAATGCAAAAATGGGAGAAGGTCAGTTTGGATGACCATGTATTCTGAAATAGTTGATTTAACTCGCATTGGGCATGCCAATACATTCAGCAAATTTTGTCTATAACTGAATGTGTCTGGACTCTGGAATACACCAGGTACCTTTGGTCAGGTGTTGGAGTGTTGGGATAAGGAAACAAAAGAAATGGTGGCCATAAAGATCATCAGGGGCATTAAGAAGTACAGGGATGCTGCAATGATCGAAATTGGCATGCTTGAGAAGCTTGGTAAATATGGTGAAAGCAGATCCAGGTGAGTTTGCTGGTTCAGTTAGCACCTATATGCGTGCTTACGTTCATAAGATTGCTTGTATATAAGCTGGTCTATTTTGCAGTTGTGTTCAAATTCGGAACTGGTTTGACTATCGTAACCATATCTGTATTGTAAGTACATTGTTAGATTATGACAATTATGCACTGACCCAAAAATATAACCATATGGTGCTTAAACGTTGGTGAATTTGGATTAATGGTGAGCAGGTCTTTGAGAGGCTTGGACCAAGCTTATATGATTTTCTGAGGAAAAACAATTACCGCTCATTCCCAATTGCCCTAGTTCGGGAGTTTGCCAAACAACTGTTGGAATGTATAGCATGTGTGTGCACAGTTCTTTCTATTACCCCTCCTGCACTATAATGCATATACATTAGTTTTGTGCATTATCTGTGCTGCATTGCAGCCTGTCATTAATCCATTACTCATGCTTGTACTCCAGGGAGTATCTAACATCATGTGATGTTTTTGTATTTACCCTCTCTCTGTAATGTGTTGCAGTTATGCATGAATTGCGCCTCATACACACTGATTTAAAGCCTGAGAACATTCTCCTTGTTTCTCCGGAGTACATTAAAGTGCCTGATTACAAAGTATATCTTGTTCTTTTATTATTTAATTCACCTACCCAAGATTTACCTTGTGCTATGCTTGTTCCTTTTTTGTGTATTGGTAGCGGGGGTAGAAAAATATGGTACTGATCCTCTTTTTTCATTTGCCAGGTCTCATCCCAATCCCCAAAGGAGGGGTCCTATTACAAGCAGTTGCCCAAGTCTAGTGCTATCAAGGTGATTGATTTCGGTAGCACTACTTATGATCAACATGATCAGAGTTATGTGGTATCAACGAGGCACTATCGGGCTCCAGAAGTTATATTGGGTATCTATCGTGTCTATTGAAAAGCTTTTCCTAGTTCAGCTCGATTTGGTGATATTTTATGATTGTGTGGATCTTGTTCAGGACATGGATGGAGTTACCCATGTGATATCTGGAGTGTTGGTTGTATTCTTGTTGAGCTTTGCACGGTATGTTAATGGGACCTTGGCTTCATTTGGCATGTACAAGTACCAAGGGATCTGAGTTACCAAGGTTGTGCAGGGTGAGGCGTTATTCCAGACTCACGAAAACTTGGAACATCTGGCTATGATGGAGAGAGTTCTTGGACCTTTGCCATACCATATGCTTAAGAGGGCAGAGTATGTTCCATACCAATGCAAGTCTGAACATCAATGCTGTGAGGTCTGGTCGATATCTTGTGCTTACTAATCCTTGTTTGTAGTCGGCACTCTGACAAATACATCAGAAAAGGACGCCTGAATTGGCCTGAGGGTTGCACCTCGCGGGAGAGCATGAAAGCTGTGATGAAATTGTCCAGGCTTCAGGTATGTCTTAACAACGATAGGCAAAACATGTATTTCTGTCTGTAGCATGTGAGCTAATGTCTGGTTATGAATTATGAACAGAATCTGGTGATGCAAAATGTGGACCAGGCTGCGGGAGATTTCATTGATCTTTTGCAAGGGCTCCTGAGGTATGACCCAGCAAGCCGTTTAACAGCACGAGAGGCACTGAGGCATCCTTTCTTCACCGAAGGGTTTGGGCGAAGAAGATGATACGTCCTTGAAGCAGACCTTGTTTGTCCTCTGTGTCTCTGACCAAACTGTATATAAAGCTGAAATGGAGCTGTTTCAATCTTGTTTGAAACGTCGTGTAACTATAGTTTTATCTCAAGGGAAGTCAGACGGATACTTTTTACTAATCCTGACTTGTTTGAGTTTTGCAAGCCAATTCAATGAAAGTTTGGGTTGAACAGAATGTATTGCTTGAAATATTAAAACTCGCATCTATCTGGTTTTAAAATAAACCAGGGTCCATTTTTTGTTCACTATCTAAAAATAGGTTAGGTAGTCTTTACTCCTTTGTTTAGGAGAGCTTCAGGAAATTTGGTAGAGCAGGTTATTAGATGCTCCAGAAACTCCAGAAAATCATAAGCTTAGAGTTATACGTTTTTAGAAGATACATTTTGTCCAATCTTAAGGTTTATTCTAAGTCGGTATTTTAAATACCCTCTTGGCTATGTTTGGCTGCACTCGGATCGGAGGAGATTAGAATTTATTTAATTTTGATTTGACGAGCAAGGGATTTAGGGTCTGTTTAGATACAATATTTTTCAAAATTATGGTTTTATAATACTATATTTTGCAATTATTATGATAATACCGTAGTTTTGGTCAACTTTAAAAATACCATGATTTTGAGAAATATTGTTTAGATAAAACATTGTAAACCATGATATTAGACAAAATCTAGCCATGCCATGAAAACTTTGGGTTGAAATAGAGTTTTCAATACTCTAAAAATATTATGATATCTATAATACCATGGTTTTGAAAATAGAGTTTTTAGGAATAGAATCAAACGCCTTATAGCATAACTAGGTGTGTGCCCGTGCGTTGCAACGGGAGTACGCTAGGATGAGCACGATACATATTTGATCAGATCTTATATTTCCTTGTGGGTCTGGACAGGCCCGGGCACATGCATGTGCAGCATGTACGATGGAACAGGGCCCCCAATTTAGAGAGGCCCATAAAATATTATTTTTACTATATTATTAGAAGCCTATCAGATCATTAATCCCTTAATCTCTGGCTCCTGCCTCCTAGAGTCTAGACGTTCCGTCTTCTCTCTTCTCTTCTGTTTTCTGATCGCACTCGTCGCAGATCGCGCCGCCGCCTGTCCGGCTGTCCCCTGTGCCCGGCCTGCGGCCCTGCCCAACAGCCAACGCACTGCCGCTACACAGCTACACAACTACGGTAGCGGGCAGCAGCCTGCCTGTCCGGCTGTCCCCTGCCCAAGTGCCCAGCCCAACGGCCATCTTTGGAAATTCTAAAGTTTCTGAAACGACATAATTCTTTTTCCTAATGCAAGTATTGCATATAGAGTTCTATTGACCATTCCAGTGACAGTTGCATCAGCAGAACGAAGCTTTTCTAAATTGAAGCTATTGAAGTCATATTTGCGCTCTACAATGTTACAACAAAGACTTACTGATTTGGCCCAGATATCACTTGAGAGTGAATTATTGGAGAAGATTGAATATGAGCGTATTATTGAAGAATTCATTTCAAGTAACACCAAAAGAATGAAGTTGTTCAAATAAATATGATACAACAAAGCGTTGAATAGGTACGTTTCCTTTTCCATGGCTATGTAAACCATTATAACATATGTATTATTACTATATTTTATTTTTCCTTAGTATATAAGCCCCAATTTAAAATTACGTACAGGGTCTCAGATTATGCCGGCCCGGCCCTGGGTCTGGAGAAAGTTTGCTCGGAAGCCCATCTAGTTAGGTGTCCGTGCGTCTCAATGCAATACAAAATATTGGACAAAATGTCTGGTTATCTATGTGTTCAATAGTATATCCGAAAGAGAAGCATAAAAAAGCAGATAAGTGAGAGAGTGAAATAGAGACAGATGCAAGTGCACCGCACAAAAAAGCATACATGTGTACAATGGCCATGATACAAATAATAGCTTGCAAGTTTATAAAAAAATAGAATACAACAGAATTGGACATTAGCATACACCGTTTTAATGGTTTCACATATAAATACAATCTTCCAGCGAATTTAAGTTGAGTTGCTAGTGTTGTACATATATATAAGGAGCTAACAGACGACTATATAGCACACACAAGCTGTCAGCTAGCGCCTCCAGCCCATCCATCGGACCAGATGCAGGTGGACCAGCCGCTCCCCGCTGCGGCCGCACACGGCCCCGCGGACGCCAAGGTGAGCGGGTTCCCCCCCTTTTCCGCCGCTGGCGTGTGGCTCCGGCGTCCCGGAGCGGTCGCGCAGGCCTACCGGATCTCTCCGCTCCAGCCCCAGCGTCGTGCTTGGTGGTTCACTGGTTCCCTCGTTTGACCGTCCGTAGATCTGCGGCGCGCGAGGCGAGGCTAGGTCTAGCTACGTGCCCCTGCTACGCGATTTTCTCGTGGGAGAAGGAGCGTTGCTTACCGGGGAGGACACACACTGCCTTCCTGGTCCTTGCGTGCGCGCTATGCAAACTTGTCGCCGCCCCATGCTTTCTTCATACCGGGTCGTGCGTGTGGAGCGGAATCGCGGCGGGGGTGGCGGGCGTGCGCGTGATCCGCAGGCGTGGAGCGGAATCACGGCCGGGGGTGGCAGGTGTGCGCGTGATCCGCGGACAGGAGGGAAATAGGGGCGGGGGCAGTCTACACTCTACTCTTAATAGTTAGTAGAGAAGTAATATAGATTTTGCAGGTTACATGGTAGATGTATTAAGATCGAACACAATAATCAGTTCAAATAAAGCACAAATTATTGTAAAAGTTCGCAACATATTTGAACAACTATTCAATTTAAACAATATTACCTAATGAAGCGGGAGAACAGTGAAGAAAAGAAAGGATTAGATGAAGAATGAGCCAAAGGCGAATAAACTAACTGCAAAAAAATTGCAAAAAAGTAACTGGTGCCGCCGTCCGTGGGGATCGAACGAACCCACGGCCACGTGGTTAAAAGCCACGCGCTCTACCACTGAGCTAGGACGGCGTTACGTGTTTGATAAAAAATTATTTTCTTTTTATTTCTTTAAACGCCACAATTAACTGCGCATCAAAACTACTGGTTTTCCATTGAGCAATTTAAAACAGCTATCAAGCTCCAATTGTAAACATAGAACGCTCAACGAAGCAGTTTACATAGGCAAGGAAACTCAAAACCAGTAAACAACAAAGAACTTGTTCATATCTACAGACAAACAAACATAGAGAATGGTCTTGTAAATCTGGATACTACATTTTTGCCCCCGAGTGTAACAGAAAACTGAGGTGTCTAGGTGTTACACTTCCACTTGGATGTTGGCACGCAGTTCAGGTAGTGGCACCAATGGCAGCCATCATTCCCGTTCTTCCCTTTGAAAAGCATCACCAGTGAAATCACAAACCTGTGGCCCAAGAATTTTGACATTAGTGCTATTTCAAGCTTTCACAAAAACAAGTAACATCTTTATAGGTCGTCCAAAATTTAGCATTAGTCCAGAATCACGAATCTTTGTAGCACGTTTTCTGCAATATATGTTTAATAAACGCATAAAGATATGTCTACAACAAATATACTGAACCAGCCATATGGATTTACTTACCCAACTAACAGCAAGACGAGTGCCACAACCCACAAAATATACTGGTATGCTTTGTACTTGGGAGGTAGGTTAGTGTGTGGCAACTCATGACTTTCCATCTAGCTAAATTGAGGCCTTGCCAACAGAACAAAACCCAAGAGGAAACCCGTCGCGAATCCACCAATGTGAGCAAAGTTGTCAACGTGAGGTAGTATCCCAATAGCCAAATTGAGTGCAATAATAAACAACAGTGTTATTATAGCTGCTGCCTGCAAGAGAAAATTAAGTAGATGAGCTAAGCGATTATCAATCAACTGGATAAAATAAAATGTTATTCATTTATTGCTTATACTGGCCTTGTTGGAGTATATAGTCCAGTTCATGAGTAGATCAGAAAGCATGGATCCCAGCAGGCCAAATAGAGCTCCAGAAGCACCAACGGAGATGTAGCTGTTTCGTAGGAAGAGTGCAGACAACACGCTGCCACCAAAACCAGACAGTAGGTATATTGCACAAATGCGAACTTGCAAGCAGGAAAAACAGTGTCAGTGAAATGACCATGAAGGACGAATGGTTGGAACACTTAACTGAAATGAATGGTTGGATCGATATTGGTGTACCATGAAAATGATTTTAAAAGCTTACCAAATCCAAATTGCTGCTCAAGGCGGATTCCAATAAACAGCAAACTTAGCATGTTCACAACCAAATGGATTAGGCCAGCATGGAGCCAGTTGCAGTCTGCTTGTCCTTCATCTGCTCTACATTGTCCTATACCCCCTGCTGCCACATCCTAATCTGCACCTCGATGACCCTCTGCTCCTCCTATCTAAAACTCCCAACTCCAACATTGTCCTGTACCCCCTGCCCGCTCGTCACCGTGAATCGCAGACCCTCAATCCCCTCGATCTCGCTAAGATGCATCTTCTCGCTAGGGATTGTACCTGCGCCGATGGAGGAAGGGGTGCTGGTGAAGTCTATTGCCCTTGAGGAGGAGGGGAGGTTGCGGACGTCTATCTCGCGTGAACTCCTCTCTCTTCGGGTCGTGGCGGTGGTGCGCATGTGGAGCACCACGAGGGCGTAAAGCTTTCCCCTGCAATAAAAATGAAACATTGTACCTGAATGCCAGCATGACTACACAAGTAGAAACCAAACTCAGTAGGTGTGGTTGAGCAGAAACCAGAACTCTGTACTTGTGATTTCAAGCCAGTCCATTGATGCCACCACCTGCACAATTTGAATGTTTGAAGTTAGCAACATGATAACTTATTTTTGCATAGTACAGATTGCACCAAATTACGAGCATGAATATCACATTATAAGTAGATCATACAACTGAATTATGATTAATAAAGAAGAAACTAACATCAGAGTTATAAGAAGAAACTAACAGCAGCAATGGATGATGCAGAGTCCTCTCCTGGTGGGGGGGGGGGTGTGACATCTGCGCCAAAGATGATTGTTGAGAGTTATAAGAATTATGATTGAAGGATGACCATCCTTGATGCTGATTTAAATGCAAACAGAGATATTCTCTGGGTTTACTAATGAATCCATATTTTCTTAAGGCAAGGAAACTAAGGTAATAGTAGGAAAACAAAGTCAGTCAGTATTAGACTGCTCATTACCTGGAGCTTGGCCTCTTCCCATGTTAACCCAACTCCTTTGCCTAGAATTTGCCTACCAATTTGTACTTGAGCATAAGATTCTTCCCCAACTAAACCATCTGCTGGAGATGGACAGGCTTGAAAAACTAAGTTATATCCCTCAACTGTGCACTGCAGTGTATTTTTATATACATCATAAGGTCTGCTTCATGAAAGAGTATGCAGTCAATAATCAACAAATCTAGCTAGACTTACAAGTTCCTTGAGAGGAGTGACAGAATCTCATGTTTTTTCTGGAATTGTTCTAGTCTCTCGTGATCTTGTCTGTCTAAAAGCAATACTAATGAAGTAATAATATAGGCCGTCGCTGGCTCTACAAATTCTTACGGCCATTTTAACATATTCATTATATAGTGATTAATTTTTTATTCCTACTATTAATATATGGTCCAATTTTCTCGTAGAAAAGTCCTACCAGCAGCAAATCAATCTGCAACAGTCACATGCATACTATGAAATGTTCAAAGATCAATAGAAAAATATGAACTCCTGTACACAATGGGCATTGTACATAAAACAAAAAATGTGAAATATTATTGCAGAGTAAAACTGAAGCCCCAAGATGGTAACAAAGGCACATCACCCAATCCTGAGTTTCAACAAAACTTAAAAAAATGAACAGGAAGTAGCTCATTACAATTAATAGAACCATTCTGAGAATCTATAGGCATAAAGTCTTTTTACTGTCTTCTGAAGAACATGATTCGCAATGCAACTTAGAGGGAGAGAGAGAGAGAGAGAGACTGCCTTTACTTCTTTGACTTGTGCTAAACTAAAGTGTACAGATATATTCTTTAATACTCACAGGACAGCAACCTTGCATATGTTAGCTAGGTCTAAAAATTGTGTGAGACCATCCATAGGTCAATTTCACGCTCTCTCGCTGCTATACTCAACTTATGAGATAAGGATCACAACCTAATGTGCCAGTTGCTTACTAATGAAACTAAAGAGAAATTGATGAATTGATTATGATGGATCTTTAAAAAAATGGAATAAGACAGGCCCAACGAATTGCTTGACAGCACAGGCACATCAGGTTCAAGAAGGCAGATTGGATTGGAGCTAGAAAGAGCGAGCAAGGGGTGTCACACCTTCTGCTGGAGTGGCCTCCGACACCTCCGTCTCGTCGATCACCAGCTCGGTGTACTCACGCAGCGCGATCTCACGGATGTTGTCCGGATCCTTGGAGACCAGCACCAGGCCGCCCGGCGGCGCCCCGTGCAAAATAAAATGAAGATTTTGATGAGATACTGTACAAACTACAAAGTGCAAAATAAAATGAAGTAAAATGTTGGTATGAAGAGTTTTACTAATACTGTGACAGAGTAGGAGTTTTATGTCAATATTAAAATTTGGGATGAAAACTCAAAGTACAACCCAAGGGTTTACTTAAAAATCATTTATCCAGCTAAGCAAGAAGAACATTCTACATTGCTATAGTAGACAGAGAGGCTTCTGTATTTGCAATAATATTTTAAGTTTCATATTCATTTTGTTTGTTGTAATAGTAAGCTGCAGAAATGCCAGTGCCATTAAACTGATCCTACGTGATTGTCAGGGGGCAACAAGACCTAATTGTGCACATGAATCATGTAAATCAAATGAGGCAGCAATGGTGCAGTACGCAGAAAACTAAACCCATCTCATTTTTTCAGTATGATAAATTGGAAAAAAACCTAGGATTCTCTTGTGTATTAGCAAGTGATTACAAACAAATGCACACATGTTGACGGCAATTTATATGAGTCACAAACAGAAGCACTAAAATGAGTCACAAACAGAAGCACATGAACTCATCGAACCTGGATATAGTCTTCCTGACCATCTCAAACAACGGCGAGCACACCCGACGCAGTAATCGGCCCATAAACTCCTGAAACATAGGATCTCCGTGTTGTGCGTGCCCATGGATCACACCAGCCATAGCACCACCCCTCAGTCCCTGGCATCCATCAACCAGAACAGCCATTAGGCGCATTCTCACTGCAGGCTCAGCAAGCCACACTGCAAGACGGCGCAGTGAAAGGTAATTACTGGACACACCTGAATCAGATCCAGGTGTGGGAATTGGATTCAATGAGTACGATTCCAGAACAACCAGCAGCTTGTAATAATCAGAGAGCTCCTCCTGGAGCGCCGAGCAGAATGTCTGGGTAATAGTGCCCACCTCAGTGGCAGCATCTGAGGGCGAGCGGCTTATGTTGTCACAAACAGTAGCTTTCTGGAACCTGTTTATAATTGTCCTTTAGGACAACCTTAGTAGCAGAAAAAAATATTGTATCTCACATATTGATGATGTTGCACTTGAACATGAGGTTTGGAAATCAATCGCAATGGCTGTGCGGAAATATGTAATGTTTTTCTTGACACACTTTGTCTAGAGACATATTTTCTATATATCTATGGGAAAGAGGGGTCGAAATGAAGATTTTTGATGAGATACTGTACAAAGTGCAAAATAAAATGAAGTAAAATGTTGGTATGAAGCATTTTACTAATACCGTGACAGAGTAGGAGTTTTATGTCAATATTAAAATTTGGGATGAAAACTCAAAGTACAACCCAAGGGTTTACTTAAAAATCATTTATCCAGCTAAGCGGTAGGTACGGTGCAAAAATCAGAAGTAACAATTAGCCATCAAATTCACACCTTTCTTCTTCTTTGTCCCATCTTGAAACTGCTGTCATCAACACCAATAGTAATTCTCAGGTAATCAAAAGTTACAAACGTGAAACAACAAAGAAATAAGATAAATCCCAACAGAGGAACTGATAAACTCAGAGTCATGAACCAATATCTTACATGGAATATTTGCCAACTGTTTAAGATGGAGTCTCAAGAGATTAGATACATTTCCTGCATCTTGTTTGCGCAGGTCAAGGCAAAATTCATTTTTGACTCCGTTTTCCTGCAGGAAGCAGATAGCTTGATCATATAAGTACACATTCTGAGGCAACAAAAATAAAGAGCAGTCCAATAATTCCATTAAACATAAACATCATATGTCCTTAGAAACTACTTTTTTTCGTTTGAATTCCAGCACGATGAATGCCTTATAGGACTGTGACAAGGTTGTTGAGAGAGGAAGGCAATTATATGCTGATTTCTAAATGATCTCAAAGGAACTTACCATAAAAGAAAATGCTCTTGCCGAACTTGCTAAATCATCAGGAGACTATGATGCTGCCATTGAAAAAACTATATGATGTAGAACGAGCAAAGAAGGAGCTGGAGCAACAAGAGTACTATGCCCCAACATTTGAGGGGAGGGAGGGAAGGGGGTGGACTCCTGGCGGCGGCCTGGCACCAGCACCGATGATGGATTTTTGGAGTGTGGGGGCATAGGGCTGGTCGTGCGGGAGCGAGGCGGCCAAGGCCTTAGAGGCGACGAGGCAGCGCTCGGAGCAGAACTTGCGCGCCTCCTCGAGGTCGTAGACGCGGTGCTCGCTGAGGGCGATGTGGAAGCGGGGCCCCGTGGCGGAGGCGAAGGAGGAGGGGAGAGGGTTGGGGCACGCGGGGTTGTCGCAGGCGTCCGAGATGGTGCGCTCGGTGACGACGTCGTCGTAGTCGGCGCGGGAGAGGAGCACGGAGGCGGCCGCATGGATGAGGGCCTCACTGGACACCGCGGCGCCGTCGAGGAGCGCCATCTGGACGCGGAGCACCGCCGAGGCGACCGTTCGCGGTGCCATCGCGCTTTCCTGCACCAGAGGCACCGGGGCACCCCACACCGGGCCAGTCGTCGCTCCTCCCTAGGGGCACCGACAGTGTGCGCAGCCTTTGCAGCTCCGGTAGTGGCAAGGTCGCCAACAACGAATGCGGCTCCACGCCATGCCAGGGAGATCACTGGCAATGCTTAATAGAAGGTTGAGGAGAGGGGCGGCGAACCAAAGAATGGATCCCCCCAGGCAACGCGGCGCTACGAGGGGCAGGGGGAAGGCAGCAACATCTGAGGGGAGGGAGGGAAGGGGTGGACTCCTGGTGGCGGCCTGGCACCAGCACCGATGATGGATTTTTGGAGTGTGGGGGCGTATCAGGAAAGGCACACACCTTGAGCTCGTCAGCCAAATTGTAGCATGCAAAGTCGATGAGGTAGACGGGCTTGGGCAGAGACGGACGACGAGCACGGTGGCGAGGTCCAATAAGGGAGGAGGCTGTTCCACGCGGGCGCCATCGCGAGCGGGGGAGCAGACGGATCCGGCGCAGAGCGGACCGATGACGACAATCTCGGGCGGAGGGAGGAGCTGATCCGGCGCAGAGAGGTAGGAGATCCTCGGATCTGTCGGTGAGGGCTCGATGCGGGCATAGCTGGGGCTGCCATCGCGAGCGGGGGGAGCAGACGGATCCGGCGCTGCGCAGACTGATGACGGCAATCTCAGGCGGAGGGAGGAGCGGATTGCGTGGCGTGCAGGTGGCGCAGGCGTTTGCGGCTAGGGTGGGGTTCGCGTAGGCACGGCGCGCGGAGGTTTCTGCGCGGTTGTTCCGCGGGCGTAGGGAGGCGGCCGTTCCGCGCCATGGCTGGCGGCGTGGGCGCGGAATCCGCGGCGGTCATGCGGAATCCATGGCTGGCGGCGCGCGGGATGCATTGGTCCGGATTTTGCGGCTGATGCGGCGGTTCGGAGGCCGTTGCGGGAGCAAGGTCGGCGGCGCGCGCGGGAGGCTGGCACGCGGGCGTGCGAGAGCGGCGGTTTCGCTGGCGCGTGGGCGTGCGGGAGCGGGGGCAGTCTACACTGCCCCCTTAATAGTTAGTAGAGAAATGTTATGGTATTACTAAAAACCATGGTATTATCTACAAGATACAAAAATACTTTACATCCAAACAAGCCATTAATCCTCTTCAATCTCCTTTAATCTACCTCTAACCGAATAAATCTGTAGTTGTCCAAGGTGTTCCTAAGGGAGTATTTGTGCAAGATTGTTATTTACCTTTCAGTACTCTATCTATCTTAAATTAAAATCTTTTTAGTTAATTAATAGATTATACAATACTTATAATGTATATATATGTATAGTTTCATTACCATCCATTAAAATATAGACATGAAAATCAAGATCTAAAATAAATACTATTTTGGGAAGAAGAAAATATTGATTCTAGTCTCCATTAGGGCTTGTTTGTGTGTTTTATAGTATTCACCACAATACACATGAGTTAAGGTAGATTGGAGTGTAAATTAAACTAATTTACAGTTTAACCTCCCACAACCCATGTGTATTGTAGCGAATACTAGATTATTCGAACATAGCCTTAGCGGTAGCCTCCATCAACACATACCTAGCTTGGTTATCTCATTGGGAATGCATGCCTCTTGAGGCGACAACCATAATGGAAAAGATATTATAGGTAGACTGTATAAAACAAAAATGGTGCAAGCTATGCTGAGCGGTAGACCATAACAATAGAAAACAATAATTTGAACAAGCTGTGTTGACCACGCTTACAGTAGATGCTCCTTGAAACGAACTTACTATCAAGCTACGGACTAGTTCGTGTTGAATCTAGTACCAGTAGTCATCTAATCGTTCTTTCCAAAAGGCCATCGAGTATTATAATTAGGGGTATCAAGATCACGCCTCTAAAACGCGTTTAACCTTAAACTACCATAAAACATGTTCCCCAAGGTCAAGTGAGTGAGCCACGATTCGCTCGAGACCTCACTCGGCGGACGCTTAAAACTCCACCTCGCCCGAGCCTGCCCTCGAGCAAGGGTAGCACTCGGGGAAATCCTCGTGTCGCCGGAGGTCCCCTCTCCACGGAACAACTGTTTCCGTCTTTCTCAAGCCCGCCTCGGGCAAAGAGGACAGCCCCGAGCCCGGTCTCAATCAAATGTCACGGGAACCACGGGGACATGAGCAATCAATGCGCATACCTACTCCACGTAACGCTTTAGTCAAACAGGAGCGACAGGACCGTGGTCCCATCCACTTTCACCAACAACGATGACACATACCCAGGAATAATGGCTACTGCTCCGTCACGATGTCTGCCAACTCTGGATAGGACGCACATACGACAAAGCATGGTCTAGCCCTCGAGAAGAAACTCCGCCTCGCCTGAGCTCGGCCTCAACCACCTGCTTCCCGCAAATCCCGCAGAAGGCCACTCCTTCAACTGTTCCCTACATGACTGTGAGCCATAGAGCTGGCTCGGCCATGGCCTCGAGAAGACTTCTGCCTTGCCCGAGCGTGGCTTCGGCCTTGATAATACCGATGAAAGGACGCCCAATGTCACCATAAGCCGCAGATCTGATGTCGGATACCCTACATATTGCCAAGAGCTTTTTGCCATACTTACCACTGCTCCAACCACTACGACTCGAACAACCCCTCCATTGAACAGGCTCGGGTGTGTGACTGAGCCTCAGGCACTGGTCTCGGCTCTCTGCACAGTCAAAGATGCAAATACAAGGACCAGACATCTCCTTCCCGACTCAAGTATGCTACAAATATGGTAAGACCGGTCATTTAATTACTAAATGTCCATTATCTAGTGATAGTGATAGGGGCGACGACAAGAAGGGAAAGAGGAAGGAAAAAAAGATACTACAAGAAGAAGGGCGGCGATGCCCATGTATGCCGGGAATGGGACTCCGATGAGAGCTCCACTGACTCCTCCTCTGACGAGGACGCCGCCAACATTGCCATTAATAAGGGCCTCCTCTTCCCCAATGTCGGCCACAAGTGCCTCATGGCAAAGGACGGCAAAAAGAAGAAGATAAAATCTAGAGTCTCCACTAAATATACGACATCTAGTGATGAGGGTAGATCTAGTGATGATGAAGATGATTTGCTTGCTCTTTTTGCCAACTTAAACATTCAACAAAAAGAAAAATTGAATGAATTGATAGGTGCCATTCATGAGAAGGATGAACTCTTGGATAGCCAAGAGGAATTCCTTATTAAGGAAAACAAAAAGCATGTTAAAGTTAAAAATGCCTATGCTCAGGAAGTAGAGAAAATGAAAACTTATCTAAAGAGCTTAGCATTTGCCTTGACACTGTCTCTAACCTTAGAACTGAGAATGCCAAATTACTTGCTAAGGTTGAGAAGTTAAATGGTTGTGGTGATTCTCTTGTCAATCTTAAAAATGATAATGCTAGTTTAATTGCTAAGATTGATAAATTGAATGAATCACTTTCTAGCCTTAAAATTGAAAATGACAAATTAATTTCTAAGGCTAAAGATTTAAATGTTTGCAATATCTCTATTTTCAATCTTAGAAATGAGAACGCCATTTTGCATGCTAAGATTGATGAATTAAAATCTTGCAAACCTTCTACATCTAGTGTTGATCATGTTTCTATTTGTACTAGATGTAGAGATATTAATGTTGATGCTATTCATGATCACCTAGCTTTAATTAAAGAACAAAATGATCACATAGCTCAACTAACTACTAAAATTAATGAGCATGAGATAGAGAATGAAAAATTTAAATTTGCTAGAAGCATGCTCTATAATGTGAGACACCTGGCATTAAGGATGGCATTGGCTTCCAACAGGGAGACAATGTTAAGCTTAATGCCCCCAAGAGATTGTCCAATTTTGTTAAGGGCAAGGCTCCCATGGCATAGGATAACGAGGGTTACATTTTATATCCTGCTGGTTATCCTGAACATAAAATTAGGAAAATTCATTCTAGGAAGTCTCATTCTGGTTCTCATCATGCTTTTATGTATAAGAATGAGACATCTAGTTCTAGGCATTCTACTCATGTTAAAATGACTAAAAAGAAATCTCTTGTTGCATCAATTGAGCCTAATGTTTCATTTAAGACTTGTGATGCTTCTTATGTTTTAACTAACAAATCAGGCAAAGTAGTTGCCAAATATGTTGGGGGGCAAACACAAGGGCTCCAAGACTTGTGTTTGGGTACCCAAGGTGCTTGTTTCTAATGTGAAAGGACCCAAGACCGTTTGGCTACCTAAGAACAAGGCCTAAACTTGTTTTGTAGGTTTATGCATCCGGGGGCTCAAGTTGGATAATTGATAGCGGGTGCACAAACCACATGACAGGGGAGAAAAGGATGTTCTTCTCCTACGAGAAAAACGAAGATCCCTAAAGAGCGATCATATTCGGGGATGGAAATCAAGGTTTGGTCAAAGGACTTGGTAAAATTGCTATATCATCTGACCATTCCATCTCCAATGTTTTTCTTGTAGATTCTTTATATTATAACTTGCTTTTAGTTTCTCAATTATGCAAAATGGGTTACAACTATCTTTTTACGGATATAGGTGTTACTGTCTTTAGAAGAAGTGATGATTCAGTAGCATTTAAGGGAGTATTAGAGGGTCAGCTATACTTAGTTGATTTTAATAAAGCTGAACTCGATACTTGCTTAATTGCTAAGACTAATATGGGTTGGCTCTGGCATCGCTGACTAGCCCATGTTGGGATGAAGAATCTTCACAAGCTTCTAAAGGGAGAACACATTTTGGGACTAACAAATGTTCATTTTGAGAAAGACAGGGTTTGTAGCGCATGTCAAGCAGAGAAGCAAGTTGGTACCCACCATCCACACAAGAACATCATGATGACCGACAGGCCGCTTGAGCTACTCCACATGAATTTATTCGGCCCGATCGCTTACATAAGCATCGGCGGGAGTAAGTATTGTCTTGTAATTGTGGATTATTATTCTCGCTTCACTTGGGTATTCTTTTTACAGGAAAAATCTTAGACCCAAGAGACCTTAAAGGGATTCTTGAGACGAGCTCAATACGAGTTTGGATTAAGGATCAAGAAAATAAGAAGCGACAATGGGACAGATTTCAAGAACTCTCAAATTGAAGGCTTTCTTGAGGAGGAGGGCATCTAGCATGAGTTCTCTTCTCTCTACACACCTCAACAAAATGGTGTAGTAGAGAGGAAGAATAGAACTCTACTGGACTTGGTGAGGACCATGCTTGATGAGTACAAGACTCCGGGCCGGTTTTGGGCGGAAGCAATCAACACTGCTTGCTGCTCCATCAACCGGCTCTACCTTCACCGAATCCTCAAGAAGACATCTTATGAACTCCTTACCGGTAAAAAGCCCAATGTTTCATATTTTAGAGTCTTTGGTAGTAAATGTTTTATTCTTATTAAAAGAGGTAGAAAATCTAAATTTGCTCCTAAGGCTGTAGAAGGCTTTTTACTTGGTTATGACTCAAACACAAGGGCATATAGAGTCTTCAACAAATCCATTAGATTAGTTGAGGTTTCTTGTGACATTGTGTTTGATGAGACTAATGGCTCTCAAGTAGAGCAAGTTGATCTTGATGAGCTAGATGATGAAGAGGCTCCGTGCGTCGCGCTAAGGAACATGTCCATTGGGGATGTGTGTCCTAAGGAATCCGAAGAGCCTCCACAAGCACAAGATTAACCATCATCTTCAAATCAAGCATCTCCACCAACTCAAGATGAGGTTCAGGCTCAATACAATGAAAAAGATGATCAAGAAGATGAGCCACCTCAAGAGAAGGGCAATGATCAAAGGGGAGATGACCATGACAAAGACAAGGAAGATGATCAAGAAGAACAGGGTCAAAGACCGCCACACCCAAGAGTCCACCAAGCGATTCAAAGAGATCACCCCGTGAACTCCATCCTCGGCGATATTCATAAGGGGGTAACCACTCGATCTCGAGTCGCTCACTTTTGTGAACATTACTCTTTTGTTTCCTCTATTGAGCCATACAGGGTAGAGGATGCATTAAGAGATTCGGATTGGGTGTTGGCAATGCAAGAGGAGCTCAACAACTTCACGAGGAATGAGGTATGGCATCTTGTTCCACGTCCTAACCAAAATGTTGTAGGAACCAAGTGGGTATTTCGTAACAAGCAAGATGAGCATGGTGTGGTGACAAAGAACAAAGCCCGACTTGTAGCCAAAGGATATTCACAAGTCGAAGGTTTGGATTTCGGTGAAACCTATGCACCTGTAGCTAGGCTTGAATCAATTCG
Source organism: Zea luxurians (assembly GCA_029449295.1). Classification (NCBI taxonomy): domain Eukaryota; kingdom Viridiplantae; phylum Streptophyta; class Magnoliopsida; order Poales; family Poaceae; genus Zea; species Zea luxurians. The sequence continues at coordinate 35,874,395 of JAOPSE010000013.1, read as the reverse complement.
CATATTACTTGCCTATGCTACTTACCATGGCTTTAAGCTTTACCAAATGGACGTGAAAAGTGCCTTCCTCAATGGACCAATCAAGGAAGAGGTCTATGTTGAGCAACCTCCCGGCTTTGAAGATAGTGAGTACCCTAACCATGTGTATAAACTCTCAAAGGCGCTTTATGGGCTCAAGCAAGCCCCAAGAGCATTGTTGGGGACTTGTTCTCAAGTGCTATGAATTAAGAACAAGGCAACACAAAAAAGGTTAATGATTAATGCCCTTCGTCCTTCAGAGCATTATCTCCCTTGGGATATAATGATCTTCAGACGAAGGTCATGAAGGACGTACCTTCGGCATTACAATATATCTCAGTGGAAAGAGAAACATATGAAACATGAGAAATAACATGAATAATCTCGTGTCATCATTAATATCATTTAATTATATGATCATGAATGTACTTGAATAATATTGAGTTACATTTTTACCTTCAGCTCGACAGAAGGCAAAAGACCAAGCGTGACGCGCGAGTGAATGCAAGTCAGCGTGAACAGTATGGGGTACTGTTCATCTATTTATAGACACAGGACACAGCCTGTGACGAATTACAATTATGCCCCTCATAAAAGTTTACAATCATTGACTCAGACCTTTATGGATTAAAAGGTCATTCTATCTCTATGTCGGTTTGTAATGCCGAAGCTTCACGAAAAGGAACCTTCGGCCATTTTCTGGGGACAACTTCAGCCGAAGCTGCTTCTTCCCGTAAGACCTTCGGCGCAACGAAGCATGGCCCCAACAAGCATGATATGAATGCCTAAGAGATTTCCTTATCACTAATGGCTTCAAAATCGGTAAAGCCGATCCTACACTCTTTACTAAAACCATTACAAATGATTTGTTTGTATGCCAAATTTATGTTGATGATATCATATTTGGGTCTACTAACAAATCTACTTGTGAAGAGTTTAGTAGGATAATGATTCAAAAATTTGAGATGTCTATGATGGGGGAGTTGAAGTATTTCCTAGGATTTCAATTTAAGCAACTCCAAGAGGGCACCTTCATCAGCCAAACCAAGTATATACAAGACATACTTACCAAGTTTGGAATGACGGATGCCAAGCCCATGAAAACACCCATGGGAACTAATGGGCATCTCGACCTCGACACGGAAGGTAAATCCGTAGATCAAAAGGTATACCGATCGATGAAAGGATCTTTACTCTATTCATCTGCATCTCGACCAGACATTATACTTTCCATATGCATGTGTGCAAGGTTGCATGCCGATCCTAAGGAAGTTCACCTTAGGGCCATGAAAAGAATCATGAGATATTTAGTTTATACACCTAAGTTTGGTCTTTGGTACCCTAAGGGATCCACTTTTGATTTAATAGGATATTCAGATGTTGATTGGGCAGGGTGTAAAATTGATAGGAAGAGCACATCAGAGACTTGTCAGTTTTTGGGAAGATCCCTGGTGTCCTGGGCTTCAAAGAAACAAAACTCAATAGCTCTTTCTACCGTCGAAGCCGAGTACATTGCCGCAGGTCATTGTTGCGTGCAATTGCTTTGGATGAGGCAAACCCTCAGGGACTATGGCTACAAATTTCGCAAAGTCCCTCTCCTATGTGATAATGAGAGTGCAATCTGCATGGCGGACAATCCTGTTGAACACAACCGCACTAAGCACATAGCCATTCGGTATCACTTTTTGAGAGATCACCAACACAGGGGGGGATATCAAGATTGCTTATGTTAGCACAAAAGATCAATTAGCCGATATCTTTACCAAACCTTTAGATGAGAAAACCTTTACCAAACTTAGGAATGAGCTAAACATTCTTGATTCTCGGAACTTTGATTGATACTTTGCACATGTTGGGGGCCTTCGGCTTCCGAAGGTCCTCAAAAACATGATTTGACAATGTTTTCCAAGTGAAATATGTGAACAGGTACCTTCGGAATCGGGTCACGAGTATACAATATGGTCAAGACGAAGCTTGAGTAGGACGGAAGGCGATCGTAACGAAGGATAAGATGATCACGAAGCTATGCGCAGAAATAGCTTCGGTATGACAGCAGAAAAGGGGAACCGACTTATATGATGAAAAGCCAAGTTAGACCTCGAAGAATCACTATAGAGTTATTGATAAATGTAAAGGGCATTAATGTAATTTTCCACGGGCTGCGTCCTGTGCCTATAAATAGATGAACAGTACTCCCGTACTGTTCAGGCTGATTTGGCATTCGCTTTTCGCATCACACCTGTATCTTTACTCTTCGTCAATCCGAAGGTACATTTTTAATTTGTTATTATGATTCTGATAATGCAAAATAAAAATAAGTTGATGATAATATCTGTATTGTTAATCGTATTTCATATATGTATTCTTCTTCATCATCTATCGAACTTACGAAGGTCTCTTCTTTCATAACCTTCGTCCGGAATTCATTATATCCGAGGGACATAGTGTCTTGAAGGACGAAGGACTTTAACATTTAACACTCTTTATGTTGCCTTGTTCTTAACTCTTAACATTTGAGAACAAGTCCCCAACATTGGCGCCCACCTCCGGTGAACTCACGTCCATTTTTTGAGTTTTGAACATCTTCGACAAGCATCACCTTCGTCATGCCGCCGAGGAAAGCTTCAGCCATAGGGGCTACCACTCTGTAGCCACTGGATCCCAATCAGGATGTCCTTTCTCTCAGGGAGGCCCGAAGCTAGAAGAGGAAGGCCACCAGTCCAATGCCTCCGGAGGACGACTTGGATCAAGAAATCCAAAACTTGGAGATGCTTCATCAACAGGTCCAACGGAAGATGGAAAAGATGGCTCGTCTAGCTGACCTACAAAGGCAGATAGACGAAGCCTCTGAAGAACTTCGTCATCTTGCTCAAGATGACCAGAATCGAAGGCCTCCATGTAGAGAGCTTCATCAGGAGGGCTTCTACAACGAAGACGACTGGTATGAAGATTTCCATCATGGAAATTTTGCTTTTGATGATACTTCTCCTCTGTCAACAGAACTGCAGGCTACACCTTGGCCACAGTCTTACAAGCCACCCCAGCTCCCCATGTACAACGGTCATTCAGACCCGAAGCAATTCTTGATGAGCTATGAAGCAACCATATCTTCGTATGGTGGCAACACGACGGTCATGGCAAAGTCTTTCGTCATGGCTGTCAGGAGTGTTGCACAAACCTGGTACTCCTCTCTTCGGCCAGGGACAGTCACCTCATGGCAAAAGTTGAAGGACATGTTGATAACCAGCTTCCAAGAGTTTCAAACAAAGCCAGTCACTGCTCAAGCTTTATTCCAGTGCACCCAGGACCACGAAGAATACCTTCAGGCATATGTTCGAAGGTTCCTGCGTCTGAGGGCACAGGCACCAACAGTGCCCAATGAGATTGTCATTGAGGCCATGATCAAGGGGCTTCGGCCGGGACCTTCTGCTCAGTACTTTGCCAGAAAGCCTCCTCAAACTTTGGAGAAGCTGCTCTAGAAGATGGACGAGTATATTCGAGCTGACAATGATTTTCGCCAAAGAAGGGAGGAAGCATTCAGGTTCTCTGAAATGACCAGGAGCTTCGGAGGAAGATTCCATCCGAGGCACGTCAGGTCAATTCACAACTCTACTCAAAGTGATGACAGAGGGACTCAACAGCAAAGGCCACAGTGCTCCTCGCAAGCTTCGGGGCAGCAGCAAAGCTCTTTCCGGCCGCCAGCGCCAAGGGGCAAAGGCGCCAGGGGCTTCGGGGGAAGATTTGGGGATCAGCCAAGAAAAATTTACTGCCTATTCTGTGGTGAAGACAAGGGCCATACCACCAGGATGTGCCATGTTACCATCCAGAAGCAAAAAGAGATAGCAGAAGCTGCAGCCCAACAGAGTCAGCCGAAGCAAGTCATGCATGCTGCTTCGTACCATTCGCCTTACATTCCAGAATATGTAGGCAATCACCCTGCAGCTTCTGTTGCTTCGGCAAGTCAACCCCAAGCATCTTGGCAACAGCTTCCACCGCCACCACCAATACAACGAGGTCAGCAGCCAGAAGGGAGTCAGCACACGCACCTTCAGCGGGACTTCAGAGAGGAGTCCGAAGCTCGCACAGTCAACAACACTGTGCTGGAGTCGAAGCATATTTACTGACAAATATCCTACTTCGACAGCAGCTTTTCGCATTTTCACATTTCAGTCTTACTTTCTTTTTAATAAGGAACAATTGTGGGAAGTTTAAGTGCTTTTTATCGTTTTTTAATCTCTTGTAACAGTTTCGTTCTCTACCATAATAAAAATATGTCTTCTCCATAGGCTTAAGTTGCCGAAGCATAAGAATTTATGGTGGCAAGGAGGACCTTCAAATTATCAAAAATTTGTTCTAAGGAATACAATGAAATTTCTTCTAAGCAGCAAAAAGTCGTTCCTAAGGGAGCGCAGCGTAAGTTTTCTGCTCAAAAGTCGTTCCGAAGGGAATGCAGAGCTTACAGCGAAAAATAAACGCTGATTCCGCTGAAAGTAAAAGGCGAAGAAGCTCCTAAGGGAGGCTTACAGCGAAAAATAAACGCTGATTCCGCTGAAGTAAAAGGCGAAGAAGCTCCTAAGGGAGGCTTACAGTGAAAAATAAATGTCGACCTTCGCCAAATATCATTTTGCATAACATCACATCATTACATCATTTGCATAACATAACATCATACATCATAGTGCATCAACAACGCAAGAAGGGGTGTCTCAATATTGATATTCGAAGATCGTTTTGAAGAAAGAGTGACACAGCACAAAAAATAGCCATTGAAGAGTTATATCTTCGTCAAACTCTGAAATGGAAAGATCTATTGATTATTGATTTTACGAGGATTGGCTACTGATTTTATGAGAACACGGATATTATTTACAAAGCATGAAAAGAAGGGAAGGTGTTTTTTCGCCGAAGGCTCAAAAACGGTATGTATATAATGTTTCATGCATCGTAAAGAATAGAACTATGAATAGCTAATATATTACACCCTAAGTTACACAATATTACACATGATTCTCAACAAACATTACATTCTAAATGTTTTTGCAATAGCATCTAATCTTCCCTTAAGACTACTTCTGCAGCTTCGTTTAGAAGCTGATCAACAACTCTATCCATGATGGCTTCGGCCATTTGTCTAATTTCGTCATCCCCCTTCATGTGGGGGCCCGCAGAGGACTCAGCAGGTTCTGAGGGAAGAGTAGATACAGATTTATTACTATTACAAACCATGAACAAGTTTGAAATCAAAAAATTACAACAAAAAGCCAAAATCCAAAAGCGTTGGCCTGCCGAAGATTGAAGCAGACCTCTGCAGGTACCAGCGACAACATATTGCTGGTAGTTTGCTCTATGCCAATTTCAAGGTAAAAAAGTCTCGATTTTTTATTATTATATATTTTTTATTTTGAATTAAGTTGTTTTCTGATGAAGGTTGTTTTGGCAGAGTATACTTCTAAGTAAAGTGCTGAGAATGCAACAAGATCTTGAGGATGAAAAGAACGAAGCTACTATCAAAGATCTAGAAAGCAAAGTCAAAAATTACGAAGCTGCTCTGAAGGAAAAAGACTCCGTTGTTCAAGATCTTAAAATCAAAGTTAAAGATCACGAAGCTGCCTTGGAAAAGAAGGACTTCGTTATTCAATCTATGGAAGGTTCATTGGCTGAAGCCCAAGCCGAAAATAACAGGTTAAACAATGAATTACTCAAAAAGTCAGAAAAATCAGAGCAGGAAAAGAAGAACCTCGAAACAAGTCTCAAGACCGAAATCGAGAAGAATTCAAATTTGCAAAAATCATTGAAGGAGCTTCAGGAGAAATGCTTAAACTTCGGCAGCCGATGCGTGCAGCGGCTGAAGGATGTGTTTCACTCAATTGGAGCCAGCTCTGATACATTTACACCTTCAGCTGAGAACCTGCCTAGCACCCTAGAATATATTGAAGGCGAGGTTGATGCTTTTGACGAAGTTATTGCTGGGCATGCTGACTTCTGCGCCCTGCTAGCTTCTCGAGGCATAGCCACCGCTTTTCTGAAGGCTGGCTGTACGCACGGAAAAATTGTAAATAAGCCAAACTTCAGCTTGTCACCAGCAGATTTGGTTGACATCCCAAGCCTAGCCCGAAGCATTGGAAACAGATTTATGACTCAGATTTGGGTAAATGGCGGGCGAAAAATGGCTGGTGACGAAGCTCGGAGCCACCTTAAGCCGGTGAGAAACTTATACTTGTTACTTTCACCTTCTCCTTGAAATTTGCACCTTTCTTATTCTGCTTTAATATAAACAGGATGATGAAGCTGAAGAATGACGGGCTGAAGCTTAACAGTTGCTGTAAAAGACTTTCCTGCAAAAAACTCTGAAGAGATCTTTGTAATATAATTGTAGAAAAAACTAATGTAAATTTGTGCATACCTTGTAATATATCATTTCTCCTTTATCCGTGCACAATCTGCTTTGTTGCGAACGAAACTTTTCTTATGAGCCGAAGGCGAAAAACACCTTCCCTTCTATTCGTACACAACGAAGCATGAAAATTTCCTCTTTCACCGAAGTTTCTTCTCATAACCGAAGCATTTGCCTTTTCTGTATGATACGATGATGATGATCCTATATATGTCTAAATGAATGTTTATGAATGCAAATGTCATGATGTAATATATTGTGCAAATGATTATTTGAATGTACATCCAAAAATCATAATCATAGCCCTCATTCCCTTGAGAATGACTCAAATCTTTTTGCCGTTTATTTTTCGGCTTCACCGTTTACTTTTCGGTGTATCAGCGCTGACTTTTCGCTGTAAGCCTCCCTTAGGAGCTTCTTCGCCTTTTACTTTCGGCGGAATCAGCGTTTATTTTTCGCTGTAAGCCTCCTTTAGGAGCTTCTTCGCCTTTTACTTTCGGCGGAATCAGCGTTTATTTTTCGCTGTAAGCTCTGCATTCCCTTAGGAACGACTTTTGAGCTTCTCCTTCTTTTCTTTTTCCATTGCACTCGATGGTGCGTCGTCAGCTTTTACATTTACATTATTGGGGGATATCACTCTTATAGAATTGAAATAAGGAAAAGAAAAATTACATGTTGTGGCCCCATTAAAAACCTTTCTCCCCCTTTGGAAAGGAAAAGGGTGCCATAAGGATAAACTAAAAAAACAATAAAAAATAGAAAAGATTACATCAAATTACACATAATGCCGCCGAAGCTCATCCGCATTCCACGATCTAGGAATGTCGTTGCCGTCCATATCCTTTAATCTGTAGGAACCGGGTCTTGACGAAGATACTACCAGAAAGGGGCCTTCCCATTTTAGTTGTAGTTTGCCCACTGTGTCTGGGTTGGCCACTTGTTGGGGACTTGTTCTCAAATGCTAAGAATTAAGAACAAGGCAACATAAAAAGTGTTAAGTGTTAAAGTCCTTCGTCCTTCGAAACATTATGCCCCATCGGGAAATAATGAGTTTCGGACGAAGGTCACAAAAGATGTACCTTCGTAAATATATCAAGTAATGACGAAGGATTCATATAAAGCATGAGATATAATATAAACAACATCATAGAATCATTTCTATTTTGTTAACATGGAGAAATAGAAATGATTTCAAATTACAAATGTACCTTCGGTCCTGAGAGAAGGTAAAAAGTACAAGCGTGACGCAAAGGTAAATGCCCAGTCAGCGTGAACAGTACGGGAGTACTGTTCATCTATTTATAGACGCGGGACGCAGCCCACGTGAAATTACATTCATGTCCATTTGCCAATGACTTATGGAAATCTGTCAAGGCCCAAGTAGTCTTTTCATCTTTAAGTCGGTTCCCCTCTCTGCTATCGCGACGAAGCTCCCCTGCGCACAACTTCGGCTGCGCACCATCCTTCGTGGAGCTTGGTAATCAGCCCGTCCTCCATTTTAATCCTCCTTCGTCTGGTTCAGGCTTCGTCCTGACCGTTCTTCATGTTCATAATTCTGAGTCCGAAGATACCTGTTCACATAATCCACTCGGAAAACATTGTCAAATCATGTTTTTGAGGACCTTCGGAGGACGAAGGCCCCCAACAGTAGCCCCTCGCAATATTAATTTGTTTAACGATAAATTCAGATTGCGATATGGACGAAGGCCTTGAGCCGAAGGTCCGAAAAAACACCTTCCCTTTGCTAGAATAGCAACATTCACTGACAAGCGGGGTCTTTCAATTTTCAACGCCCTGGGAGTATAAATAAGATCATACCGCAAACTTATTTGGTACGCACACTTGCCATCTGCTTCCGCCCACTAAATTTTTAGCTCTTGTGCACTAAGATTTGCTGATCTTTTTGATTCTGAAGCTTCGGCCTCGAAAACAGTTTTTTAGCGTTTCCGAAGATGTCTGAAGGTAAGAAGATCCCTGCCGAGACGAAGCTGAGTCTCAACGAAGAGAAGAATTTGGGGTTCCTTATAGCGATGGCGGAGACCAATACGGAGAAAATCACCAAGGAGATTCTTGAAGGTTTGTCCGAAGATACTGGTGACAGCGACAGCTATGATGTAGAAAGTGGTGGGGAAGAGGCCGAAGATCGACCATGGCGGCCAAGTCACACGGTATTCGGGAAAACCACTATTAAGCAGAATCATATTGATAATATGAGGGGGAGGTATTTTCGTGATATATCTATTGTGAGGGCTGATGCTGGAGAAAAGACTTCTCCCACCCCAGAAGAAGATGAAGTCGTAATCTTCCGAAGCTTTCTCAAGGCTGGGCTTCGATTCCCCCTAAGCAACTTTGTTGTTGAAGTCCTGAAGACATTTCAAGTCTACATTCATCAAATTACTCCCGAAGCTATCATAAGAATGGGGTTGTTTGTCTGGGCTGCGAGAAGCCAAGGTTTAGAACCAAATGCTAAAAGCTTTTGCAATATTCATGAGTTGTTATATGAGATGAAGCCCTGGGGGAAAGAACAATATCACAACAACTTTGGGTGTTACAGCTTTGGTGCCCGCTCCGGGTCAAGCCGCCCTGTGCCAACCTTTCGGAAGAGGTGGCCCGGAGCCTGGATGACAGAGTGGTTCTATGTAAAGAATGACTTATCAGCGCAAGAAAATGTCAAGAGTATCATTATGCGCCCCATCTGGCAACGCTTCGGACTTCGAAGGCCGAAGGTTGAAATGGACGAAGCAGCCGAGGAATGCCAAAGAGCCTTCGGCGTAATCTGCTCTTTCATTGGGACAAGGGACTTGGTCCAGGAGCATATTGCCTTCAGGGTGTGGCCACTTGCAGGAAAGTGGGAAATGCCGAAGGAGACCATCAAAGAGTCCGACGGAGGCGGACTGGTCAGACTGAAATACACATTCAAATATGCGGATAAATTTGTTGAACCCGATGATGACTGGTTGAAAAGCATTGAAACATTAAGTGACGAACTGCTTGGGGCATATTCGAAGGCCGAAAATACTGCGTTATCAGCAGCCTTCGGAGGCCGAAAGAAGAAAAGGCTCAACCGGGTATTTGACGCAGTCGGGTTTGTCTGCCCTGACTATCACTATCCGGTATTGGGTCGCAAAAGAAAAAATACTTCTCCTGCGACAGAAGCTACCACGAGTGCTACTAGTGAGCCGGCGCCGCAAAGGAAAAAGTTGAAGGTGCTCACTCACCGAGCGCGTTTTATTGAGCCGGCCATAGTGCCAAAATTTATTGGTAAAGTCTCTTTGGCCTCTGAAGCTACAGAACCAGCTCCAGTGCCGAAGATAGAAGAGAAAACTGAAGCACCTTCAGCAGAAAAAGTAGAAAAACCCAAGATTGAAGGGCCGAAAGCATCGGAAATCTTAAGTCCTTCAACAAATGTCGAAACAACAAAAAACCAAAAGGGCCCATTGGTGACCCCAAAAAGAAAAAGAATGGTGAACGTACTAGATGTCTTGGAGACAATTAAGTCTTCAAGCACAACTCCAAAAAAGACTGTTGAACTTGCAGAAGGGTCTACTGGAGCTTCGAAACAACAAGCTGAAACTGAAGCTGGGCCTTCAGAGCCCACCAAGGAACAATCTTTGGAGACCGAGAAAATAACAGAACCAGCTTTGGTTGAAGAAGTTGACACTGCCGCCCCCGAAGCTCCTTCCAGCACATGCGATTTCATCGTGCGACATGCTTCGGGGAAGAAATTATCTGAAGAAGAGACTTACGAAGCCAACTACTATGCCAGAGAGCTAAAATACCCAAAGGGGGCAGTAGTGTTTAATGGGACAAATGAAGATGACTTTCTGTACTGCCTTCCTGATAATAAAGAACTATCTGTCTGCCGAGAGATGGCTAGGAGTATGGGATTCCCAAAGCTCGAAGCTGGATTATGTGCTATGACAAAGGAGGATCTCGCGGACAGTCTTGCGTACAATAGCCTAAAGGTATGGGAATTAAACACTTGAAAAAAATTTTTAATACATAATTCATTCTTTTATTCTTATATGGATTCTTTTCCGTATAGGGCTTAATCCTAAGCAACGCATTACGAGCACAAAAGAGTGCCGAAGATGAGAGCTATGAAATTGCGTTCAACAATTTGCGTTCAGAAGTTATTAAATTGAGAAACGAAGCTCTAGAAAAAGATAAACTCCTGCTTACATTAGTAGACAAAATAAAAAAGGGCGAAGCTGATGCAAAAATTCAGGCCGAAGCTCATAGACGCGAAATTAAAGATCTTCAGAAGCAACTGGCCCGGGCGAAAGAAGAACGCATGCTTGAAGAAACAAGACGGGAATGCAGCGACCAATGGGCCGGTCATTTGGAAGCAACCGTGGAAGAGCTTCGGTCTTCTAAGAAGAAATGCTACGAAAAATCCATGGAATGCATAAAGAAAATTAAAACCAGCTTCGCCAACGTGGGCGCATTTTCCAGTGAAGAAAATTTTTCAAGAGGCAATCCCGAAGGTCCAATAGAATGGATCAGTCACGAAGCAGAGGCCTTCGAGGAAATCCTGAGTAGCCGCGGTGACATCTGCGCTTTTTCGGGCGCCAGGGGAGTTGCTACTGTCTTGGAGAAGAAAGGTTGTGAACATGTAAAATCTTTAGCTCAGTCCGAAGCTGCCTTATCCTCCGAAGACATCAAAGACCCCTCGGCCGAAGCAAGCATGGTTGGTGGCAAATTCTTTACTGATGTCTGGGACAACGGCGGCCGAGAAATGGCGCAAGAAATTATTCAAAGAAGTGAAAAAGGCATCCATGATGCTAGGAAAGTGACAGAAACTGCCGAAGGGCAAATAGGTATTAATTAGTCGCTCTTGTTGTAATTTTTATTTTGAACTTTGCTCGCGGTTTGTAATAATAATGCAAAAATATTCTCCTTACTCAGAACCTGCTGGATCGTCTGGTGATCCTCACACAAAAGGGGATGACGAAATTAAACAAATGGCCGAAGCTATCATGGATAAAGTTGTTGAACAACTTCTAAATGAGGCTGCCGAAGTAGTATTAAGAGAAGACTAGGTGTTATTAGAAAAACATTTGAAGTGTGATCTATGTAATATTTTGTACATTTGAATGTAATATACAAGTCTCTTTTCATTATTCAACTCTTTACGATGCATGAAATTCTACATACATACCATTTTTGAGCCTTCGGCGAAAAAAACACCTTCCCTTCTTTTCATGCTTCGTGAAGAAAACATTCTCCGTTAAAATTATTCTGATGAATCACATCCGCGCTTCGTGAAAACATTCTCCGAAGCTGTACAATTTCGATATTACTCTGATGAAGCTCATCCATGCTTCGTAAAAGCATTCTCCGAAGCTGTACTCCGGAGATTATCATTGTATTCCCTTGTGACTTTGCATATTTTGCACTTTCTCAAAGCGTCCTTTCGAAGGTTGATACTGTGTCCCCTTCTTTTGCCATATGCAACATGATGTATGATGCTTATGCTATGCAAAATGATGTGATGATGTTATGTTATGCAGATGACGTTTGTTCCGAAGATACACACAAAATATATTTATAAGCTCTGCATTCCCTTAGGAACGTCTTTGGAGCTTCTTCGCCTTTTACTTAGGCGGTATAAGCTCTGCATTCCCTTAGGAACGTCTTTGGAGCTTCTTCGCCTTTTACTTAGGCGGTATCAGCGTTGACTTTTCGCTGTATGCTCTGCATTCCCTTAGGAACGTCTTTGGAGCAAAAAACTTACACTGCGCTCCCTTTGGAACGGCTTTTTGTAACTTCGGCAACTTACTCTGCGTTCCTTAGAACGACTTTTTGTTGCGTTGAAGGATTTTTAATAATCCGAAGGTCCTCCTTGTTATCGCAAATTTTTAAGCTTCAGCATCTTAAGCCTGTAGAGAAGATAGGTTTTCCTGATAACCAACCACGAAACTATTATATGAAAACTGAAATGTTCTTTATTACACAGAAAACAGAACTTAAACGGAAAAGACTGCTATCAAAGTAGGATATTTGTCAATAAATGTGCTTCGACTCTGGCACAGTACTATTGACTGTGCGGGCTTCAGATTGCTCTCTGAGATCCCTTTGGTGCGGAACATATTGGCTCCCTTCTGGCTGTTGGCCTTGTTGCAGCGGAGGTGGAGGCGGGGGCTGTTGCCATGAAGCTTGAGGTTGACTCGCCGAAGCTACGGAAACTGCAGGGTGGTTGCCCACGTACTCCGGGATGTAAGGCTGATGATACGAAGCAGTATGCATGACCTGCTTCGGCTAGCCCTGTTGCGCTGCAGCTTCTGCTAGCTCCTTTTGTTTCTGGATGGTGACATGGCACATCCTGGTGGTATGGCCCTTGTTTTCGCCACAGAATAAGCAAAATATCCTCCTTGGTTGATCTCCAAATCTTCCGCCGAAGCCCCTGGCGCCTCTGCCTCTTGGAGCTGGTGGCCGGAAGAAAGTTTGCTGTTGCCCCGAAGCCTGTGAGGAGCACTGCGGCCTGTTCTGCTGACTCCCCTTATCATCATTTTGAGTGGAGTTGTGGATGGACCTGACATGCCTCGGATAGAATCTTCCTCCGAAGCCCCTGGTCATCTCAGAAAATCTGAAGGCCTCCTCCCTTCTTTGGCGAAAGTCATTATCGGCACGAATGTACTCGTCCATCTTTTGGAGCAGCTTCTCCAGAGTCTGAGGAGGCTTCCTAGCAAAGTATTGAGCTGCGGGTCCAGGACGAAGCCCCTTGATCATGGCTTCGATGACAATTTCATTGGGCACCATTGGTGCCTGCGCCCTCAAACGCAAGAACCTTCTGACATACGCCTGAAGGTATTCTTCATGATCCTGAGTGCACTGGAACAAGGCTTGAGCAGTGACCGGCTTCGTCTGAAATCCTTGAAAGCTGGTTAACAACATATCCTTCAGCTTCTGCCATGAAGTGATCGTTCCCGGTCGAAGGGAGGAATACCAGGTCTGAGCAACACTCCTGACGGCCATAACGAAAGACTTTGCCATGACTGCAGCATTGCCCCCGTACGAAGACACTGTTGCTTCGTAGCTCATCAAGAACTGCTTCGGGTCTGAATGGCCGTCGAACATGGGAAGCTGGGGTGGCTTATAGGATGGAGGCCAGGGTGTAGCCTGCAGCTCAGCGGACAGAGGAGAGGCATCATCGAAAACAAAATTTCCATGATGGAAATTATCATACCAGTCATCTTCGTTGAAGAAGCCCTCCTGATGAAGGTCTTTTTGTTGAGGCCTTCGGTTCTGCTCATCGTGGGTAAGATGATGAACTTCTTCAGAAGCTTCGTCTATCTGCCTTTGCAGCTCAGCTAGCCTGGCCATCTTTTCCTTTTTCCTCTGCACCTGTTGATGAAGCATCTCCATATCCCTGATCTCTTGGTCGAGTTCATCTTCCTGAAGCGTCGGGCTGACGGCCTTCCTCTTCTGGCTTCGGGCCTCCCGAAGAGAGACGGTCTCCTGGTTGGGGTCCAGTGGTTGCAGTGCTGCAGCCCCAGTCGCTGAAGCTTTCTTCGGCGCCATAGCGAAGGTCTATAGCTTCCGAAGATGTTCAAAAAACTCGAAGTGGAAGTGAGTTCACCGGAGGTGGGCGCCAATGTTGGGGACTTGTTCTCAAATGCTAAGAATTAAGAACAAGGCAACATAAAAAGTGTTAAGTGTTAAAGTCCTTCGTCCTTCGAAACATTATGCCCCATCGGGAAATAATGAGTTTCGGACGAAGGTCACAAAAGACGTACCTTCGTAAATATATCAAGTAATGACGAAGGATTCATATAAAGCATGAGATATAATATAAACAACATCATAGAATCATTTCTATTTTGTTAACATGGAGAAATAGAAATGATTTCAAATTACAAATGTACCTTCGGTCCTGAGAGAAGGTAAAAAGTACAAGCGTGACGCAAAGGTAAATGCCCAGTCAGCGTGAACAGTACGGGAGTACTGTTCATCTATTTATAGACGCGGGACGCAGCCCACGTGAAATTACATTCATGTCCATTTGCCAATGACTTATGGAAATCTGTCAAGGCCCAAGTAGTCTTTTCATCTTTAAGTCGGTTCCCCTCTCTGCTATCGCGACGAAGCTCCCCTGCGCACAACTTCGGTTGCGCACCATCCTTCGTGGAGCTTGGTAATCAGCCCGTCCTCCATTTTAATCCTCCTTCGTCTGGTTCAGGCTTCGTCCTGACCGTTCTTCATGTTCATAATTCTGAGTCCGAAGATACCTGTTCACATAATCCACTCGGAAAACATTGTCAAATCATGTTTTTGAGGACCTTCGGAGGACGAAGGCCCCCAACACCACTCTTCAAAGCACCAAATGTCCTAGCTTAATGTTCTTCAACCGAACCTTTCTATCACGCCATTTTATTGTTTTGGCTTGGTATTTATTGATGTTTTCCACAGCCTGAAGCCTGATCCCTTCTATAGCATCTTTGTCCACAGAACAATCAGCTTCGTCTATCGCCGAAGCCACTGTTCTTATTGATCCTGCCTTAGCATCTTCTGGGGTTATTGCTTCATCACCAAACAGCAATTTGAATGGTGTAAAACCTATTGACCTTGATACTGTTGTGTTGTGGCTCCACACCACTTTAATTAATTCTTCTGGCCACTTTCCCCTTGGCTGATTGAATATTAACTTCATTATTCCTGTCATTATGATGCCATTAGCCCTTTCAACTAGTCCATTTGATTCGGGATGTCGAACTGACGCAAAATGGATCTTTGTGCCAATTTGGTCACAAAATTCTTTAAAAGCTTCGGAGTCAAACTGCGTTCCATTGTTCACAGTGATAGCCTTCGGCACTCCGAAGCGACAAACAATGTTTTGCCAGAAAAACTTTTGGACAGTAACCGAAGTTATTGTGGCTAAAGGCTTTGCCTCAATCCACTTAGAAAAATATTCCACTGCCACTACAACATATCTTAAATTTCCTTGTGCTGGTGGTAGCGGACCTAACAAATCAAGGCCCCACCTTTGCAACGGCCAAGTGGGTTGTATTAACTGAGTTAGAGACGAAGGTTGTTTTTGATCTCTTGCACATTTCTGACAACCTTCGCACTTTTGGACCAGTTCCGCTGCATCCGAAGCTGCTTTTGGCCAATAAAATCCTTGGTGAAAAACTTTTCCCAGCAAAGGCCTAGATCCAATGTGAGATCCACACAAGCCTGCATGTATTTCCTTCATCAACTCTATACCTTCGGCTCTGGATATACATTTGAGTAACGGAGAGCAGACACCATGCTTGTACAGCTCCCCTTCTATTATTACATATGGACGAGCTCTTGCCTCTATTCTCTTGTTATAAGCTTCGTCATCTGAAAGGAAATTACCCTTAAGGTAAGAGATGATTTCAGTTCTCCAGTCTTCACTATAAACAGGAGATATGTTGAGGACCGCTCTTTCAAGAAGTTCAACCGAAGGTGCTTTTATTGTTTCAAAGAATACTTCTGAAGGTAAGGGCAGCCCCTGTGCTGCTGACTTGGCTAGCAAATCAGCATGCTCATTTTCTCTTCGAGGAATATTTTTTACAGAAAACCCTTCAAAGGAAGCTTCAATTCTTCGGACAGTATCTAGATACTTCTCAAGCGTCGGGTCTCTTGCGTTACAACTTTTGTAAATATGACCAGAGATAACCTGGGAATCAGTTTTAAGAACAGCCCTTCTGATTCCCATTGCCTTTAACTTCCGAAGACCCAAAAGCAAAGCTTCGTACTCAGCAATGTTATTTGTGGAGCTAAAATTAAGTCTTGCTGCGTAGCAAGTTTTAACTTTGGAGGGTGCGACCAACACAGCGGCTGCTCCTGCTCCGAAGGTTCCCCAAGAACCATCGCAGAATACTGTCCATGCTTCGGCATCTTTATTTGCCTCTTCTACTTGAGCCCCTGGCGTCCAGTCAGCAATGAAGTCAGCTAATGCCTAGGACTGAATCGAAGATCTGTGTACATAATCAATGCAGAATTCATTAAGTTCCGCAGCCCACTTTCCAATCCTTCCAGTAGCTTCTCTATTTCTCATAATGTCCTTCAATGGTTGTGAAGAAGGGACAATTATATTGTATACTTGGAAATAATGCCGAAGCTTTCTAGAAGCCATCAAAACAGCATATAGCACCTTCTCCAATTCTATATAATTTTTCTTTGATAAACTAAGAACTTCAGATACAAAGTATATTGGAGCTTGCTTCTTGATTTGCCCTTCAAGCTTCTCTTGGACAAGTGCCGCACTTACCGCTGAGTGCGAGGCTGCCACATATAACAACAGAGGAGCCCCTCGCGTTGGTGGAGTTAGCGTTGTTAGGTTTATCAAATATTGCTTCAGCTCTTCGAAGGCTCTCTGCTGGATCAGTCCCCATTGAAAAACTTCGGCTGACTTCAGCACTTCGAAGAATGGTAAATTTCTCTCTGCTGATCTAGATATGAATCTGTTGAGAGATGCCAGTCTTCTTGTCAATCTTTGAGCCCCCTTCTTTGTACTGGGTGGTTCCATTCGAAGGATAGCTTCGATTTTATTTGGATTAGCCTCAATCCCTTTTGTTGAAACTAGGCAGCTAAGAAATTTCCCTTTCTTCACCCCGAAGACACATTTTTCTGGATTCAACTTTAAACCAGCCTGTCTGAAATTAGCGAAGGTTTCTTGGAGGTCAGTAATGTGATTCTCTTGCTTCGTGCTTTTTACAATGATATCATCAACATAAGTTAACACATTTCTGCCTATCTGAGACTGAAGAACCTTCGCTGTCATTCTGCTGAAGCTTCCTCCAGCATTCTTGAGCCCCTCAGGCATCCGAAGGTAACAATATGTTCCACTAGGGGTTATGAAGCTGGTCTTCGGCTCATCCTCCTTCTTCATCCAGATTTGATGATAGCCTGAATAACAGTCCAGCAGACTCATAAGCTCTGATGAAGCTGCTGCATCAACTAAGGAATCTATCCTTGGCAATGGAAACTCGTCCTTCGGACAGGCCTTGTTGAGATCAGTAAAATCGATACACATCCTCCATTTACCATTGGCCTTTTTTACCATGACAGTGTTAGCCAGCCATTCTGGGTATTTTACCTCTCTGATAACTCCAGCACTGAGAAGTCTTTTCACTTCATTTCGAGCACCTTCGGCCTTGTCATCAGACATCTTCCGAAGCCTCTGCGTTCTGGGTCTGAAAGATGGATCAACATTAAGCGAATGCTCAATAACATCCCTGTTAACTCCGCAAAGATCATTAGCCAACCATGCAAAGACATCTTTGTTGTTGAACAAGAATCTTATCAAGGTTTTCTCTTGTTCCTCAGACAATTGAGATCCCAGCTGCACCTTCTGCTCTGCGATATCTTCGCATAAAAGCATGGGTTTCGGCTGATCGGCCGAAGCAGCCTTCTCCCTTCTATGCTTGTACTGCTCACAAGCTTCGACTTCATCTATGTTATGGATTGCCTTTGAATCAGTCCAATTCCCTTTGGCCTTTCTGGTGGCTTCCTGACTCCCATAAATAGCAATAGGTCCCTGATCCAAAGGTATCTTCATGCAAAGATATGCTGGATGAAGGATTGCTTCGAAAGCATTGAGTGTTCCACGACCAATGATAGCATTGTAAGGATACTCCATGTCAACAATGTCAAACACAATTTGCTCAGTTCTTGTGTTGTTGACGAATCCGAAGGTTACTGCATGGTAATCTTTCCAAGTGCTACAATCTGCCGCCCTCCGAAGCCACAAAGAGGGTGCGTAGCATCATGAATCTTGTCTTCGGGCTCTTGCATTTGTCTGAAGGCCTTAGCAAATATGATATCTGCTGCACTGCCTGTATCAACCAAAACATTATGGACCAGAAATCCTTTGATCACACAAGAAATAACCATGGCATCATTGTGTGGGTAATCCTTGAGCTGAAGATCCTCTTGAGAAAAGGTAATTGGGATGTGAGACCATCTTGATTTGATGAAGGGTCCTTGTACCCCTACATGTTGTACTCTTCTCTGTGCCTCCTTCTTCTGTTTCTTGTTAGCCGGCTCTGAGCATGAACCGCCTGTTATCGGGAGAATCAGCTTCGGAGCCGAAGCAGTTCCAGCTTGGTTCTTGAACGAAGCCATTGTATCAGGAAAGTGGAAGTGAGTTCACCGGAGGTGGGCGCCAATGTTGGGGACTTGTTCTCAAATGCTATGAATTAAGAACAAGGCAACATAAAATGTTAAATATTAATGCCCTTCGTCCGATGAAGCATTATTTCCCCAAGGATTTAATGAACTTCGGACGAAGACCATGAGTGAAATATCACGAAGGTCATAACTTCGTGATTGAACTTATAAAATAATATGAAATAATATATAAAACATGAAACATTAAAGATAAACGTATCAGAAATAAGCAACATCATTCGCATATTTATTATCTGATCATAAAAATGTCAGAACATAAAGTTTGAGTACATTTATACCTTCTCCTTGATAGATGATAATTCCCGGGCAATGCGTTTGCAATTACAGGAATGTGTGAACAGTAAAGGAATACTGTTCACTATTTATAGACACAGGACACAGCCTGTAAGGAATTACAATCATGCCCCTTATAAAAGTTTACAACAATGACTCAGACCCTTATGGGCTAAAAGGTCATTTTATCTTTAAGTCGGTTCGATCCTTCGTCTTCGGGCATGCTATAACACCGAAGCTTCATGAGTGATAGCTTCGGTCATCATGTATAAGCAGCTTTAGCCGAAGCTGTTTCTTCCTGCAGGACCTTCGGCGATGAAGCATGGCCCCAACAGTAGCCCCTTCGCGGTGCTAGATCGTTTATACCTATTTGCCCTTCGGGCTCTGCGCTTTTTTCAACGGCCTCTGCTACTTTTCTAGCATCGTGAATGCCTTTTTCACTTTTTTGAATAATTTCTTGGGCCGTTTCCCGGCCACCATTGTCCCAGATGTCGGTGAAAAATTTTCCACCAACCATGCTTGCTTCGGCCGAGGGGTCTTTTATATCTTCGGAGGACAAGGCAGTTTCGGATTGTGCCAAAGATTTTACATGCTCACAGCCTTTCCTCTCCAAAATAGTAGCAATCCCCCTGGCACCCGAAAAGGCACATATGTCTCCGCGGCTATTCAAAATTTCCTCAAAGGCCTCAGCTTCGTGATTGATCCATTCAATCGGGCCTTCGGGGTTACCCCTTGTGAAGTTTTCCTTGCTCGAGAATGCGCCAATGCTGGCGAAGCTAGTTTTTATTATCTTAACGCATTCTATAGATTTGTCATAGCACCTTTTCTTGGATGCACGAAGCTCTTCAACGTTTCCTTCTAAATGATTTGCCCATTGATCGCTAAGTTCTCGTTTCGTTTCTTCAAGTATGCGTTCTTCTTTAGCTCGGGCTAACTGTTTACGAAGATCCTCGATTTCGTGCTTCTGAGCTTCAGCTTGAGCTTTAGATGTAGCTTCGTCTTCCTTTATCTTATCCACCAATGTAAGCAGAATTTTGTCTTTTTCCAAGGCTTCGTTTCTTAGCTTGATAACCTCTGTTCGAAGGTTATTGAGAGCAATAGTGCAGCTCTCATCTTTAGCATTCTTTTGTGCCCTTAAGGCATTGTTGAGTATTAAGCCCTATACAAAAGAATGAATGGATTAACATCAGAACAAAAGACTAATTCAAAATTCATAAACTTCAAAATTCACAATTTTTGTACCTTCAGACTATTGTATGCAAGGCTATCCGCAAGATCGTCCTTCGTCATGGCACAGAGGCCAGCTTCAAGCTTCGGGAACCCCATGCTTCTAGCCATCTCCCGGCAGACGGATAATTCTTTGTTATCTGGGAGACAGTATAAGAAGTCGTCTTCGTCTGTGCCATTGAATACTAAGGCCCCTTTTGGATACTTCAGTTCTCGGGCATAGTGATTAGCTTCAAAAATCTCTTCTTCAGATAATCTTTTTCCCGAAGCATGTCGTACAATATAATCGAGGGCTTTGGAGGATGCTTCGAGGGCAGCAGTGCCAGTTTCTTCAACCAAAATTGGCTCTGTCATTTTTGTTTCTTCGGCTTCCAAGGATTTTACCTTGGTGGGCTCTGAAGGCCCAGCTTCAGTTTCAGATTGTTGCTTTGAAGCTTCAGCAACAAAGGCTTCAGTATGCACTTCGGAAGTTTCAACAATTTTCTTCGGAGTTGTGCTTGAAGAGTTAATTGTCTCCAAAAATCCAGCACATTAACCATCCTTTTTCTTTTCGGGGTCACTGCTAGACCCTTTTGGCTTTTTGCTGCCTCAATTTTTGCTGAAGGACTTAAAATTTCTGATGTCTTTGTTTCTTCAGTCCTCGGTTCTTCTGTTTTTTCTGTTGCTGGCACTTCGGCCAGCTCTTCGATTTTTGGCAGTGAAGTTGGTTCTTTAGCTTCGGTGGCCGAAGAGGTCTCACCAATAAACTCAGGCACTGTGGCCGGTTCAATATAACGTGGCCGGTGTGTGAGAACCTTCGGCGCCGGCTCGCTAGGAGCGGCCGAAGCAGTTTCCTTTGCAGAAGAAGTATTCTTTCTTTTTTGACCCCGCGTTGGATAATGGTAGTCGGGGTAAACAAACCCAATTGCATCAAATACTCGGTTGAGTCTCTTCTTTTGGCCTCCGAAGGCCGCTGATAATGCAGTATCTTCGGCCTTTGAGTATACCCAAGCAATTCGTCACTTATGGCCTCAATACTTTTCAACCAGTCATCGTTTGGCTCAATGAACTTATCTCCGTATTTGAATGTGTATTTTAGCCTGACTAGTCCACCTTCGTCAGTTTCTTTAATGGTCTCCTCCGGCATTTCCCACTTTTCCACAAGTGGCCATACTCTGAAAGCAATGTGTTCTTGGACCAAATCCCTTGTCCCAATAAAATAGCAAACAACGCCGAAGGCTCTCTGGCATTCTTCGGCTGCTTCATTCATTTCCACCTTCGGTTTCCGGAGGCCGAAGCGTTGCCAGATAGGGCGCATAATGATACCTTTAATATCTTCCCGTGATTTCAAGTCATTTTCACATAAAACCATTCCGTCATCCAGTCGCCGGGCCACCTCTTTCAAAAGGTTGGCACGGGGCAGCTGGACCTAGACCGGGCGCCGAAGCTGTAGCAGCCAAAATTGTTGTGATACTGTTCTTTACCCCAGGGTTTTGTCTCATACAATAGCTCATGTATGTTGCAGAAGCTTTTTGCATTAGGTTCCAAACCTTGGCTCCTCACGGCCCACACAAATATGTTCATCCTTATGATTGCTTCGGGGGTAAGTTGGTGAAGGTAGATTTCATATATCTTCAGTATTTCCACGACAAAACTGCTCAAGGGAAATCGCAGTCCAGCCTTTAAGAAGCTTCGGAATATCACGACTTCATTTTCCTCGGGAGTCGGACAAGTCTTCTCTCCTTCGTCAGCCCTCACAACAGACAAGTCCCGAAAATATCTGCCCCTCATATTGACAAGATGATTTTCTTCAATACTAGATTTACCGAAAACCACATGGCTTGGTCGCCAAGGTCGATCTTCGGAATCTTCACCGCCACTATCCACATCATAACTGTCACTGTCACCAGTATCTTCAGATAAACCCTCCAAAATCTCTCTAGTAATCTTCTCTGTATTAGTCTTTGATATTGATTCAAGAAAGCCCAGATACATCTCCTCAGAAAGGCTTAGCTTTGAATCACCAACAGCTTTTCTATCTTCAGACATCTTCGCAAACGCTGAGAAAGTGCTCTCGGAACCGAAGCTTAAAAATTTAAAAAGCCAAGTAAGTGTTGTTGCGCGCAGGCTAAAAGTTGGGTGAGTAAAAGCAGATGGCAAGGGAGCGTGCCAAATAAGCTGGTGGTGAGCTCTTATTTATACACCTAGTGCGTTGAAAACTGGAGGGTCCCGCTTGTCAAAGACTGTTGCTATTCTAGCAAAGGGAAGGTGTTTTTTCGGACCTTCGGCTTAAAGCCTTCGTCCATGTCGCAATATGAATTTATCATTCCTGCAAATTAATATTGCGAGGGGCTACTGTTGTGGGCCTTCGGCTTCCAAAGGTCCTCAAAAACATGATTTGACAATGTTTTCCAAGTGAAATATGTGAATAGGTACCTTCGAAATCGGGTCACGAATATACAATATGGTCAAGACGAAGCTTGAGTAGGACGGAAGGCGATCGTAACGAAGGATAAGATGATCACGAAGCTATGCGCAGAAAAAGCTTCGGTATGACAGCAGAAAAGGGGAACCAACTTATATGATGAAAAGCCAAGTTAGACCTCGAAGAATCACTATAGAGTTATTGATAAATGTAAAGGGCATTAATGTAATTTCCACGGGCTGCGTCCTGTGCCTATAAATAGATGAACAGTACTCCCATACTATTCAGGCTGATTTGGCATTCGCTTTTCGCATCACGCCTGTATCTTTACTCTTCGTCAATCCGAAGGTACATTTGTAATTTGTTATTATGATTCTGATAATGCAAAATAAAAATAAGTTGATGATAATATCTGTATTGTTATTCGTATTTCATATATGTATTCTTCTTCATCATCTATCGAACTTACGAAGGTCTCTTCTTTCATAACCTTCGTCCGGAATTCATTATATCCGAAGGGACATAGTGTCTTGAAGGACGAAGGACTTTAACATTTAACACTCTTTATGTTGCCTTGTTCTTAACTCTTAGCATTTGAGAACAAGTCCCCAACAGCACACATACCTCATTTATACCTTTGATCATATCTCTTTCATGTCTACAACTAATATATTTTCAAGTGTATTCCTATGCTAAATCATAGATTGAAAGGGAAATGGAGTCTTCGGCGAAGACAAGGCTTCCACTCCACTCTATCGGTATTATTTACCCTTCGCCATCACTCCGCACCGCTCTCCACTTTGGTATAATCTTCACTCCTATTATTAGTACCAATAGGGAGAAAGTAAAGAGGGCTCTCAAAAGACTCCATTTTTGGCGATTAATGCCAAAGGGGGAGAAATATAGCCCAAAGCAAAAGGACCGCACCACCACCAATTTCAAAGTTTTTTAAAGAAGTTTTCAATTGGTATCTAAATCTCTTTCATATTGGTAAAGCCCTCTTGAACACTAAGAGGAGAATTTCATCCAGGGGGAGTTTTTGTTTTAGTCAAAGAAAAAGCATTTGAAACAGGGGGAGAAAATCTCAAATTTTGAAAATGCTTCTCGAAATCTTATTCATATACCTTTGACTGTTTGCAAAAGACCTTGAAAAAGAATTTCCAAAAAGATTTGCAAAAACAAAACAAGTGGTGCAAATGTGGTCCAAAATGTTAAAAGAAAGAAAGCAATTCATGCATATCTAGTGAAAGAATAAATTGGTTTAATTCCAAGCAACCTTTGCACTTGCTTTATGCAAACTAGTTCAATTCTGCACTCATATATTTTCTTTGGTTTGTGTTGGCATCTATCACCAAAAAGGGGGAGATTGAAAGGGAAATAGGGTCAAACCTTTTCCTAAATGATTTTGGTGGTTGAAATGCCCAACACAAATAATTGGATTAACTAGTTTGCTTTAGATTATATGTTCTACAGGTGCTAAAGGTTCAACACAAACCAATAAAAGATCAAAGTTAGGGTTCAAAAGAAAGGAGCAAAAGAAAGCAAAGAGAACCCTGGTCTGGCGCACCGGACTGTCCGGTGTGCCACCGGACAGTGTCCAGTGCACCAGGGGCGATCGACTCAAACTCTTCACCTTCAGGTTTCTGGAGAGCCGCTCCGCTATAATTCACCGGACTGTTCGGTGTGCCACCGGACTGTCCGGTGTGCCAGCGGAGCAACGACTAGAGAGCGCAACGGTCGACTCCAACGGTCTCTTGCAATGTGAACAGTGCATGGACAGTTCGTGCAGAGTCAGAGCAGCGCCAGAAGGCGCACCAGACAGTGAACAGTGCCTGTCCGGTGCCCCAAGATGTCAGAGCTCCAACGGTCGAAACCGTCAGAACCCTAACGGTTGGGTGACGTGGCTGGTGCATCGGACAGTGCCCGGTGGCGCACCGGACTGTCCGGTGTGCCCATCGACAGACAGCCTCCCCAACGGTTGGTTTGGTGGTTGGGGCTATAAATACCCCCCAACCACCACCACTTCAAGCATCCAAGTTTTTCAGACATCTCATTCAATACAAGAGCTAGTGCAATCAATACAAGACATAATTCAAAAGAATCAAAGCCTCTCCAAGTCCCAAATACACTCCAAACACTTAGTGACTAGAGAGAGAGTTTTGCTCGTGTTCTTTGAGCTCTTGTTCATGGATCGCTTTCTTCTTCCTCTTTCTTGTTCTCAAGACACTTGTAATCAAAGCAAGAGACACCAAGTTGTGGTGGTCCTTGTGAGGGGTCTAAGTGACCCGTTTGATTAAGGAGAAAGCTCACTTGGTCTAAGTGACCATTTGAGAGAGGGAAAGGGTTGAAAGAGACCCGGTCTTTGTGACCACCTCAATGGGGACTAGGTTTGCAAGAACCGAACCTTGGTAAAACAAATCACCGTGTCACTCGCTTTATTTCTTGGTTGATTTGTTTTCTCCCTCTCTTTCGGACTTCGATTTTATTCTAACGCTAACCCTGGCTTGTAGTTGTGCTTAATTTCTATAAATTTCAGTTTCCGCTTATCCACCCCCCTCTAGGCGACTTTCACTAACTGATGTCTATTTTGAGAACCACAAACTTTGTGCAGCATGCCAGGCAGAGAAGCAAGTAGGAACTAATCATTGAGGAAAAATGTGATGACAACGTCAACACCACTGGAACTCCTCCATATGGATCTTTTCGGACCCGTTACTTATCTTAGCATCGAGGAAGTAAGTATGGTCTTGTTATTGTTGACGATTTTCCCACTTAACTTGGGTATTCTTCTTGCAGGATAAATCAGAAACCCAAGGTGCTTTAAAGCGCTTCCTAAAGAGAGCCCAAAATGAGTTTGAGCTCAAGGTGAAGAAGATAAGAAGCGACAATGGATCAAAATTCAAGAATCTTCAAGTAGAAGAGTTTCTTGAGGAAGAAGGCATCAATCATGAGTTCTCCACTCCCTACACACCACAACAAAATAGTGTAATAGAGAGGAAGAACTGGACGCTCATCGACATGGCAAGAACAATGCTTAGGGAATACAAGATGCCTGAGCAGTTTTGGTCGGAAGCTGTAAACACAGCTTGCCACGCCATAAACCGGCTCTATCTTCATCGCCTTCTCAAGAAGACATCATATGAGCTCCTAACCGGTAACAAACCAAATGTCTCGTACTTTCGTGTATTTGGGAGAAAATGCTACATCTTGGTGAAGAAAGGTAGACATTCGAAATTTGCTCCCAAAGTTGTAGAAGGGTTTTTACTAGGTGATGATTCAAATACAAAGGCATATATGGTCTTCAACAAATCATCAGGTTTAGTTGAAGTCTCTAGTGATGTTGTATTTGATGAGACTAATGGCTCTCCTGGAGAGCAAGTTGATCTTGATGATGTAGATGAGAATGAAATTCCAACGACCGCCATGCGAACTATGGCAATAGGTGATGTGCGACCACAGGAGCAACAAAACCAAGACCAACCATCTTTCTCAACACTGGTGCATCCCCCAACTCAAGATGAGGAACATGTACCTCAAGATGAAGGAATGAATCAAGGGGGAGCACATGAAGAAAAGGATAAAAAGGAAGAAGCACAACAAGCACCTCCAACTCAAGTTGATTCAAAGGAATCATCCAGTGGATCAGATTTTGGGTGACATCAGCAAGAGAGTAACCACTCGCTCATGTTGAGCTAACTTTTGTGAGCATTACTCTTTTGTTTCTTCTATCCAGCCTTTTAGGGTAGACGAAGCCTTGCAGGATCCGGACTGGGTGTTGGCCATGCAGGAAGAGCTCAATAATTTTAAGAGAAATGAAGTATGGAGCCTAGTGCCACGTCCGAAACAAAATGTTGTGGGAACCAAGTGGGTGTTCCACAACAAGCAAGATGAGCATGGTGTGGTGTCAAGAAACAAGGCTCAACTTGTGGCAAAAGGTTATGCCTGTCATAGGTTTGGATTTTGGGGAGACTTTTGCTCCTGTAGCTAGGCTTGAGTCAATTCGCATATTATTAGCCTATGCTGCTCACCACTCTTTTAAGTTATTTCAAATGGGCGTGAAGAGTGCTTTCCTCAATGGACCAATCAAGGAGGAGGTGTACGTGGAACAACCCCTAGCTTCGAGGATGACAGGTATCCCGAGCATGTATATAAGCTCTCTAAGTCGCTCTATGGACTTAAGCAAGCTCCAACAGCATGGTATGAATGTCTTAGAGACTTTCTCATTTCTAATGCTTTTAAGGTTGGGAAAGCTGATCCTACTATCTTTACTAAGACTTGTAATGGTGATTTGTTTGTATGCCAAATATATGTCGATGACATAATATTTGGTTCTACTAATCAAAAGTCTTGTGAGGAGTTTAGCAGGGTAATGATGCAAAATTTCGAGATGTCTGTGCTGGGCGAGTTGAACTACTTCCTTGGATTCTAGGTAAAGAACTCAAGGAAGGAACCTTCATCTCCCAAACAAAGTACACTCAAGACTTACTCAAGAGGTTTGGGATGAAGGATGCAAAGCCCGCTAAGACGCCGATGGGAACGGACAGACACTTGGACCTCGACAACGGAGGTAAATCTATTGATCAAAAGGCGTACCGGTCTATGATAGGTTCTTTACTTTATCTTTATGCTAGTAGATCGGATATAATGCTTAGCATATGCATGTGTGCTAGATTTCAATCCGACCCTACGAAATGTCATCTTGTGGCCATGAAGAAAATTCTTAGATATTTAGTCTCTACGCCTTGCTTGGGGATCTGGTATCCAAAGGGGTCTACCTTTGACTTAATCGGATATTCAGATTTTGACTATGCCGAGTTCAAGGTTGATAGGAAGAGCACATCAGGGACTTGTCAGTTTCTAGGAAGGTCCCTAGTGTCCTGGAGCTCTAAGAAACAAACATCCGTTGTCTTATCCACCGCTGATGCCGAGTATGTTGCCGCAGGACAGTGTTGCACGCAAGTACTTTGGATGAGGCAAACCCTTCGAGACTTTGGCTACAATCCGAGCAAAGTCCCACTCCTATGTGATAATGAGAGTGCAATCTGCTTTACGGATAATCCTGTTGAACACAGCCGCACTAAGCACATAGACATCCAGCATCACTTTCTGAGAGACCACCAACAAAGGGGAGATATCAATATTTATCATATTAGCACCGAGAACCAGCTAGCCGATATCTTCGCTAAGCCTTTAGATGAGAAAAGGTTTTGTAGGTTGCATAGTGAGCTAAATGTCTTAGATTCGCAGAATTAGGATTGATCTATAACATACATGTGTTTTATGCTTTTAATCATGTTACTTTAAGCATTACTATCTTTACTTGCTTATTTTTTGTGCTCAAGTTGTACAAGTCATCTTCAGACCTCATAAGTCCGTATGCACATGTTTAGGGGGAGGATGTACTACAACTTGATCCTTTGAGACTAATGTGTTTGCTTGAGTAATACTGATCTAGTCTCAAAGATGGCATTGAAAGAGAAAAGGTGAACTTGGACAATGAAGGGGCCTCCACTGCATTCCGGTATCAATGTATCTTGTCCCAAGTTCTTATTTGTGTTTTCTTATTGCCTTTGGTCTTATTTGAAATTTTTGTGAGGTAATGGGGTTCAAGGGGCCTAATAGTTCTTCTGTTTTGGTGCTTAATGCCAAAGGGGGAGAAATTAAGGCCAAAGCAACTGGATCAGCCAACTGCTTGTGAATTTCAAAATTTTAGTGTTAGAATTCTTGGTGTTTGACCAAAACCCTCTTATTGCAAAAACAGTTCTCTTGTGGGGGAGAAATTCGATTATGGAAAAAAGGGGGAGTTTTTGGTATTTGATCAAAACTATTCTTGAAAGATCTTTGATTTGCCAAAACAAGTGTCTTTAACATAGAGATAGGAAAACGAGTTTGTTTTGTGAAAATAAACCAAGTGGTGGCAAAAGTGATTCAAATATGCCAAACTCTAAGTGAGATTAATTGGTCTTCAATTTGCACTCTTTAGCTCATCTTTGAAAAATGTTGTTGCATTTTGAGTTGCTTTTGATGTGCTGGCATAAATCACCAAAAAGGGGGAGATTGAAAGGGAAATGTGCCCTTGGGCTATTGTTATAAATGTTTGGGTGATTAGATGCCCAACACATATTGTTTTGTTTGATATAAGCTAAGTGTCAAAGAGATGCAAATGGAAAAGCAAGATATGATTCCAGCCTTAGTAAATTGTTTTTGGTACTAACATTATTCTACTAAGTGCTAGTAACCTTGTCAAAACGATAAAATCAAATTGGAGAATTTTGGCTAAGTCTAGCCAACCTTGCACCAGCCTGCGGTGCACCAGACAGTGTCTGGTGCCTAGGCTGGCACCCCGGCGAACAGTCGCTCTCGGGAAAATGTTGAGGGCTCCACAACTATAATTCATCGGACTGTCTGGTGTGCCAGCTGTGCGCCCGGCCAACAGTCGACTATGCGATCAGCGGGTGACACGGGGCTCAGCCAACGGTCAGAAGGTCGCACCGGACTGTCCGGTGTGCCACGGGGACCAGTGACTGCAACGGTCGGCGTCGCCAGAAAAGGAAGGAAATCACGCAGTGTTCACTATCCGATGGTGCACTGGACTGTCTGGTGCACCCACGGACAGAAGGCAACCAGAGCCTTCGAAATGGAGCTCAAATGGCTCCTAGCTGCATTGGGGCTATAGAAGGGACCCCTAGGCTCATGGAGCACAACACCAAGCCTCCATTGAACATCCTACGACGCCTAGACTCCACAAGCACGCATTTGGTTCATTGCGTTTGAGACTTGAGCACTTCTTTGAGCTGTGACTGCGCTGTATTGTTTTGTGTGCTCAGTTCTTGACTTGTGTGCGTGTTGTTGCTGCGACTCTAGTTCTTGTGTGTGTTTCTATTCTCTCCCTTACTATTGTGGTTCTTGTGATCAATCATGTAAGGGTGAGAGGCTCCAACTTGTGGAGATTCCTTACAAAGGGAACACTTGATAAAAGGAAGAAAACTATGGTACTCGAGCTTGACCTTTGGATCACTTGAGAGGGATTGAGTGCAATCCTTGACCGAAGGAGGTCACCATAACGTGGAGTAGGCATTGGCCGAACTACGTGATAAAATCACCGTGTCACTTGCGCATCTTTCTCTGTGATTGTTTTCTTCCATAGAGTTCTCACATATTCACTTGTTCTATTGTTCCTAAGTTCAATACATATCATAAAGGAACAATCAAGTGAAGAGTTCTCTCTTTCTCTATTCATAGCAACTTGGTTTTCATTTCACTAACATTTATAAACCAAGTTTGTGTTGTTTAGAGTTGATTTTTACAAGATCACCTATTCACTTCCCCCCTCTAGGTGTTCTCACCATCTCCTATGTCGATCTCCTCCAAAGGATCGACCGATGTAAACCCCTGTCCTAACTTATTGAGATCACTAAATTCCTCTATTATGCCTCCTTCAGAGGAATTAGGCGCTCTCTATGCGGCTACGGACTGTCCGGTCTTAGGGACCAGACTATCCGCGACCTAGGCTGAACCTTGAGAATCTTCTTGCCTTTCCTTGGACCGTCCGGCCTCAGGGGCCGGACTATCCGCGACTTGGGACATGTTCCTTATGGGTGTACTCATCATTTAAACTTTATTTGGGATTCAGCCCATTCTCCATCGGCTCTAGCATTACAGGGATTAAGCCTTTGCTATCTATACTTATGAATTGATAATAAAAAAAGTCAACTCCTGTGAGACATGCAGTAGTCTCATAAGTCTAGAGCACAGGGACATCAGCCATGTCGATGCAGCCCGATGCATCAGCATGTACTTGTTCTACCTCATCTCCTACCTATTGTAACAACATTTGATGTAAAGTAGAAGGTACACATTGTTTAGCATGAATCCAATCTCTGCCTAATATAAGGCTATAATTTCCTTCTACATCAGCGACGAAGAATGCAGCAGCAAGGGTCTTAGCCCCGATGGTTAACTCAACGGACGTGACTCTCTTGGCTTTGATCAAACTATCAGCCCCAACACCGCTGAGCATCATATTAGTCTTGACTAGTTTGTTATCTTGCTTTCTTAATTTTCTGTACAATGAGTGAGGCATTAAATTTACGGTTGCTCCTCCATCTACTAACATCTTAGCAATCGGTATCCCATCGATATGACCGCGCACGATGAACGACTTTAAATGGTTAACCGATTCTTTTCGCATAGTGAAGGCGACCTCTTTAGGACCAAAATTGAATTGAGCAACGACAGGTTCATCGTCACTGATAATAGTACAATTGGCTGAGAACATAACGACATTTACATCCATACCTGAGTGTTCTGGCGTGGCTCCGTAGTCGACTAAGTCCTCTCCCAACAGGTTGTCCTCCTCCATAAGTGTTGGTGCGTCATCGGAGGTGTTCTGGCACAGAGCGGATAGTCTAGAATCGAGGGTCGTACGGTTCGTGACATCCGCGGACGGTCCAACTTTTATAGCCGGACGGTCCACTATATCTATAGAGAGCTGCAAAGCTGTCACCTTGTTCTCAGTCTTTGTGGCCGTTTGATTTATTTCGATGGCCTTTGGCCTCCACCTCTTTTTCGGTGGTGGGTACAGTGGATGTGTATTGTTAAATATTTTTTCTGCTTCTTTTTCCTTGCTCTCCTTTGCTCTCAAGTGCTACAATTTCTGTTTTTGAGACTGTGTCAGTCCCAATGGGCACCATCAGGGCATGAAGTATTTTGGATCGGCTGCTTTGCTAGCAGCCATGTCTTCTTCTTTGCCTGTATTGGCAGGTTTACCAAAAATCATCCGCCCTTCGTTATTTCCCTGCATGACAACATATGTTGTGCCTATTTTGATGAAGTCCCCTTTTGTCATCCTCTGGGTGGATGTAGATATATGCCCCTGCTAGATTGGTCAGCCTTTGTGGCTGAATAGTATGGCAATCTTGCTGGACCTGTGCCTGGTGACCGGATTGAGGGTGAAAGGGAAATAGGGTCAAACCTTTTCCTATATGATTTTGGTGGTTGAAATGCCCAACACAAATAATTGGACTAACTAGTTTGCTCTAGATTATATGTT
This sequence comes from Zea luxurians, assembly GCA_029449295.1. Lineage (NCBI taxonomy): Eukaryota > Viridiplantae > Streptophyta > Magnoliopsida > Poales > Poaceae > Zea > Zea luxurians. The sequence goes on along the minus strand of JAOPSE010000013.1, from coordinate 35,842,865 downwards.
CTACAAGTGCCAAAGGTTCAGCACAAACCAATAGAAAGATTAAAGTTAGGGTTCAAAAGAAAGGAGCAAAATAAACCGAAGAGAACCCTGGTCTGGCGCACCGGACTGTCCGATGCACCACCGGACAGTGTCCGGTGCACCAGGGTGGATCGACTTCAAACTCTTCACCTTTGGGTTTCTGAGGCCATGCTCCGCTATAATTCACTGGACTGTCCGGTGTGCCAGCGGAGCAATGGCTCCCAAGCGCAACGGTCGCCTGTAACGTGAATAGTACGCGAACAGTTCGCGTAGAGTTAGAGCAGCGTCAGAAGGCGCACCGGACAGTGAACAGTGATTGTCCGGTGCAACATCGGACTGTCCGGTGGCCCAGGTTGTCAGAGCTCCAACGGTCGAAACCGTCAGAACCGTAACGGTTGGGTGACGTGGCTAGCGCACCGGACTATCCGGTGCGCCCATCGACAGCAGCCCTCCCCAACGGCTGTTTTGGTGGTTAGGGCTATAAATACCCCCAACCACCACTATTCAAAGCATCCAAGTTTCCAGCATATTGCATTCAATACAAGAGCTCTAGACTTCACTCCAAGGCACAAACAAGAGATCAAATCCTCTCCAAAGTCCAAAACCACTCCAAACACTTAGTGACTTATGAGAGAGAGATTTTCGTGTTCATCTGAGTTCTTGTCGCTTGGATCGCTTTCTTCTTCCTCCATTCTTATTCTCAAGACATTTTTAATCAAAGCAAGAGACACCAAGTTGTGGTGGTCCTTGTAGGGGTCTAAGTGACCCGGTTTGATTAAGGAGAAAGCTCACTCGGTCTAGGTGACCGTTTGAGAGAGGGAAAGGGTTGAAAGAGACCCGGTCTTTGTGACCACCTCAACGGGGACTAGGTTTGCAAGAACCAAACCTCGGTGAAACAAATCACCGTGTCATCCGCTTCATTTGCCTTGATTTGTTTTTCACCCTCTCTTTCGGACTTGGTTTTATTTCTAACGCTAACCTCTGCTTGTAGTTGTGCTTAAAGTTTATAAATTTCAGATTTGCCTATTCACCCCCCTCTAGGCGACTTTCAATTGGTATTAGAGCCTGGTACTTCATTAGAGTCTAACAACTCCAAGTGATGTCGGGAGGATCCACCAAGAGGGAGATGGAAACGACCACAAGCCACGGGAAGACTCCATCAAGGGAGTCCGGCGCCAAAGGAAGGGAGGAATCACCTCCTCGTGTCAAGTCGCACCGGAGTGGCAACAAGAAGAAGAAAATGAAGAAAGTGGTCTATTATGAGACCGATTCTTCGTCGCTTTCCACCTCCGGCTCCAACGCTCCGTCCGTCACTTCTAAGCGCCATGAGCGCAAGAAGTTTAGTAAGGTTCCCCTACGCCATCCCCGCATTTCCAAACACACTCCTTTACTTTCCGTCCCATTAGGCAAACCACCAGTTTTTGATGGTGAAGATTATTCTATGTGGAGTGCTAGAATGAAAGGTCATCTAACCTCACTCCACAAAAGCATATGGGATGTTATTGAGTTTGGAGCGCAGGTACCACAAGTGGGGGATAAGGACTATGATTTGGATGAGGCCGACTGTTGGGGACTTGTTCTCAAATGCTATAAATTAAGAATAAGACAACATAAAATATTAAATGTTAATGTCCTTCGTCCGCTGAAGCATTATCTCCCCGAGGATTTAATGAACTTCGGACGAAGGCCATGATCAGAGTATCACGAAGGTCATACCTTCGTGATCAAACTTATAAAATAATGTAAAATGAAGTATAAATTGTAAAACATTAGAAAGAGATATGTTAAACACAAATAACAAATAACATTATTCACATATTTCATTATATTTATACCTTCGTCTTGACAGAAAGTGATAATTTCGGTGTAATGCGTCAGCGATTACAAGATTGCGTGAACAGTACAGGGGTACTGTTCATCTATTTATAGGCACATGACGCAGCCTGTGTGAAATTACAATTATGCCCTTTATAATCAACTACAATAATGACACAAAACATCATGGGTCTTTAAGTCATTTCATCTTTAAGTTGGTTCACCCCTTCGTCTTGAGATTTGTCACTGTGCCGAAGCTCTATTGGTGATAGCTTCGACGCTGCTTGTGAAGGGATCTGCCGAAGGTGTTTTCCTTTTTTAGGATCTTCGGCTACGAAGCATACCCCCAACAGTAGCCCCTTCGTGGTGCTAGATCGTTTTTCATAACAAGCTTGATCTGTGAAAAAGTCTTCTAGGCTTCGGGATGCCGAAGATCCAAAAAACACCTTCCCTGAGCTCGTTGGCGAGAAACGATTAAAATAATCCGTGCGCGAGGTGGCTCCATCTTGCAGCAGTTACGCGCGCCCTAGCGATTCTCCTTTCTGGACCCTGTGGCCCACCGTTCAGCGGGTGTATGTGATTGTTTGTCCGGTGTAGAAGACTTTGGCGATTCACCTTCCCACCTGCGACACTATATAAACAGACGGGTAGGTGTGAAGTTACCACAACATTCATTGCTATTGTACTGTTTTGCTGCCAAAAATTTAACCATAGCCGAAGCTTGATCATTGTGTTCAAACGAAGCGCCGCTTTTGATTCTGCTTCATCACAAGAAGAAGAGCTTCAGAAAAATCAAAAAGGTCAACAACTTCAAAAAATTTCAAGAAATTCATAATAAAATGGCAAGAGTGTGCTCTACTGCCAGGGTTGATCGTGAGGGAGATGAGACCGAAACTACTAAAACTGTTCCAATATCCGAAGCAATGAAGCGGTCTGGGATGGTAACATCGGAAGATGTACCTGCCGCTGAGGCAGAGCAGGCTAATGTTGAGGAGACTGATTTCGAAGATGATTACAGCAGTGCAGTGCCGAGTAAACCCAGCCACCTGGGCTTCGGAAAATCCACCGTATCCGAAGGTGATTGGCCTAAGATGCTAAAGTTGGGCTATTTTAGTGAAGCAAAGAAGGAGCTGATCCGCTTTAGAGGGGAAGAAACTACTCCGAAGCCAGGAAAAGATGAAGTAGTGGTCTTCAAAAGTTTCTTTAAGGCTGGTTTAAGATTCCCTTTGAACAAGATGATTGCTGATGTGCTGAAGAAGTTTGGGATCTACCTTCATCAGCTAACTCCTAACGCTATTGTTAGGCTTAGCGTTTATATTTGGGCCCTCTGAAGCCAAGGGGTGGAACCATTTGCCGAAGGTTTTTGCCGAGTGCACGAGCTTCATTACCAGACCAAGGCTAGAGCAGATAGGCTACATGAAAACTTTGGCTGCTACAATTTTGCCTACCGCAAGACTACAAAGTTTCCTGTGATCAGTTACCGTAGCAAGTGGCCAGCTGGCTAGAAATCCGAGTGGTTTTATGTCAAAGTTGACGAAGATAAGGAGAAATTGGTCCAGAGTCCGTTGGAATTAATCTTCGGAGAGACCAGACCCCAGTGCAACATGACACCAGAGGGTCCGACCCAAATTGCTCTGGCTGAATTTAGAGTTATTGCGGAGCACATCGGCACTAGGGACTTAGTGCAAGAATTTTTGGCCTTCAGAGTGTTCCCAACTATGAAAGAGTGGGCCATGCCGAAGCTTGAAGGAAGAAAGAAGGAAGGGGAGCTTGTTCGGTTGCCTTACCATTACAAATTCAAGAGACATTTCAAAGTGCCTTGCCAAGAATGGCTGGACACGATTGAAGTAATGTGCAATGAAATACTCGGCAATTACTCTAAAAAAGAAGATCAGTTGATGACTGCGGCCTTCGGCACCCGTCCGAAGCGAAGACTGAACCGAGTAATGGATGCTATTGACTTTGAATATCCCGACTACGAGCGGCTAGACAAGGGTGCCGAAGGGCAAAAAGGAAGAGAGTGGCTGATGTTCTGAATAAAGATGATGAAGATCAATTGAAAAAGAAAAAACCAAAGCCTGAGCCAAAAACAGATGCTCCAAAGAAGAGAAAAGCTACAGCGCCGAAGCAGAAGGCAACTGACAAAGAAGAAGAAACTGCTGCATCACCCTCTACCGTCGCCGTGGAGGAAATTTTAAAGGTAATGACTGAATCCTTGCCTGTCAAGCTGAGTCCATTAGGGTCACATCTGACGAAGCTTTTTCAGAAGGACAAGGAGCCCGCAAAAACAGAGAAGGCAGCTAGGCCAAAAAGGTAAAGAATCATTACAGTGACGGAAGTCATTGAAAAGACACCACCAAGAGCTTCTGCTCCGAAGGCGCCAGCTGTTGAGGACATAACGGCTATCAGAGCTGCACCTTCGGAGGCTCCAGCTGCCAAAGCTGCCACAGCCGAAGATATTGAGCTAGAAACCACAATTACAGATATTGATAAAATACTACTCGACATGGCCGCAGAAGAAGCTGCAGCAGCTACTGAAGAGACTTCGGCCTTAGAGCCCGAGAAAAAGAAAGAAATAGCCGAAGACACTTCGGAAGACGAAATTTTTAATTTTCAAAACTTAGTTGGGCAAGAGCTGACCAAGGTCGAAAAAGAAGAGTTAAAAGAGTATGCCATATCTTGCGGGTATCGGCCGGGGGCATTTCTCTTCGGTGGTATCGATGATGAAAAGTTGGGCTGTATCCGGGATCAGACCGGAGCGAAGGTTATCGGTACTCTATCAAAGAGTATCGGTTTCCCGAAGCTCGAAACAGATATCAGCCGCTACCGATGACAACACATCGTCGGTAGTTTATTTTATTCCAATTTCAAGGTAAACAACTTTGTCTCTAACTTTTTGTTGCTTTTAATAGCGAAGATATTTTTTAATGAAGACTGTTTGTGTGCAGAGTATGTTGCTGAGCAAAGCTTTAAAAATGCAGCAAGATGTGGAAGACAAAAAACACGAGGTTATAATCGAGAATTTATAGAGCAAAATAAAAGATCAAGCTGCTGCTCTCGAGAAGAAAGACTTCGAGCTTCAGACGACCGAAGGCTTATTGGCAGAAGCTGAAGCTAAAATAGTAGAACTAAATACAAAGCTTCTCTGTCAGTCAGAAAATTTCGAACAAGAAAAGCAGAATCTTAACGAAAAAATTGAGGCCGAAGTTCAGAAGAGCTTAGATTTGCAGAAATTATTATCAAGCCTTCAAAGTAAATGTTTGGAATTCAGCAATCGATGTGTTCAACGGCTGAAGAAGGTCTTCTATTTGGTCGGGGCCAGCAGCGAAAAATTTACTCCTTTGGCTGAAGATCTACCAGGGGCTTTTGAACACATCGAAGGTGAAATTGATGACCTCGATGATGTTATTGCTGGACATGGTGACTTCTGTGCCCTGGTAGCTTCTCGGGGCACCGCTGCTGCGTTCCTGAAATCTGGCTGCAAGCACGAAAAGATTATCAATAGACCCAATTTCAGCTTATCACCAGCAGATCTGGATGATATCCCCAACCTTGCCCGAAGCATAGCGAATAAATTTATAAAGGTGGTATGGACAAAGGGTGGACGAGAAAAAGCTGGTGACGAAGCTCGAAGTCATCTTAAGCCGGTAATAAAATCATACCTTGTGCTTACCTCTTCCTTCGAACTTGAATTTTGCTTTACAATACTTCAATTCGTGTAGGATGACGAGGCCGAAGCTGAAGCTTGAAGAGTAAGAAGATGACGTCGAAGTTTTAATGGATGACTATGCCGAAGCTGAAGTTCGATGAATACTGATGAAGCTTGAATAGATGACTGTAGAAAAAGCTCTAAAAACTTTTTGTAATAACTTTTGTAAATGTAGTTAAATTTTACTTGATGAACTTTGTCCATACCTTGTAATATATTCTTACCTTTCCATTAATGTATGAAGTGCTTTGGTGTGAACGAAATTAGCATTTTTGAGCCGAAGGCAAAAAACACCTTCCCTTCTTTTCGTACACAGCGAAGCACAACGACTGCTTCTTTTCTCTTTTGCCGAAGCCTGATCTTTAGAGCCGAAGCTACTGCCTGTGTTATGATGATGATGATCCTACGTATGTCTAAATGAATGTTTATGAATGCAAATGTTATGATGTAATGTACTGTGCAAATGAATGTCCAATCACATATACGAAGCCACAACCATAACCTTCATTCCCTTAGGAATAAACAAAGTCTCTTTGCCGTTTATTTTTCGGCTTCACCGTTTATTTTTCGGTGTATCAACGCTGACTTTTCGCTGTAAGTTTTGCATTCCCTTAGGAACGTTTTTTGAACTTCTTCGCCTTCTATTTCGGCGGTATTCTCGTTGACTTTTTGCGCTTCGCCTTATATTTCGGCGGAATCAGCGTTGACTTTTCGCTGTAAGCTCTGCATTCCCTTAGGAACGACTTTTGAGAAGAAAACTTACTCTGCGCTCCCTTAGGAACAACTTTTTGTAGCTTCGTCGTGCTCTGCATCCCCTTAGGGACGTCTTTCGAGCTTCTCCCCGTTTCTTCTTTTTTCTTTGCACTCGATGGTGCGAGCTCAGTTTTTACATTTACATCTTTGGGGGATATTGCTCTTGTAGAGTTGTAATAAGAAAAAGGGAAATTACATGCTATGGCCCCATTAAAAACCTTTCTCCCCCTTCAGAAAGGAAAATGGTGCCATAGGAAAAAAATAAAAAGATTACATCAAGCTATACATAATATCGCCAAAGCTCATCCGCATTCCAAGATCTAGGAATGTCGTTGCCGTCCATATCCTTCAATCTGTAGGAACCGGGTCTTGACGAAGATACTACCAGGAAAGGTCCTTCCCATTTCAATTGTAGCTTGCCTACTGTATCTGGGTTGGCAACCCTCCGAAGTACCAAGTGTCCTGGCCTGATATTCTTTAATCGAACTTTTCTGTCCCGCCATTTTATTGTTTCGGCTTGATATTTATTGATGTTCTCCACAGCCTGAAGCCTGATCCCTTCTAAAGCATCTTTTTCCACAGAATAATCAGCTTCGTCTTCTACCGAAGCCACTGTTCTTATTGATCCTGCTTTAGCTTCTTCCGGAGTTATTGCTTCGTCACCAAATAGTAATTTGAATGGTGAAAAGCCTGTTGACCTTGACATTGTTGTATTGTGGCTCCACACCACTTTAATCAATTCATCTGGCCACTTTCCCCTGGGCTGATTGAAGATTAACTTCATTATTCCCATCATTATAATGCCATTAGCTCTTTCAACAAGTCCATTTGACTCCGGATGCCTGACTGATGCAAAATGAATCTTCATGCCAATTTGCTCACAAAACTCTTTGAAAGCTTCGGCATCAAACTGTGTTCCGTTGTCCACAGTAATGGCCTTCGGCTCTCCGAAGCGACAAACAATATTTTGCCAGAAAAACTTCTAAACAGTGACTGAGGTTATTGTGGTTAAAGGCTCCGCTTCAATCCATTTGGAAAAATATTCTACCGCCACCACAACATATCTTAAATTTCTTTGTGCTGGTGGAAGTGGACCTAGCAAATCAAGGCCCCACCTTTGCAACGACCAAGTGGGCTATATTAACTGAGTCAGAGATGAGGGTTGTTTCTGATCCCTTGCACATTTTTGACAGCCTTCACATTTTTGAACTAATTCTACTGCATCCGAAGCTGCCTTCGGCCAATAAAATCCTTGACGAAAAACTTTTCCCAGCAAGGGCCTAGATTCGATGTGGGATCCACACAGACCTGCGTGTATCTCCTTCATCAATTCAATACCTTCGGTTCTTGATAAACATTTGAGGAGTGGTGAACAAACTCCATGTTTATACAATTCCCCTTCTATCAAGACATATGGTCTTGTTCTTGCCTCCATTCTTTTGTTATAAGCTTCATCACTTGAAAGACAATTTCCTTGAAGGAAAGATATTATTTCAGTTCTCTAATCTTCACTGTGCACTGGAGAAATAGTGAGCACTGCTCTTTCCATGAGCTCAACCGAAGGTGCTTTTATTGTTTCAAAAAATACTTCGGAGGGTAAGGGGAGCCCCTGGGCCACTGATTTGGCTAGCAAATCCGCATGGTCATTTTCACCTGTTGGAATACTTTTGACGGAAAATCCTTCGAAGGAAGCTTCCAACCTTCGGACTATATCCAGATATTTTTCAAGCTTCGGATCTCGTGCCTTGCTGCTTTTATCCACATGGCCAGCTATGACTTGAGAATCAGTCTTTAAGATGGCCCTTCTTATTCCCATTGCCCTTAGTTTCCGAAGCCCCAATAAAAGTGCTTCATATTCAGCAATATTATTTGTGCAACTAAAAGCCAGTTTGATTGCGAAACATGTTTTGACATTTGAAGGTGCGACTAGAACTGCAGCTGCTCCTGCTTCGAAGGTTCCCCAAGAACCATCGCATAATACCGTCCAAGCTTCGTTATCTTTACTTGTTCCTTCTTCGTGAGACCCTGGCGTCCAGTCAGCTATGAAGTCTGCTAGCGCCTGAGATTGAATTGAAGATCTATGCACGTAATCAATGGTGAATTCATTGAGCTCCACAGCCCACTTTCCAACCCTTCCAGTAGCTTCTCTATTCCTCATAATATCCTTCAAAGGCTGTGACGAAGGAACAATTATATGGTAAGCCTGGAAATAATGCCGAAGCTTCCTGGAAGCCATTAACACAGCATACAACACTTTTTCCAACTCTGTATAATTTTTCTTTGACACGCTCAACACTTCGGAGACAAAATATACCAGGACTTGCTTTTTACTTTGCCTTCAAGCTTCTCCTGTACAAGTGCCGCACTCACTGCAGAGTGCGAAGCTGCCACATACAACAGTAGAGGAGCCCTTGGCGTGGGTGGAGTTAGCGTTGTTAGATCTATCAGATACTGCTTCAACTCTTCGAAGGCTTTCTGCTGAGCTGGTCCCCATTGAAAGACTTCGGCTGACTTCAGCACTTCGAAGAATTGTAAATTCCTCTCTGCTGATCTAGATATGAATCGATTCAAGGATGCCAGTCTTCCTATCAGCCGTTGAGCCCCTTTCTTTGTGCTTGGCGGCTCCATCCGAAGAATAGCTTCGATTTTATTTGGATTAGCTTCGATTCCCTTTGTCGAAACTAAACAACCAAGGAATTTCCCCTTCTTTACTCCGAAGACACATTTTTCTGGATTTAACTTCAGGCCAGCTTGCCTAAAGTTAGCAAATGTTTCCTGCAAATCAGCAATGTGATTTTCTTGCTTTGTACTTTTTACTATGATATCATCAACATATGTTAGCACATTTCTGCCTATCTGAGAATGAAGGACTTTGGCTGTCATTCTGCTGAAGCTTCCTCCAGCATTTTTGAGCCCGTCAGGCATCCGAAGGTAACAATATGTTCCACTGGGGGTTATGAAGCTGGTTTTTGGCTCATCTTATTTTTTCATCTAGATTTGATGATAGCCTGAATAACAATCTAGCAGACTCATGAGCTCTAACGAAGCTGCTGCATCTACTAGAGAATCTATTCTTGGTAATGGAAACTCATCCTTCGGACAAGCCTTGTTGAGATCAGTAAAATCAATGCACATTCTCCATTTACCATTGGTCTTCTTCACCATAACAGTGTTAGCTAGCCATTCTGGGTATTTCACTTCTCTGATGACTCCAGCGCTAAGAAGTCTTTTCACTTCATTCCGAGCACCTTCGGCTTTGTCATCAGATATTTTCCGAAGCCTCTGCTTTCTGGGTTTGAAGGATGGATCAACATTGAGCGAGTGTTCAATGACGTCCCTATTGACACCACAGAGATCATTGGCTGACCATGCAAAGACATCTTTGTTGTTGAACATAAACCTTATCAGGGTTTTCTCCTGCTCCTCAGACAATTGAGATCCTAGCAGCACCTTCTGCTCTGCTGTATCTTCACATAAGAGCATGGGCTTCGGCTGATTGGCTGAAGCAGCCTTCTCCCTTCTGTACTTGTACTGCTCACAAGCTTCGGCTCCATCTATATTATGGATTGCCTTTGAATCTGTCCAGTTCCCTTCAGCCTTTCTGGCGGCTTCCTGACTCCCATGAATAGCAATAGGCCCTTGATCCGAAGGTATCTTCATGCAAAGATATGCTGGATGAAGAATTGCTTCGAAAGCATTGAGTGTTCCACGACCAATGATTGCATTGTAGGGGTACTCCATGTCGACAATATCAAACACAACTTGCTTAGTTCTTGTGTTGTAAACAAATCCGAAGGTCACTGGCATCGTGATCTTGCCAAGCGCTACAATCTGTCTTCCTCCGATGCCACAAAGAGGGTGTGTAGCATCATGAATCTTATCCTCTGGCTCTTGCATCTGTCTGAAGGCCTTAGCAAATATAATATCCGCTGCACTGCCTGTATCGACCAGAACATTGTGGACCAGAAATCCTTTGATAACACAAGAAATAACCATAGCATCATTGTGAGGGTAATCCTTGAGCTGAAGGTCTTCTTGGGAGAAGGTAATTGGGATGTGAGACCATCTTGACTTGATGAAGGGTCCCTGCACCCTGACATGTTGTACCCTTCTCTGTGCCTCCTTCTTTTGCTTCTTGTTGGCCGGCTCTGAGCATGAACCGCCTATTATCGGGAGCACCAGCTTCATAGCCGAAGCAGCTCTAGCTTGGTTGTTGAACGAAGCCATTAGCTCAAAAAGTGGAAGTGAGTTCACCGGAGGTGGGCGCCAATGTTGGGGACTTATTCTCAAATGCTATAAATTAAGAACAAGACAACATAAAATATTAAATGTTAATGTCCTTCGTCCGCTGAAGCATTATATCCCCGAGGATTTAATGAACTTCGGAAGAAGGCCATGATCAGAGTATCACGAAGGTCATACCTTCGTGATCAAACTTATAAAATAATGTAAAATGAAGTATAAATTGTAAAACATTAGAAAGAGATATGTTAAACACAAATAACAAATAACATTATTCACATATTTCATTATATTTATACCTTCGTCTTGACAGAAAGTGATAATTTTGGTGTAATGCGTCAGCGATTACAAGATTGCGTGAACAGTATAGGGGTACTGTTCATCTATTTATAGGCACATGACGTAGCCTGTGTGAAATGACAATTATGCCCTTTACAATCAACTACAATAATGACACAAAACATCATGGGTCTTTAAGTCATTTCATCTTTAAGTCGGTTCACCCCTTCGTCTTGAGATTTGTCACTGTGCCGAAGCTCTATTGGTGATAGCTTCGGCGCTGCTTGTGAAGGGATCTGCCGAAGGTGTTTTCCTTTTTTAGGATCTTCGGCTACGAAGCATACCCCCAACACCGACCAAATACGACACTTTAACTACCAAGCAACAACTATACTCCTCGCCTCTTTAAGTCGAGAGGAGTATAACAAAGTACATGGGTTAGAGACCGCCAAAGATATTTGGGACGTGCTAAAGACCGCACATGAAGGGGATGAGGTGACCAAGATCACCAAGCGGGAGACGATCGAGGGGGAGCTCGGTCGATTCGTCCTCAACCAAGGAGAGGAGACACAAGCAATGTACAACCGGCTCAAGACCTTGGTGAACCAAGTGCGCAACCTCGGGAGCACAAAATGGGATGACCATGAAATGGTCAAGGTTATTCTAAGATCACTTGTTTTTCATAATCCTATGCAAGTTCAATTAATTCGTGGTGATCCTAGATATAAGCTAATGTCTCCCGAGGAAGTGATAGGAAAGTTTGTGAGCTTTGAATTGATGATCAAAGGCTCCAAACAAATCGTCGAGCAAGGCGGCACCTCCACACCCGAGGTGCAACCCGTCGCATTCAAAGCGACGGAGGAAAAGAAAGAAGAGTCTACGTCAAGTAGGCTCCCCATCGATGCCTCCAAGCTCGACAACGAGGAGATGGCACTCATCATCAAGAACTTTCGCCAAATCCTCAAGCAAAGGAGGGGGAAGGATTATAAAGCCCGCTCCAAGAAAGTTTGCTACAAGTGTGGTAAGCCCGGTCATTTTATTGCTAAATGTCCATTATCAAGTGATAGTGACAGGGGCGATGACAAGAAGGGAAGGAGGAAGGAAAAGAAAAAGTACTACAAGAAAAAGGGCGGCGATGCCCATGTGTGTCGGGAATGGGATTCCGATGAAAGCACCACCGACTCCTCCTTTGACGAGGACGCCGCTAACATCGCCGTCACCAAAGGCCTCCTCTTCCCCAACGTCGACCACAAGTGCCTCATGGCAAAGGACGACAAAAAGAAGAAGGTAAAATCTAGAGCCTCCACTAAATATACAACATCTAGTGATGAGGGTTGCTCTAATGATGATGAAGATAATTTCCTTGCTCTTTTTGCCAACTTAAACATGCAACAAAAAGAAAAAATGAATGAATTGATAGGTGCCATTCATGAGAAGGATGAACTCCTGGATAGCCAAGAGGAATTCCTTATTAAGGAAAACAAAAGGCATGTTAAAGTAAAAAATACCTATGCTCAGGAAATAGAGAAATGTGAAAAATTAACTAGTGAGCTTAGCATTTGCCATGACACTATCTCTAACCTTAGAACTGAGAATGCCAAATTACTTGCTAAGGTTGAGAAAAGAAATGTTTGTGATGATTCAATTGTCAATCTTAAAAATGATAATGCTAGTTTAATTGCTAAGATTGATAAATTAAATAAATCACTTTCTAGCCTTAAGATTGAAAATGATAAATTAATTTCAAAGGCTAAAGATTTAAATGTTTGCAATGATGTTGTTTCCAATCTTAGAAATGAGAATGCCATTCTACATACTAAGGTTGATGAATTAAATGTTTGCAAACCCTCTACATCCACCGTTGATCATGTTTCTATTTGCATGAGATGTAGAGACATTAATGTTGATGCTTTCCATGATCACATTGCTATGATTAAACAAAAAAATGATCATATAGCTAAACTAGATGTTAAAATTGCCGAGCATGAACTAGAAAATGAAAAAATTCAATTTGCTCGTAGCATGCTTTATACTGGGAGACGCCCTGGCATTAAGGATGGCATTGGCTTCCAATAGGGAGACAATGTCAAGCTTAATGCCCCCAAGAAATTGTCTAATTTTGTTAAGGGTAAGGCTCCCATGGCTCAGGATAACGAGGGCTATATTTTATATCCTGCTGGTTATCCCGAGCATAAGATTAGGAGAATTCATGCTAGGAAACCTCATGTTGGGATCATGCTTCTGCGCTGAAGGTCCTACAGGAAGAAAACACCTTCAGCAAATCTGTTTATATGTGATACCGAAGCTACCGCTCATAAAGCTTCGACACTATAGCGTATCCAAAGACGAAGGATCGAACCGACTTAAAGATGGAATTACTTTTTAGTCCATAAGAGTCTGAGTTATGATTGTGATCTTCTGTAAGGGGCATGATTGTAATTTCTTACAGGCTGCGTCCTGTGCCTATAAATAGGTGAACAGTACTTCTTTGCTGTTCACGCAATCTTGTAATTGCTGACGTATTACTCTGGAATTATCGTTTTCTGCCAAGGCGAAGGTACAAATGTGCCTAAACATTATGTTTTGATATTTAAGTTCACATTACAAAATAATATAATAATGTTATTTATTCTTGCTATTCTGTAACGTTTTGTATTTTATATTTCATTTTGCATTGTTTTATCTTTGATCACGAAGGTGCAACCTTCGTGATATATTATCCATAACCTTCGTCCGAAGTTCATTAAATCCTTGTGGAAATAATGCTTCAGCGGACGAAGGGCTTTAACATCTGACATTCTATGTTGCCTTGTTCCTAATTCATAGCACTTGAGAACAAGTCCCTTACCTTCGGAAGTATTTTTTTGAAACAATAAAAGCACCCTCGGTTGAACTCCTTGAAAGAGCGGTCCTCAATATATCTCCTGTTTATAGTGAAGACTGGAGAACTGAGATCATCTCTTACCTTCAGGGTAACTTCCTTTTAGATGACGAAGCTTATAACAAGAGAATAGAGGCAAGAGCTCGTCCATATGTAATAATAGAAGGGGAGCTGTACAAGCATGGGGTCTGTTCTCCGTTACTCAAATGTTTATCCAGAGCCGAAGGTATAGAATTGATGAAGGAAATACATGCAGGCCTGTGTGGATCTCACATTGGATCTAGGCCTTTGCTGGGAAAAGTTTTCTGTCAAGGATTTTATTGGCCAAAGACAGCTTCGGATGCAGCGGAGTTAGTCCAAAAGTGCGAAGGCTGTCAGAAATGTGCAAGAGATCAAAAACAACCTTCGTCTCTAACCCAGTTAATACAACCCACTTGGCCATTGCAAAGATGGGGCCTTGATTTGTTAGGTCCGCTACCACCAGCACAAGGGAACTTAAGATATGTTGTAGTGGCAGTGGAATATTTTTCTAAATGGATTGAGGCAAAGCCTTTAGCCACAATAACTTTGGTTACTATTCAAAAGTTTTTCTGGCAAAACATTTTCTGTCGCTTCGGAGTGCCGAAGGCCATCACTGTGGACAATGGAACGCAGTTTGATTCCGAAGTTTTCAAAGAATTTTGTGAACAAATTGGCACAAAGATCCATTTTGCATCCGTTCGACATCCGGAATCAAATGGACTAGTTGAAAGGGCTAATGGCATCATAATGACAGGAATAATGAAGTTAATATTCAATCAGCCAAGGGGAAAGTGGCCAGATGAATTAATCAAAGTGGTGTGGAGCCACAACACAACAATATCAAGGTCAACAGGTTTTACACCATTCAAATTGCTGTTTGGTGATGAAGCAATAACCCCAGAAGAGGCTAAGGCAGGATCAATAAGAACAATGGCTTCGGCAAAAGACGAAGCTGATTGCTCTGTGGACAAAGATGCTATAGAAGGGATCAGGCTTTAGGCTGTGGAAAACATCAATAAATACCAAGCCGAAACAATAAAATGGCGTGATAGAAAGGTTCGGTTGAAGAACATTAAGCCAGGACATTTGGTGCTTCGAAGAGTGGCCAACCCAGACACAGTGGGCAAACTACAGCTGAAGTGGGAAGGCCCCTTTCTGGTAGTATCTTCGTCAAGACCTGGATCCTACAGATTAAAGGATATGAACGGCAACGACATCCTAGATCTTGGAATGCGAATGAGCTTTGGCGGTATTATGTGTAACCTGATGTAATCTTTTTTATTTTTTATTTTTTAGTTTTTTCTTATGACACCCTTTTCCTTTCCAAAGGGGGAGAAAGGTTTTTAATGGGGCCATAGCATGTAATTTCTCTTTTTCCTTATTTCAGCTCTATAAGAGCAATATCCCCCAAAGATGTAAATGTAAAAGCTGAGAATGCACCATCGAGTGCAAACAAAAAAGAAAAGAAAACAGGGAGAAGCTCAAAAGTCGTTCCTAAGGGAATGCAGAGCTTACAGCGAAAAATAAACGCTGATTCCGCTGAAGTAAAAGGCGAAGAAGCTCCTAAGGGAGGCTTGCAGCGAAAAATAAACGCTAATTCCGCTGAAGTAAAAGGCGAAGAAGCTCCTAAGGGAGGCTTACAGCGAAAAGTAAACACTGATACACCGAAAAATAAACGGTGAAGCCAAAAAATAAGCGGCAAAAAGATTTGAGTCATTCCTAAGAGAATGAAGTCTATGATTATGGCTTCGAATATATATTCGGACATTCATTTGCACGATACATCACATCATGACAGTTGCATTCATAAACATTCATTTAGACATACATAGGATCATTATCATCATATCATTCAGAAAAGACAGATGCTTCAGCTATGAGGATAAAGCTTCGAAGAAAAACAGAAAGAAGAAATTTTCATGCTTCGTTGTGTACGAAAAGAAGGGAAGGTGTTTTTCGCCTTCGGCTCAAAAAGAAAATTTCGTCCACAGCAAAGCAGATTGTACATGGACAAAGGGGAAAGATATATTACAAGGTACGCACAAATTTACATAAGTTTCTTTACAATTATATTACAAAATTTTCTCTAAAATCTTGTGCAGCAGAGTCTTTCGGGATATCTGTTAAAGCTTCAGCTCCTCATTCTTTAGCTTCATCATCCTGTACATATTAAAACGGAATGAGAAAACCGCAGAGCTCAAGGAGAAGGTAAAAGTAACAAATATGAGTTTCTCACTGGCTTAAGGTGGCTCCGAGCTTCCTCACCAGCCATTTTTCGCCTGCCGTTTATCCAAATCTGGGTCATAAACCTGTTTCCTATGCTTCGAGCTAGGCTAAGGATGGCAATTAAATCTGCTGGTGACAAACCGAAGTTTGGCCTATTGACAATTTTCCCGTGCGTGCAAACAGCCTTCAGGAAAGCAGCAGCCGTGCCTCGAGAAGCTAACAGGGCGCAGAAATCGGCATGCCCAGCGATAACTTCATCAAGTGCATCAACTTCGTCCTCAATGTATTCGAAGGTGCTGGGCAGGTTTTCAGCTGAAGGTGTAAACTTATCAGAGCTAGCTCCAATTGAGTGAAACACATCCTTCAGCCGCTGCACGCATCGGTTGCCGAAATCTAAACATTTTTCCTGAAGCTCTTTCAGTAGTTTTTGCAAATTTGAATTCTTCTCAATTTCGGTCTTGAGACTTGTTTCAAGATTCTTCTTTTCCTGCTCAGATTTTTCTAATTTTATGAGTAATTCGTTATTTAATTTGTCAATTTCAGCTTGAGCTTCAGCTGGCGAGCCTTCCATAGAGTGAATGACGAAGTCCTTCTTCTCCAAGGCAGCCTCATGATCTTTAGCTTTATGTTCAAGTTCTTGAATGTCGAAGTCCTTTTTCTTCAAAGTAGCTTCGTAACTTTCGACTTTATTTTCTAGATCTCTGATGGTAGCTTCGTTTTTCTCGTCTTCAAGATCTTGTTGCATCCTCAGCACTTTACTTAGTAATATACTCTGGCAAAACAACCTTCGTCAGAAAACATCTTAATTCAAAAAAATGAGAAGTTTTTACCTTGAAATTAGCATAGAACAGACTACTGGCGATATGCTGTCGCTGGTATCTGCACAAGTCCGCTTCAATCTTCGGCAGCCCAACATTCTTTGAGAATGTTCTAACAACTTTAGCCTCGGTTTGATTCCAAAGGCATCTTAGTTTCCCTTCATTGACTCCACCAAACAGCAGAGCCCCTGGTTTGTATCCATAGGATATAGCATATTTCTTTAGTTCTTCTTTTTCAGCTTCTGATAACTCTTGTCCAAGTATATCTTGAAAATTAAAGTTTTCTTCTTCCAAAGTGTCTTCAATCTGCCCTTTTCCTTTCTCAATCGTCGTGTCCACCGCGACCGCAGCAGCTTCTTCTTCAGCCATTTTTAGAAGTATGTTATCAATATCACCAAGTGTGGTTTCTAGATTAGGATCTTCAGTGATCTCAGTTTCGGCTCCGGTGGCTTCAGCTTCGGCGGTTGCTCCGGTGGCTTCGGCTCCGTTAGTTTCGGCTTTGGTGGCTGTGGTTTCGGCAGTAACAGCGCTTTCAATTATTTTTGACGCCGATGTTGGTGGTGGTGTCTGATGAATGACATCAGCCACTTGCATAATTCTTCTTTTCTTCTTCGGCTTGGCAGGACTTTCTGTTGTCGAAGGTTCTTTTTCCTTTTGAAAAAACTTCGTCAGTTCTAGCGCCAGCGGACTTAGCTTGATAGGCAAAGGTTTAGTCATTACCTTTAGAATCTCTTCCACTTCGGCAGCAGAAGGTGTTGCAGGAGCTTCCTCCTCTCGGGCTGGCGTCTTCGGTTTTGGGGATGCAGTTTTTCTTCCCTTTGGAGCAGCTATCTTTGGTTCAGGGCTCAATTTTCTTTTCTCAGAATTTTCTTTGTCCTTTTTAGCCGATTTGGTGCCTTCTTTATCAAGGACGCTGGCAATCCTTTTTCTTTTCTGGCCTTCGGCATCGCCGCTCAGTTGCTCATAATCAGGATAATCAAAATTCAAGGCATCCAGCACCCGATTCAATCTTCGTTTCGGACGAGTGCTGAAGGCCGCAGTCATTAACTGATCTTCTTTCTTAGAATAGCAGCCGAGAATCTCGTTGCACATAACCTCAATTGTGTCCAACCATTCTTGGCATGGTGCTTTAAAATGTTTCTTAAATTTGTAGTGATAAGGCAATCGAACAAGTTCTCCCTTCTTCTTTTCTCCCTCTAGCTTCGGCATCTCCCAGTCCCTCAGTGTTGGGAACACTTTAAAAGCCAAGAATTCCTGCACTAAGTCCCTAGTGCCAATATGATTTGAAATCACTCGAAATTCAGCCAAAGCAATCTGACTCGGGCTCCCCATTATCATGTTGCATTGGGGCCTCGTCTCTCCGAAGGTCAGTTCTAGCGGACTCTGGACCAATTTATCTTCATCTTCGTCAACTTTAACATAAAACCATTCAGACTTCTATCCGGCTGGCCATTTGCTTCGATAGCTTATCACTGGAAACTTCGTAGTCTTGCGATAAGCAAAGTTGTAGCAGCCAAAATTCTTGTGCAGACCGTCTCCTCTGGCTTTAGTCTGGTAGTGTAATTCATGAACTCGGCAGAAACCCTCACCAAACGGTTCCACTCCCTGGCTACGAAGGGCCCAGATATAAACGCTCAACCTAACGATAGCATTAGGGGTCAGCTGATGAAGGTAAATCCCAAACTTCTTCAGTACAATAGCAATCATCTTGTTAAGGGGGAACCTTAAACCAGCTTTCAGAAAACTCTTGAAGACTACTACCTCATTCTTTCCTGGCTTTGAGATAGTTTCTTCTCCACCAAAACGAATTAATTCCTTCTTGGCCTCGCTAAAATAACCCAGCTTCACCATCTTAGGAAGATCAGCTTCAGAGATGGTGGACCTTCCAAAGTCCAGATGACTAGGTTTACTTGGCATCCCGAAGCTGTACTCATCTTTGGAACCAATTTCTTCAACATCAGCTTGTGTTGCTTCGGCAGCAGGTGTGTCCTCTGATGAAACGAGCCCGGAACGCCTCATCGCTTCGGAAATCGGAACAGTTTCAGTGGCTTCGGCCTCGTCTCCCTCACGCTCAATCCTGGCAGTGGAGCGTAATCTAGCCATTTGATTATGATTTCCTAAAGTTTTTTGAAATTAATGACCTTTTTTCCGAAGCTCTTCTTGTGACGAAGCAGAGTCCGGAGTGGTGCCTCGTTTGAGTGCAAGAGTCAAGCTTCGGCTATGGTGAAATTTTTGGCAGCAAAATAGTGCAAATGCAATGAATGCTGTGGTAACTTTACACCTACTTGTCTGTTTATATAGTGCTGCAGGTGAAAAGGTGAATCGTCAAGTCTCCTACACCGGACGAACACTCGCCCGCACCCACTGAACAGTGGGCCACAAAACCCGAGAAGGTAAATATGCATGATGGGACTACTCCGCACTCGGAAGTTGTATCGTTTCTCCGCAACGAGCTCAGGGAAGGTGTTTTTCGGACCTTTGGCTACCCGAAGCTTAAGAGACTTTTTCACGGGTCAAGCTCGTTACGAGAAACGATCTAGCGCCGCGAAGGGGCTACTGTTGGGATCATGCTTCGGCGCCGAAGGTCTTGCAGGAAGAAAACACCTTTAGCAAATCTGTTTATATGTGATACCGAAGCTACTGCTCATAAAGCTTCGACACTATAGCGTATCCAAAGACGAAGGATCGAACCGACTTAAAGATGGAATTACTTTTTAGTCCATAAGAGTCTGAGTTATGATTGTGATCTTCTGTAAGGGGCATGATTGTAATTTCTTACAGTCTGCGTCATGTGCCTATAAATAGGTGTACAGTACTTCTTTGCTGTTCACGCAATCTTGTAATTGCTGACGTATTACTCTGGAATTATCGTTTTCTGCCAAGGCGAAGGTACAAATGTGCCTAAACATTATGTTTTGATATTTAAGTTCACATTACAAAATAATATAATAATGTTATTTATTCTTGCTATTCTGTAACGTTTTATATTTTATATTTCATTTTGCATTGTTTTATCTTCGATCACGAAGGTGCAACCTTCGTGATATATTATCCATAACCTTCGTCCGAAGTTCATTAAATCCTTGGGGAAATAATGCTTCAGCGGACGAAGGGCTTTAACATCTGACATTCTATGTTGCCTTGTTCCTAATTCATAGCACTTGAGAACAAGTCCCCAACACCTCATAATGTTTCACATCATGCCTTTATGTATAAAAATGAGGCTTCTAGCTCTAAGCAATCAACCCATGTTAAATTGCCTAAAAAGAAAACTCCTACTGCATCAAATGAACCTAATGTTTCATTTAAGACTTTTGATGCTTCTTATGTTTTAACTAACAAATCAGGCAAAGTAGTTGCCAAATATGTTGGGGGCAAACATAATGGCTCCAAGACTTATGTTTGGGTACCCAAGGTACTTGTTTCTAATGTGAAAGGACCCAAGACCATTTGGGTACCTAAGAACAAGGCCTAAACTTGTTTTGTAGGTTTATGCATCTGGGGGCTCAAGTTGGATCATTGATAGCGGATGCACAAACCACATGACAGGGGAGAAAAGGATGTTCTCCTCCTACGAGAAAAATGATGATCCTCAAAGAGCTATCACATTCGGGGATGAAAATCAAGGTTTGGTCAAAGGACTTGGTAAAATTGCTATATCACCTGACCATTCCATTTACAATGTTTTTCTTGTAGATTCTTTAGATTACAACTTGCTTTCAGTTTCTCAATTATGCAAAATGGGTTACAACTATCTTTTTACAGATATAGGTGTTGATATAGGTGTTACTGTCTTTAGAAGAAGTGATGATTCAGTAGCATTTAAGGGAGTACTCGAGGGTCAGCTATACTTAGTTGATTTCAATAGAGCTGAACTTGATACTTGCTTAGTTGCTAAGACTAATATGGGTTGGCTCTGGCATCGTCGACTAGCCCATGTTGGAATGAAGAATCTTCACAAACTTCTAAAGGGAGAGCACATTTTGGGACTAACAAATGTTCATTTTGAGAAAGACAGGGTTTGTAGCACATGTCAAGCAGGGAAGCAAGTTGGTACACACCATCCACATAAGAACATAATGACAACGGACAGGCCACTGGAACTACTCCACATGAATCTATTCGGCTCGATTGCTTACATAAGCATCGGCGGGAGTAAGTACTGTTTAGTAATTGTGGATGATTATTCTTGCTTCACTTGGGTATTCTTTTTGTAGGAAAAATCTCAAACCCAAGAGACTTTAAAGGGATTCTTGAGACGAGCTCAAAATGAGTTCGGATTAAGGATCAATAAAATAAGAAGCAACAACTGGACGGAGTTCAAGAACTCACAAATTGAAGGCTTTCTTGAGGAGGGCATCAAGCATGAGTTCTCTTCTCCCTACACCCCTCCACAAAATGGTGTAGTGGAGAGGAAGAATAGAACTCTACTTGACATGGCGAGGACCATGCTTGATGAGTACAAGACTCCGGACCCGTTTTGGGCTGAGGCGATTAACATCGCTTGCTACTCCATCAACCGGCTCTTCCTTCACCGAATCCTCAAGAAGACATCATATGAACTCCTCAACGGTAAAAGCCCAATGTTTCATATTTTAGAGTCTTTGGTAGCAAATGTTTTATTCTTGTTAAAAAAGGTAGAAAATCTAAATTTGCTCCTAAGGCTGTAGAAGGCTTTTTACTTGGTTATGACTCAAACACAAGGGCATATAGAGTCTTCAACAAATCCACTAGATTAGTTGATGTTTCTTGTGACATTGTGTTTGATGAGACTGATGGCTCCCAAGTGGAGCAAGTTGATCTTGATGAGTTAGATGATGAAGTGGCTCCATGTGTCGCGCTAAGAAACATGTCCATTGGGGATGTATGTCCTAAGGAATCCGAAGAGCCCACACAAGCACAAGATCAACCATCATCTTCCATGCAAGCATCTCCACCAACCCAAGATGAGGATCAAGCTCAAGACAATGAAGGAGAAGATCAAGACAATGAGCCATCTCAAGAGGAGGACAATGAACAAGGGGGAGATGACAATAATCAAGACAAGGAAGATGATCAACAAGAACAGGGTCAACGTCCGCCACACCCAAGAGTCCACCAAGCGATACAAAGAGATTACCCCGTGAATTCCATCCTCGGCGATATTCATAAGGGGGTAACAACTCGATCTCGAGTCACTCATTTTTGTGAACATTACTCTTTTGTGTCTTCTATTGAGCCATACAGGATAGAAGATGCACTAAGAGATTCGGATTGGGTGTTGGCAATGCAAGAGGAACTCAACAACTTCACGAGGAATGAGGTATGGCATCTTGTTCCACGTCCTAACCAAAATGTTGTAGGAACCAAGTGGGTATTCCGCAACAAGTAAGATGAGTATGGTGTGGTGACAAGGAACAAAGCCCGACTTGTGGCCAAGGGATATTCACAAGTCGAAGGTTTGGATTTCGGTGAAACCTATGCACCCGTAGCTAGGCTTGAGTCAATTCGTATATTACTTGCCTATGCTACTTACCATGGCTTTAAGCTTTACCAAATGGACGTGAAAAGTGCCTTCCTCAATGGACCAATCAAGGAAGAGGTCTATGTTGAGCAACCTCCCGGCTTTGAAGATAGTGAGTACCCTAACCATGTGTATAAACTCTCTAAGGCGCTTTATGGGCTCAAGCAAGCCCCAAGAGCATGGTATGAATGCCTAAGAGATTTCCTTATCACTAATGGCTTCAAAGTTGGAAAAGCTGATCCTACACTCTTTACTAAAACAATTGCAAATGATTTGTTTGTATGCCAAATTTATGTTGATGATATCATATTTGGGTCTACTAACAAATCTACTTGTGAAGAGTTTAGTAGGATTATGAGTCAAAAATTCGAGATGTCTATGATGGGGAAGTTGAAGTATTTCCTAGGATTTCAAGTAAAGCAACTCCAAGAGGGCACCTTCATTAGCCAAACCAAGTACATTCAAGATATACTTACCAAGTTTGGAATGAAGGATGCTAAGCCCATCAAGACACTCATGGGAACCAATGGGCATCTCGACCTCGACACGGGAGGTAAATCCGTAGATCAAAAGGTATACCGGTCGATGATAGGATCGCTACTCTATTTATGTGCATCTCGACCGGATATTATGCTTTCCGTATGCATGTGTGCAAGATTCCAAGCCGATCCTAAGGAAGTTCACCTTAGGGCCGTGAAAAGAATCTTGAGATATTTAGTTCATACACCTAAGTTTGGTCTTTGGTACCCCAAGGGATCCACCTTTGATTTAATAGGATATTTGGATGCTGATTGGGCAGGGTGTAAAATTGATAAGAAGAGCACATCAGGGACTTGTCAGTTCTTGGGAAGATCCCTGGTGTCTTGGGCTTCAAAGAAACAAAATTCAGTAGCTCTTTCTACCGCCGAAGACGAGTATATTGCCGCAGGTCATTGTTCCGTGCAATTGCTTTGGATGAGGCAAACCCTTAGGGACTATGGCTACAAATTGAGCAAAGTCTCTCTCCTATGTGATAATGAGAGTGCAATCCGCATGGCGGATAATCCCGTTGAACACCGCCGCACTAAGCACATAGCCATTCGGTATCACTTTTTGAGAGATCACCAACAAAGGGGGATATCGAGATTGCTTATGTTAGCACCAAAGAACAATTAGCTGATATCTTTACCAAACCATTAGATGAGAAAACCTTTACCAAACTTAGGAATGAGCTAAACATTCTTGATTCTCGAAACTTTGATTGATACTTCGCACACATAGCTCATTTATGTACCTTTGATCATATCTCTTTTATGCCTACGACTAATGTGTTTTCAAGTGTATTCCTATGCTAAGTCGTAGATTGAAAGGGAAATGGAGTCTTCGGCGAAGACAAGGCTTCCACTCCACTCTATCAGTATTATTTACCCTTCGCCGTCACTCCACACCGCTCTCCACTTTGGTATAATCTTCACTCATATTCATTTGTACCATTGGGGAGAAAGTAAAGAGGGCTCTAAAGACTCCGTTTTTGGCGATTAATGCCAAAGGGGGAGAGAGTATTAGCCCAAAGCACCACGGACCGCACCACCACCAATTTCAAAGTTTAAAAATGAAGTTTTTAATTGGTATCTTACGATGAAATATTTAAAAGAGGATTTTTCAATTGGTTAGTATTTTTCAAATTGGCATATCAAATTGGTGTAGTTAATCTTCTTTCAATTGGTAAAACCCTCTTGAACACTAAGAGGAGAATTTCATTCAGGGAGAGTTTTGTTTTAGTCAAAGGAAAAGCATTTGAAACAGGGGGAGAAAATTTCAAATCTTGAAAATGCTTCTTGCAATCTTATTCATATACCTTTGACTATTTGCAAAAGTACTTTGAAAAGATTTTCCAAAAAGATTTTGCAAAAACAAAACAAGTGGTGCAAGCGTGGTCCAAAATGTTAAAAGAAAGAAAGCAATCCATGCATATCTAATGAAAATATAAATTGGTTTAATTCCAAGCAACCTTTGCACTTACCGTATGCAAACTAGTTCAATTCTGCACCTATATATTTGCTTTGGTTTGTGTTGGCATCAATCACCAAAAAGGGGGAGATTGAATGGGAAATAGGGTCAAACCTCTTCCTATATGATTTTGGTGGTTGAAATGCCCAACACAAATAATTGGACTAACTAGTTTGCTCTAGATTATATGTTCTACAGGTGCCAAAGGTTCAGCACAAATCAATAAAAAGATTAAAGTTAGGGTTCAAAAGAAAGGAGCAAAAGAAACCGAAGAGAACCCTGGTCTGGCGCACCGGACTGTCCGGTATGCCACCGGACAGTGTCCGGTGCACCACCGGATAGTGTCCGGTACACCAGTGGATCGACTTCAAACTCTTCACCTTCGGGTTTCTGAGGCCGCGCTCCGTTATAATTCATCGGACTGTCCGGTGGGTCATCGGACTGTCCGGTGGGTCACTGGACTGTCCGGTGTGCCAGCGGAGCAACGGCTCCCAAGCGCAACGGTCGACTCCAACGGTCGCCTGCAACGTGAACAGTACACAGACAGTTCGCACAGAGTCAGAGCAGCGTCAGAAGGCGCACCGGACAGTGAACATCGACTATCCTGTGCGACACCAGACTGTCTGGTGGCCCAGGCTGTCAGAGCTCCAACGGTCAAAACTGTCAGAACCCTAACGGTTGGGTGACGTGGCTGGCGCACCGGACTGTCCGGTGCGCCCATCGACAGCAGCCCTCCCTAATGGCTGTTTTGGTGGTTGGGGCTATAAATACCCCCAACCACCACTATTCAAAGCATCCAAGTTTCCAGCATATTGCATTCAATACAAGAGCTCTAGACTTCACTCCAAGACATAAACAAGAGATCAAATCCTCTCCAAAGACCAAAACCACTCCAAACACTTAGTGACTTGTGAGAGAGAGATTTTCGTGTTCATCTGAGTTCTTGTCGCTTGGATCACTTTCTTCTTCCTCCATTCTTGTTCTCAAGACATTTGTAATCAAAGCAAGAGACACCAAGTTGTGGTGGTCCTTGTAGGGGTCTAAGTGACCCGGTTTGATTAAGGAGAAAGCTCACTCGGTCTAGGTGACTGTTGGAGAGAGGGAAAGGGTTGAAAGAGACCCGGTCTTTGTGACCACCTCAACGGGGACTAGGTTTGCAAGAATCGAACCTCAGTAAAACAAATCACCGTGTCATCCACTTCATTTGCTTGATTTGTTTTTCACCCTCTCTTTCGGACTCGGTTTTATTTCTAACGCTAACCCCGGCTTGTAGTTGTGCTTAAAGTTTATAAATTTAAGATTTGCCTATTCACCCCCCTCTAGGCGACTTTCAGAGGGGCACTCAATCGGTCTTGCACGGGAGGTGCCAACCTGTCAAATACAGATGTTTAGGTGCCCCAAGCGGGGTATTGTGGTATTCCATGGTGGCATGCCCCACATTTGATTCAGGACATAGGGCAGTGGTATGTACGCATATTGATATGGCACATGTGGGTATGGGGGTAGAGGTGTCCATGCAGACACGTTAGGTCTTAATTGGATATTATGACCTACAGACCTTTCTGATTGGTAAGGTGGTCCAATCGGTCTTACCTGCTGTCGCTCCTGAATAGGTGAGCAAGGTCGCTTTGGTGGCCGGTCACTTAGGCCGGCCTTCTTTTTCACATATTTAGATAATAATTGATCAAAGGTCGGGCCAGATTTGACCAGTCGACAAGCTGCCTTGAATGTGTTAGTTTTCCACGTACCTATTTCCGCTGGGATGATCTGGACTGTCCGACAATGTCTCGGACCATCCGCGTCTATGCGTCGGACTGTCCGTGATGCGCAGAACAAGGGTCCACGCCTGGCTACGTGCCCAAGCCTGCCCCCTATGTTGGAGGCAGTGATGGTAACCTTCAGAGTTTCCCCTCCATCAGGAGTCCTTTCTGCCACCACTTTCCTGCAAGAGTTTTTAGTATTTTCATCGGTCTTTCGCACATCGCCGATGATGACCTCCTTGCCTTTGCCCTTATCGGTCGCGCTGGACCGAATCAAGACTTTTTTACCATCAAAGTTGATCATGTTTATTTGGAAGGGTTCCGTGTCCACCTGCATTTTTTGAAATTTCAATCGTCCCTAGTTAATGGCTGATTGGATTTGTCGTCAAAACACATTTCAATCATTAGTAGCGTGAGAAAATGAGTTGTGACACTTGCAATATGCACGGCATTTGAGTTCGTCGGCGGGTGGAACGGTATGGTTTATCTTAATGTTGCCATTTTGAGTAACTCATCGAATATTTTTTCACATTTGCCAACATTAAATGTAAATTTAACCTGATCTTGTCGTTTCTTTTGAATCGGATGCAAGGAGGAATAAGCCGAAGACTTGGCCTGCTTTGGCCAAACCATTTCAGCAGTGTATACTTCTTTTGATTCATCATCCGAGCTACTCTGGTCGCATTCTACTATATGGAAACTATGACGAATCGTTTTGGTAGTTTCTTTGCTTCAGCTTTCACAAGCCAAAGCTCTCTGGTGTAATTGTGCTAGCGTAAAAAACTAGTTGCCTTCTAATCTTTCTTTTAAATAGTAGCGCAATCCATTAAAGGCTAATCCTGCTAGCTATTTCTCTACCAACTGAATTTGGAAACATCGGTTTCTTATATCCCGGAACCTCCGGATGTAATCATTAACCGATTCATCTTTCCCTTATCGCAGGGCCACTATGTCTACTAAATCTAACTCATAATCGTTGGAGAAGAAATGATCATAGAATTTTTGTTCTAAATCTCCCCACAAAAAATAGAATTAGGAGGGAGTGTGGCATACCATGTGAATGCAGTTCATGTTAAAGATAATGAAAATAACTGAACACGGAATGCCTCTGTGTCGGCCAATTATCTTAATTGTGCTAAAAACTGGCCTATGTGCTCGCGCGTGCTCTTACCTTGGTCACCCGAAAACTTCGCGAATTTGGGTATCCTGGTTTCGTGTGGGAATGTTTGATAGTCAAATTGGCTATCATAATGTCTCCGATATGACTGCCCCCTAGGGAACATGCTAAATCCAAGCTTATCTCGGAACGCCCCGGCTATCTCTTCCCTCACTATATCAATGGCAGCCGGTGGGAGTCCATAGGCTCTCTGGTCCAACATGGGTGTGGTTGTTTGGATATTAGTATGTTGTCTTCCTCCCATTAGCTTGGGTTTTGTGGCGTATTAATACTCGCCCTATGCGGCTCATAGGACTGGCCATTCCTTTCCGGCCTTCTAGGAGGGACCGAAAAGTACTCACCCCACGGGTTTGGGATGCTATATTATGGTGCTGGGGAACTGCATGATGCGATGGGAAGTTTAGCTGGGACGCATACAAATTTGGATAATAATCCTCCTCATAGGGCTCTACGTACTCTGCGCTGGACCGTCTGATTAAATATGCGGACCGTCCGGCTGCGTGCACGGATTGTCCAGCCATATGGCGGACCGTCCGGTAATGTATTCAGACTGCCCGGCGCTATACGCGGACGGTCTGAATGGGTTGTTTAGGGTTTGCAGTACATGGCAGCTCGGGTGCAGGTCTCGGTAATTCATTTCTACAAACAGGACCGGCCACCGTGGGCCCGAACAGTCCGCGTTCATGCGCGGACGGTCAGATCGTGCGTAGATCGGCGAATTTACCACCGATTTGCGTAGGAGGCTGTGGTTGTCCAGGATATGTGTCCATCGGCATCTCGTAAAGGGGTTGTGGCTAGTCATGACAATCTGCAGCCGATGAATCACATGTGTTTTCCCTAGATTCAACCTCGTCCGAGGGTAAGTTTGTGATGGTAGATTATCAAATGCACGCACTAGCCTTTTATAATCATTTTGCATACCCCCTATAATCTGTTGCATTTGGTCTCGCTGCTCATCTATGTAAGCTCTAATAGATTGGATTTCGTTTGTTTCGCTTACCTTAGGGGTAGCTGCAGTGGGTTGGAGCTAAGCCAAATCAGTCGCCCGTTGTCGAACGACCTTTTTGTTCCTGTCCACTTTGAAGTTGGCCAGGAACTTTGCTTTTGCTTCCTTGATCAGTTGCTCCTGGTGCTCATCAAATTCTAGCTGTTCTTCAGTCGACAAGGTTTCCCAAGTTGGCTCGATGATGTTGCTGGGGGAGACATCAGAGATATCTTTTGAACTAGCCATTGATGACCGATTTGATAGGTCTTCACGCGATGTCCCCAATGGAGTCGCCAAAAAGTGTGTGGCGCCGATCTGGGTGCCAATCATTGCGATGAGAACCGGCGGCGGTGCTCTGCGGAGGCATGGATGGTCCGCGGCCAGGGGCTGGACGGTCCGCAACCTGGCGCGGAGGCTAGGGTTCCTGCCTAACGAGCCGAACGGTCCGCGCCTGGTGGCCGGACAGTCCGCGCGTGCGCAGAGGTGGCAGAGGTCGCCGATGGTGCCTGGACCTCGCTCCCAGGAGGGACCCTATCGGGGAGGAGAGATCCTAGGGTGTCTTGGGATCAGCAGGCCACCCAAGACGTCTCTAAACGACGTAGAGCCAGAGAGAGGTAAAGATTAGAGAGAGGGGTGCGTTTGGTTGGGGAGCCAACTGGGATGGAGCGGCTCCATTCTAGTTTCTAAGAATTGAGCCATTTTATTCTATGTTTGGCAAGCAGAACGGAACCGCTCCATTTTTTGTTTGGTTGAAGAGTAGAATAGAGCGGAGCCGCTCTGTTCATTGTTTGGTCGGAGAGCCATATGACTGTTGAGTGGAGGAGAGGGATGAGAGCGCTCGCGTCCGCGATAGCGCTCACATCCGGTCGTTTTGGTGGAGTGAGAGCATCTCAAATATTTGCTATTTATAGACTCCAGGAGCTGCTCCGCTCTCCTCCAAGGTAACCAAAGATAAAAAAATAATAATGGAACCGTTCCATTTTCTTCCGCTCCTCAACCAAACACACAAATTTAAAGAACTATATGTATATTGATTGATTGATCGATTACTGGGGGTTCAATCGACCGTAGCCCTTCATCTGTATAAAGGGGGAGGTCTGGACCTGTTACAAGTCGGTTCTCGAGTTAATCCCGCAAGTTTAGCTAACAAATCCCGCAAGAAATCCAGAACCTTAACTGATTCTGCGCACGTGTGGATGGTCCGCGCCGCTACGATAGATAGTCCGTACCGCGGACCATCCGCCTGGTCAATTTGGTGCTCAACACCCGCCTCTAGGTCCGAGGAAGGAATGAACGTTGCCCGACCTGACCTCAAGAAAAGCCACTGAAGGAAGAGCACTCTCCCTCTAGGGCTCAGGGCTATTGTTAGGTACAAAACCCTGGGCCTTTGGGCCCACAAGTCAGTGAGGGAAATGAGATGTTCTAGAAACCCTAAACCCTAACCATTTGGGCCCACAAGACTGAAGTAGCGACATTTAGACCAAACCAGTATAATCTTTGCGTCTAACGAGCACACCATTCAGGTCTAAAACGCGCATATATAAATTTACTCGTCAGTGCTTGTTCGAAACACCGACATTATTCTTCTCACACAAACATGAGAGCTCAAGGCCCCACCTTGTAACACTTGAATTAGCAACAAAGACTTCAACACCATACTGAACATAGGGGATTTTGCTAAACCAGTCTAAACATTTCTTCGTGCTCGCCTAGAACAAGGCCATCGGGACAGTGACACTGCAAGCCTCTTACTAACCTACAAATCTACTTGTCGTGGACACAAAACCACGACAAGCAGGTAAGTGAAACGAAATCTCGCCGTGTGTGTATAAGTGCTTCTAGAAGGCTGCTGACATTATGCAAATAATTAAACCAAGTAAACTCATGAAAAAACACCAACTTTATAGTTGTAGAGAGCCTGAGATGTAATGATGTTCAATCTCTAGAATGAAGTTTTCCATTCATATCAAAGATGACAAGGCGAATCCATGGACATGTCTAGTTATACAAAAAATGTCCATTGCAGTCGCTTACTGCTCAAAGGAACAATCTCTGCAAGAAATACTCACCTGCTGTCTCATGAAACAGTGTTCATCTCCACAATATTAAACAATCTCATAAGAGACACAAAAAAGGCTTTAATTCCACTATCATCTTGGTAGCCTGGTGGTTGTGGAAACACAGGAACACATGTATGTTTGATGGTGCCTCCCCTTGCAGCAGCTTGGTCCTGCTCCATATTCAGCAAGATGCTCAGTTATGGGGCATGGCCGGGGGCAGTAGGCATTAGAAGTCTATGGCCTTAACCCTCTGGTGGTCCAGTTTTTCCTTTTCCATGTATTCTTATTTGTATGCTTGTGCCCAGCCACCGTAAGGTGTCGATCCTTTGTATCATGTCTGGCCTTCTTAGGTCTTCCTTTTTTCCTTTTTAATATAATGATGCATAGTTCTCCTGCGCTTTCGAGATGCACTTTCGAGAAAAAAAGAGACAAAATTCGTAATAAACAATGCATGCTCACGATGAGCAGGAGTGAAGGCATGAAGTAGCATTGCCAAACATACCAAGGCCGAGACAATGAAATGGCTTGAGCTTAACAAGAAAATAGGGACTTTGCCCAAATAAGGGTGGTAATGGATCACGATCCAAATGTTTATTCACGATTCGTTTAACTCTTAATTAATTTTAGTTCAAAAATAAATATAAATAGAGATCGATTCTAATATGATAAGATCCTTAGAGTTTATTACCACCCGGCCTCTAGTCCAGTGACAATTGATTTTATAGTGTAAAATTTAGAGCCCATTAACACCCCTACCTCTAGTCCAGTGACAATTGAAGCAAGTATGGAATAGAGTGGTTGGCATGCATGTCTTATAGAACACATTAACAT
Source organism: Zea luxurians (assembly GCA_029449295.1). Lineage (NCBI taxonomy): Eukaryota > Viridiplantae > Streptophyta > Magnoliopsida > Poales > Poaceae > Zea > Zea luxurians. The sequence goes on along the minus strand of JAOPSE010000013.1, from coordinate 35,811,798 downwards.
AATGGAATAGTGTGGATGGCATGCATAGTTAGGTTGAGATAACCACCCTAAAACAGTAAATAAATCTGCTAAATTTAAGATGCATTGGTAAACTGAAGAAAATAATAGGCAGTGCCGTGAAGGCCACATGTATAATTATTGATTTGCAGAAACTTGATTTAAATCATGAAGCTTTAACACACGAATCAAGCTAATTCAGGGTTCACCAAGAAAGTCTAGCATTAGGTGTAGCAGGTGAAGTGAACCTGCCGAGATCTGACCTGGTCTGTATGATCAAACGAGAAGTGAACTGACATGGAGGAAATGTTTTGACCAAGTTTCACGCATAATTTTCAGTTCTGGTGCATTTCTTCAGACACAACAATAGAATAGACTAAACTTGAGCCCTTTAATTTTCCCTTTAATATGGAAAGATGAGAAGTGACTCCACAAACACAGTTATACAAACAAGAATGTCTTACCAGCCCATCTTCATACTGTTCTGCTGCTAACAGGACCATTTCTGAAAGAAATACGCAGCTGCTTTCTAAAGAAAGAACGAAGTGGTCATCTCCATAATGCTACCCCAGCTTTAGAGCCACATGCCATGTAATAAACATTGGACAAGAAGAACAGAGCTCATGCTCATGATGCAAATGCAAGAAGACGTGAAGTAGCATAATCAAACATAACAAACTAGTAGAGAGGAAATTTGGTCCCTGCTTTTGGAGAGCTTGGACCTGGTCTACTGTACCACCTTCGGCAAAGGCGACGCGCTTCTCTATCTGGTGAGGGCACACATCAGGAGTAGCCCCCCCCCCCCCCCCCCCCCCCCAAAAAAAAAAGTTTATGCAAGGGACTGGATTCCCTGACCGTTCTTATGGCATGGGAAGTTTGGAAGCATAGGAACCCTTGTGTTTTTGACAGGGTTCAGCCCAACATCGCTGAGCTCCTTCAAACCATGGGTTTGTCCTGTGGTGTTTAGCAGGGCGTCCGGACTCGGTGAGTTCCTCAGCAGGCTCTGCTGGTCAAGTTTTCTTTTCTGTTTGCGGCAAGTTTGTTATCTGGTCTAGGTTGTTTTGAGTGGGTGAGTGGGGTTTTGTACTCAGCTTTGGCCTCTGCTCTTGGCCCATTGTACCCTTTTTTCTGTCTTAGCGGAATGACACAGCTCTCCTGCATAGTTTGAGAAAAAAACAGAATAGAGAATTATTACATTACATGAGTCTAAAACATGGAGTGGCCAACACAACATAACTAACAGCTTTAGAAAGCGGCATATCTGTTACTGCTCAGACACAAGAAACACGGTCAATAAACGTGGTTGCTATGCACAGACAGAACTGTGGTGACCACATTAAATCTCTAAGAAAACTTCAGTCCAGCATAAAATGAAGCAAACATTCCACAAAAACAACCAGGCGACAAATAATGGAAGAATAATAAAAGACAAGATGGCTGCTTGCATAGTAAATAATCTGCAATAAATTGATTCATATCACAAAAGCATTATAAATGAATCAGGATAGGTTTGCTAAGAAAGTCCAGCAAGTAAGATTGTATTCGTTTTAGTGCTGTTTAAACTCTAAAGGGTGCAAATAAGCTACAGTCATGTGCTTGTGGCATCTTCGAGATTCATCTTTAAGCATATGAACAATATAATGCAACACAACCAAGAAACAACTGGACATGTAACAGTAGATGGCACCTCTTAGCCAAATGAGTTGCAACCAGATATGTGAATCTTTGTCGTGAATGTCATAAATTATGCAAATTCACTTGACAAAAAAAGTGTCATACTACAATTGCACATGAGCAACCCCTAAAACTCACCACATAATAACAACTACGGAGCATGTCGCTTTGAGTAAACAAGGAAAATTCTCATGGTGGATATGTTATATCCAGTTTACTCAATGATTTTGTTGATGACACCGGCACCAACGGTCTTACCACCCTCACGGATAGCAAACCTCATACCCTGCTCACAAGCAACAGGCTGGATGAGCTGAACAATCATTTTGATACGGTCACCAGGCATGCACATCTTCGCCTCCTCATCCTTGTCATTCATAATCGTAGTCACACTCCCTGTCACATCAGTTGTCCGCATGTAGAACTGTGGGCGGTAACCAGGGAAGAAAGGTGAGTGTCGGCCACCCTCTTCCTTCTTAAGCACATACACAACAGCCTCAAACTTGGTGTGCGGTGTGATAGAGCCAGGCTTTGCCAGCACCATGCCTCTTTCAATGTCATCCTTCTGCATACCACGGAGCAGCAGCCCAACATTGTCTCCGGCCATGGCATCATCCATGGTCTTCTGGAACATCTCAACACCAGTGACCGTGCAGTTCCGGGTGTCCCGGATTCCGACGATATCGACTGTGTCACCAATCTTGACGGTGCCACGCTCTATACGGCCAGTGGCAACTGTACCACGACCGGTGATGGAGAAGACATCTTCAACAGCGAGCAAGAACGGGAGGTCAGTCTGCCTCTGCGGGACTGGAATATAGGAATCCACTTTATCAACCAACGAGAAGATGTAGTCGACCCACTCATCGTCGCCGCGCTTCAGGGCAGGGTTGACCATGAGAGCCTCGAGCGCCTTGAGGGCGGAGCCAGCGACGATTGGGACGTCGTCGCCGTCGTACTCGTAGTTGCTGAGCAGCTCGCGGACCTCGAGCTCGACGAGCTCGAGCAGCTCCTCGTCGTCGACCATGTCCTTCTTGTTGAGGAAGACAACGATCTTGGGAACACCGACTTGCTTGGCGAGGAGGATGTGCTCTTTGGTCTGCGGCATGGGCCCGTCGGCACCGGATACGACGAGGATGGCACCGTCCATCTGCGCAGCGCCGGTGATCATATTCTTGACATAGTCGGCGTGGCCGGGGCAGTCGACGTGTGCGTAGTGGCGGGTCTCGGTCTCGTACTCGACGGTGGCGGTGTTGATGGTGATACCGCGGGCGCGCTCCTCGGGGGCGGCGTCGATCTCGTCGTACTTCTTAGGCGCGCTGCCGCCGACGGAGGCGAGCACCATGGTGAGCGCGGCGGTGAGAGTGGTCTTTCCGTGGTCGACATGGCCGATGGTGCCTATGTTGACGTGTGGTTTGGTGCGCTCGAACTTGCCCCTCGCCGCGCGCACCACCAGCAGGCGCCCGCGCCGCCGCGCGCCCACTGCCGCCCCCTGGCTCCGCAGCCGTGCAGGCTGCGCGGAGAAGCCCAGGGGGGTGGAGAGACGGATGCGGCTCCTGGATGAGGAGGCCTGCGGGAAGAGGAGTGAGGTGGACGCCGAGGTGAGGGAGGCCATGGCGGGCGGCGGAGCAGCAGCGGGAGGTGGGGATTATTTGGGAATGGATAGGGAGACGCGAGCGAGGGTAGGGGTCTGCGCTGCTTATCTAAAAGAAGGGAAACTGGGAAACGCAGCGAGACGGCGAGAGGGCGTGGGGACAGTTGCCCAATGGGACGGCCTCTCCGGTCGGGCTCGACGGTTAATCGGGTCGTGTCTGACCGGCTCGCCTGACGCAGCCGCGGTCTAAGCACATCGGTGGTTAGTCGGGTTAGGTTGGCCCGTTAATCTATTTAAATTATCTGATTAAATTAGAAAGTAGTGAAAATCTAGTGCGAGAGGAGGATTACAAACTCGCACCCTCGTGGACAAAGGTGAGGAGACAAGGCTTGGAGACCGGAGACGCTACATGAATGAAGCTAACCGGTAGAACTCCGATGTGATTTGTAAATAGTCAATATAAAATCTAAATATATGTATACTATTTTTTATAAAATAAAAAAATATAATCATGTCGGCCTGGACTGGCACGATGGGCCGAGACAGCGGCTCAAGCACGACACGGCTCTCATGCAGGGCCTGGCCCGACACTATTAAATGTGTCGTGATTCAGGCCGGCCCGTCATACACAGCCCATTTGGTTATCTATAGCGTGGGGATGCCGAGATGGCAAGGATGGTAGATTAGGCGAGACTCGAGCATGAATTGGACGGTAACCGTCGAAATTTCTCGTCTCCGCTGATAGGTGGAAACGATTCTGGCTACATATTTGATAAACTAGTATGGTGCCAGTACGTTGCAACGTAACACAAACTGTCGGCGTTTCGAGACCGGGGGGTCCCCGAGCCGACGAGTGAGTGTGCCGCGTGCCCCAGCCCAGATGGGTCGAGCGCGTGGGTGAGCGCGAAGGGGGGAGAGCGAGGTGGCCGGAGCCGGGTCGTGAGGGAGGCGGAGATCCCGCGGCCTTCGTGTTCGTCCCGCGCCCAGGTCGGGTGCGCTTGCAGTAGGGGGTTACAAGCGTCCGCGCGGGTGAGGGGAGCGAGCGGCCCCAAGAGAGCGCCTGCCCCTGCCCTCGTTCCCGCGAGGCCAACCTTCTCTAAGAAGGCCCTGGTCCTTCCTTTTATAGGCGCAAGGAGAGGATCCAGGTGTACAATGGAGGTGCAGCAGAGCGCTACGTGTCTAGCGGGGGAGAGCTAGCGCCCTGGGTACATGCCAATGTGGCAGCCGGAGAGAACTTGGCACCCAGCCGGTGTGGTGTCGTGGCTGTCGGAGGAGTAACGGAGCCTGGTGGAGGGACAGCTGTTGGAACAGTTGGGCTCTTGCTGACGTCTCCCTGCTTCCGTAAGGGAGCCGAGAGCCGCCGTCGTCATGGGTCTAGCGGGGCGCCATCATTGCCTATCTGGCGGAGCTAGCCAGATGGGACGTCGGTCTTGTTCTCTGCGACCCAAGTCGGCTCGGGGCAGGGTGATGATGGCGCTTCCTGTTGACGTGGCGGACTTGTGCCCTAAGTCGGGCGACGTGGAGGCTCCTCCGAGGCCGAGGTCGAGTCTGAGCTCCTGGGTCGGGCGAGGCGGAGGTCGTTCGGCAGAGGCCAGGGCGGAGTCCGAGCCCTGGGTCGGGCGAAGCGGAGTTCGTCGTCTTCCGGGGCCTTAGCCCGAGTCCGAGCCCTGGGTCGGGCGGAGCGGAGTTCGCCGTCTTCCGGGGCCTTAGCCCGAGTCCGAGCCCTGGGTCGGGCGGAGAGGAGTTCGCCGTCTTCCGGGGCCTTAGCCCGAGTCCGAGCCCTGGGTCGGGCGGAGCGGAGTTCGCCGTCTTCCGGGGCCTTAGCCCGAGTCCGAGCCCTGGGTCGGGCGGAGAGGAGTTCGCCGTCTTCCGGGGCCTTAGCCCGAGTCCGAGCCCTGGGTCGGGCGGAGTGGAGTTCGCCGTCTTCCGGGGCCTTAGCCCGAGTCCGAGCCCTGGGTCGGGCGGAGTGGAGTTCGCCGTCTTCCGGGGCCTTAGCCCGAGTCCGAGCCCTGGGTCGGGCGGAGCTTCCTATGGCGCCTTTGGCAAAGCCTGGCCGCCCGTCAGTCTCACTCTTTGCGTTAAATGCCCCAGTGACTTGGTCGGTCGGCGCGGTGATTTAGTCAGGGTTGCTTCTTAACGAAGGCAAGGCCTCGGGCGAGCCGGAGATGCGTCTGCCGTAAAAAAGGGGGCCTCGGGCGAGACGGAAACACCTCAGGGTCGGCTGCCCTTGCCCGAGGCTAGGCTCGGGCGTGGCGTGATCGAGTCGCTCGTATGGACTGATCCCTGACTTAATCAAACCCATCAGGCCTCTGCAGCTTTATGCTGATGGGGGTTACCAGCTGAGAATTAGGCGTCTTGAGGGTACCCCTAATTATGGTCCCCGACAGTAGCCCCCGAGCCTCGAAGGGAGTGTTAGCACTCGCTTGGAGGCTTTCGTCGCACTTTTTTGCAAGGGGACCAGCCTTTCTCGGTTGCACTTTGTTCCGGTGGGTGCGCGCGAGCGCACCCGCCGGGTGTAGCCCCCGAGGCCTCGGAGGAGTGGTTTCACTCCTTCGAGGTCTTAATGCCTTGCATAATGCTTCGGCTGGTCTGGCGGTTCCCTCATGCGAACAGGCCGTAGCCCGGGTGCACTGTCGGGGCCCAAGTTCTCGGGCTGGTATGTTGACGCTGTCAACGGTTTGGCCGGAGCCGGGTTTGCGAGAGCAGCCCCCGAGCCTCCGCACAGGGCGAGAGGGCGATCAGGGACAGACTCGGCTTTTTTACATACGCCCCTACGTCGCCTTTCCGCAAGGAGGAGGGGGGGAGAGCGCCATGTTACCCTCGATGGGCACCGAACATGGTGTCTCCGGTGAGCTGCAAGCGGGTAATCCGAGTGGACGTCTGTGCCCCGTTCGTTGGGGGTCGGCTAGGGGCCCGGAGGCACGCCCAAAAGTACCTGCGGGTGATCTGCCGGACCCGGTCCCCTGGCGACGGGGTCCGAGGGCTCGTTGCCTCCCTCCGATGGGATTCCGTTACAGGATCGTTCCCGCTGGTCTCGGAAATGTCCTAGGGTACCTCGGGAGCGCAGCCCGAGCCTTGGTTATGTATCGAACGTACCCCTGGTCATCCCTCGCTCGGTGTCTGAGGCGACTGTGAACCCTTCGGAGGGCCAGCCTTCGAACCCCTGATCAGTAATGGGCGCGGAGCCCGAGTAGCCTGAGGCGGTCGTGGAACCTTTCGGGAGGCCGACCTTCGAACCCCTGACCAGTAGTGGGTGTCGGGCCCACGCGATCTGAGGCGGCTGTTGAACCCTTCGGGGGGCCAGCCTTCGAACCCCTGATCAGTAAGGAGGCTCGGAGCCTAGTTCCTTCACGGGGAAGGATCCCTTTGGGGGTATCCCCTTTCCCGGTCCCTGTTGCAAGAGATAGAGAAAGAGAAAAAAAGGGAAAAAAGGATACGAATTTGAACGACGTGGCGTACCTTTTTTGGTGTGGTCGTTTTGGCGAAGGTGAGGCGTCGCCAGCTGCTCCTGCCAGAAGCGTCGCCTGTCCAGCCGCGGAGTTAATGCGCCGGGGCGAGTAGTCGGCGAGGCTGCCGTTGCGCGTGCGCGAGCCGTTCGAGGAACGGGTCACGGGCGCGTCGTCTTCACACCGTGAGAGGGCGTTCTCTCGCTGCCTCCGGATGGGACGTGAGCTTGGCTGACGGCGTGACCGCTGCTCCCGCGCGCCTGCCACCGTCACTACTGCCGGCCCACTTTTGACCGCGTTTGACCGCTGCGTCAGGCTGGCGCTGCTGGGTCGCGCGCTGGGTTGCCTCGGGTCGCGGTATTGGTTCCGCAATCGAGGAGATGCGGTGGTGGTGCAAGTGGTACAGTTGCTTGCACGCAGCATCCGGCGCGCCGGTCGCGCGACGCGTGGGCTTGGGCCTCCGTGCTGGCAGGTCAGGAGTCGGAGAAGCGCGTCCACTTGGCGCGGTTGCATGCCGCCTGCATGGCTGCCCGCCCTTTCGCCCGTTGGTCTGGGCAAAAGTGGAGGGTCATTTGTAACCGCTGGGTGGTTGCGCGCGCCGTGCGCGGCGGTTCGGCTTCTTCTGCTCGGAGCCGGTCTGCATGACATGTGGGTCCCAGCCCCCGCGCCGCAGGGGAGGGCTTTGGAGGCGTGTTGGAGAAGACTCAGCCCGTGACGGTTGGGGGCGCAAGCAGGGAGAGTCGCCTTTAAAAGGAGGGCGACCCCTTTCGTAAGGCGACCATGTCTTCTTCCTCCCTTATGTATCGTGTCTTTCCACCTTTCAAGCCCCCGGACGGGGGAAACCGTCGTCTCCTCGCCTCATCGTCGGAGGTCACAACTCCGTGGGAGTGGGTACCTTTCAGCCATCGTTCGGCTTCAAGGATTTTCATCAGGCAGCCCGGTGGCTCCCCTCCGCTGGGGGTCACGCGAGACGGTGACCACTAGCTCCTGGGTGGGGAGGAGCAAACCGGGCTGCGATCTTGGTCCCACCCTCAGCTTCAAGGATGTTCATCATCCTCGCTGGGGTGGGTGCCGGACTGAGCCGGCGCTCTACCTCCCGCGCGGGTTCGTGGGTCGTCCTCTCCCGCAACATTCGAGGGAGAGGGCGCTCACTGGCCCTGCGGGTGGCCCGGACTTCGACAACGCGGGGTGGATCGACGGCGGACGTCGTCACCTCCAGCGTGTCGGGTCGGCTGGTTTGGCTCCCGGCGGCCCCTTCCGTTGGGGGGCGGCTGTCGCGCCGTGTACACGGGAGGACCACCCTGGATGCTGCGCGCTGCTAGGGCGGCGTTCGTGTTCTGGGGTGGTCCTGCCTTTGCACCGGGGCGGCGCCTTTACGCGGAGACCGGTGCCCCACTCATCTGGGAGGACTTGAGTGGGGATCTGCCGGTAGGCTGATGGCTCCTGCTGTCGGTGCCGAGGCGGAGGCGGCCCGAGAAGTCCCCGTCACCGACGGGATTACCGCCACCATCCGCGCTTCGGGCCTCCGGCTCTTTGTACTTGTCCTCGCCCCTCGAGCGTCGGTGTGGGCGAGGGCAAGGCTGCAGCGGCGCCTACCCCGAGGCCTGCGCTGCTGCAGTTCGGTCGTCCGGAGTGGGGGCCGTCGTCGTTGTGGCCAGAGCGGGCGGCGGCGAGCCGCCCGTCAGTCTTCTGCAGCCCCGCAGGCCCGCCCCTATCAAGTGGGGTTGTTCGTACCTGCGGGGGGGGGGGGGGGGAACCGGAGTTCTGTTTGTAATGGCACTTCGAGTGCCGGGTTTTTTGTTCATTTCGGCTTTCGGGGCCTGAACATGTATGTGACGTCGGCACAGAGCCGTATTTTTTCCTCATTTCCGAGCACTAAGACTCATCTGCTGATTGTCTGAACCGCTTCACCAAGCATGAGTCGCCCCGTGTCAAGGTGACGAGTGAGGTATCCGTATTCCGGAGGCGTAGGAGTCCCTCGGCTCGGTCGGCCCTGTTGTCCGAGGCTCCTCTAGCTTAGTTAAAGAGACCCCTCGGCCGCTCTTCGACGAGCCGAGGCTAGGGGTAGCGATATCAGCATGTGCAGAGGCGGAGTTGGCTCGAAAATGAAACCTGTTTGGTCGGAGCCTAGCCGAGTTGTCCGTCGGCAGGATCGACGCCAGAGTTGGTCAGCCGAGGCTTCGGACCGGGCTGGTGCCCTCGGAAGGTGGTTGGCCGAGGCCCCGGAGAAGTCCCTGACAACGATTGCCCGGGCGTGGTGATGACGTCGTCCTTCGGAGCGGAGGCCCTCGGACCGCGTCGCCGTCCGAGGCTAGGTCGGGCCTCGCCGAAGGTGCTGTCGATGCCGAGGGTGTCGCCGCCCCCTTCCAGCGTCAAGACCCAAGCCTGCAGGATCAGATTGTCTTGTAGCGTGGGCCTTGTGCGGCCGTCGAGGCCAGAACACACACCCTTGCTGCGTTGTAAAGCTGCGTCTCTTTTCCTCTTGTTTCGAGTATCTGGACTTTTTGTCGGTAACAGGGATGTTAGTGCGAGCGAGAGTTGCTTCTCGCGGAAGGTGATGAGTGAGGTATCCGTATCCCGGAGGCGTGGGAGTCCCTCGGCTCGGTCGGCCTTGCCGCTTACGCGTACTTTCACCCGTCCATGAGGCCCCGTCACCGACTTGGTCGAGAAGGCCCGAAAGATCGCTTCGGCAGAAGGGCTTCCGAACGTAAAGACTTGTTCAATCCGTGGAGCCGCTTTATCCGAACGTGAGTTACTTATCGCAGAAGGTGATGAGTGAGGTATCCGTATCCTGGAGGCGTAGGAGTCCCTTGGCTCGGTCAGCCTTGACTGCTTACGTGTACCCCGTCGTTTCCGGGACCCACTTTTCGAAGTAGTCAAAAAGCACGAAAGACATTCTGGTAAAAGAGATTTTTTTTCGAGGAAAATTTTGACGCAGAGGGGGTTTCCCCCCTTTTAGCCCCCGAGGGAGGGTCGGGCTTTGCCGAGGCGAGGCCGACCCTTCCTTGTTGACTAAACTTTGCGTGGGTGCGAGGTATATGAACAACTTGGAAACATCTTAAGGGTAGAAGCGACGTAGCTGTTGGATGTTCCAAGCGTTGCCGTAGACCTCGCCTTGACTGTTTGCCAGCTTGTACGTTCCGGGCTTCAGAACTTTGGCGATGACGAATGGCCCCTCCCAGGGGGGCGTGAGCTTGTGCCTCCCTCGGGCGTCTTGCCGCAGCCGAAGCACCAGGTCGCCCACCTAGAGGTCTCGGGGTCGGACCCCTCGGGCGTGGTAGCGTCGCAGGGACTGCTGATACCACGCCGAGTGTAGTAAGGCCTTGTCCCGAGCCTCTTCCAGCTGGTCTAGCGAGTCTTCTCGGCTAGCTTGGTTGCTTTGATCGTCGTAGGCTCTCGTCCTCGGGGAGCCGTATTCCAGGTCCGTGGGCAAGACGGCCTCGGCCCCGTAGACCAGGAAGAACAGCGTAAAACCCGTGGCTCGGCTCGGCGTCGTCCTCAGGCTCCAGACCACCGAGGGGAGTTCCTTCATCCATCGCTTGCCGAACTTGTTGAGGTCATTGTAAATCCGAGGCTTGAGCCCTTGTAGAATCATGCCATTGGCGCGCTCTACTTGCCCATTCGACATGGGATGAGCTACGGCGGCCCAGTCTACCCGGATGTTGTGATCCTCGCAAAAATCCAAGAATTTTTTGCCGGTGAACTGGGTGCCGTTGTCGGTGATGATGGAGTTCGGGACCCCGAAGCGATGGATGATGTTGGTGAAGAACGCCACCGCCTGCTCGGACTTGATGCTGTTCAGGGGTCGGACCTCGATCCACTTGGAGAATTTGTCGACGGCGACCAGCAGGTGCGTGTAGCCCCCGGGCGCCTTCTGCAGAGGGCCGACGAGGTCCGGACCCCACACGGCGAAGGGCCAGGTGATGGGTATCGTCTGCAGAGCCTGAGCGGGCAGGTGGGTCTGCTTCGCATAGAATTGGCACCCTTCGCAGGCACGGACAATTCTAGTGGCGTCAGCCACCGCCGTCGGCCAGTAGAAGCCTTGCCGGAAAGCGTTCCTGATGAGGGTTCGAGGTGCTGCATGATGGCCGCAAGCCCTCGAGTGTATTTCCTTCAGGAGTTCCTGACCTTCGGCGATGGAGATGCATCGCTGGAGGATGCCCGAGGGGCTACGGTGGTAGAGCTCCTTCTCATCGCCCAGCAAGACGAACGACTTGGCGCGTCGCGCTACCCGCCGAGCCTCGGCTCGGTCGAGGGGCAGTTCTCCTTGGCAGAGATATTGCAGGTACGGGGTCTGCCAATCTTGATCTGGCGTGACCCCGCTCCGCTCCTCCTCGATGCGCAGTGCTTCGCCCTCGGGGGCCGAGGGTTCCTCGGGCTGAACCGAGGATGGCTCGGGCTGGGCCGAGGTCACCTCGGACGGGGCCGAGGGCGCCTCGGGCTCGGGCGTGTTGCCGATCTTGACGGAGGGTTGGTGCAGATCCCGGGAGAAGACGTCCGGGGGAACCGTCGTTCGCCCCGAGGCTATCTTTGCCAGCTCGTCCGCAGTTTCGTTGTAGCGCCGGGCGATGTGGTTAAGCTCGAGCCCGTAGAACTTGTCTTCCAGGCGTCGAACCTCATCACAGTAGGCCTCCATCTTCGGGTCGCGGCAGTGGGAGTTCTTCATGACTTGGTCGATGACGAGCTGCGAGTCGCCGCGAGCATCGAGGCGTCGGACCCTTAGCTCGATGGCGATTCACAATCCGTTGATCAGAGCCTCGTACTCAGCCACATTGTTGGACGCCGGGAAATGGAGGCGGAGCACGTAGCGCAGGTGTCTCCCGAGGGGCGAGACGAAGAGCAGGCCCGCGCCGGCTCCCGTCTTCATCAGCGACCCGTCGAAAAACATGGTCCAGAGCTCCGGTTGGATCGGAGCCGTCGGCAACTGGGTGTCGACCCATTCGGCTACGAAGTCCGCCAGTACCTGGGACTTGATGGCCTTCCGAGGGGCGAACGAGATTGTCTCGCCCATGATTTCCACCGCCCACTTTGCGATCCGTCCCGAGGCCTCTTGGCACTGGATGATCTCCCCCAGGGGGAAGGATGACACCACAGTCACTGGATGAGACTCGAAGTAATGTCGCAGCTTTCGCCTCGTCAGGATCACTGCATACAGCAGCTTCTGGACTTGTGGGTAGCGGATCTTGGTCTTGGACAGCACCTCGCTGACAAAGTAAACTGGCCTCTGAATGGGCAAAGCATGCCCCTCTTCCTGCCTTTCGACCACGATCGCGGCGCTGACCACCTGAGTGGTAGCGGCGACGTAGACCAAGAGGGCTTCTCCATCAGCTGGGGGTACCAAGACGGGCGCCTGGGTGAGGAGCGCCTTCAGGTTCCCGAGAGCTTCCTCGGCCTCGGGAGTCCAAGTGAAGCACTCGGCCTTCCTTAAGAGACGGTACAGGGGCAGGCCTCTTTCGCCAAGGCGCGAGATGAAACGGCTCAAGGCCGCAAGACATCCCATGACCCTCTGTACGCCTTTTAAGTCCTTGATGGGCCCCATGCTTGTGATGGCTGCGATCTTCTCCGGGTTGGCTTCGATGCCCCGCTCGGAGACGATGAATCCCAGGAGCATGCCTCGGGGCACCCCGAAGACGCACTTCTCGGGATTGAGCTTGACGCCCTTCGCCTTGAGACACCGGAATGTCACTTCAAGGTCGGAGAGAAGGTCGGAGGCTTTCCTTGTCTTGACTACGATGTCATCGACGTAGGCCTCGACCGTGCGACCGATGTGTTCCCCGAACACATGGTTCATGCACCGCTGGTACGTTGCACCCGCGTTCCTCAAACCGAACGGCATGGTGACATAACAGTACATGCCGAAGGGCGTGATGAAAGAAGTCGCGAGCTGGTCGGACTCTTTCATCTTGATTTGATGATACCCTGAGTAGGCATCGAGGAAAGACAGGGTTTCGCACCCAGCAGTGGAGTCCACGATTTGATCGATGCGAGGTAGAGGGTAGGGGACCTTCGGACACGCTTTGTTGAGACCAGTGTAGTCTACACACATCCGCCACTTCCCCCCTTTCTTCCTCACAAGTACAGGGTTGGCAAGCCATTCGGGATGGAATACCTCTTTGATGAACCCTGCTGCCATCAGCTTGTGGATCTCCTCGCCTATCACCCTGCGCCTTTCCTCATCGAATCGGCGCAGAGGCTGTCTGACCGGTCGGGCTCCGGCCCGAATATCCAGCGAGTGCTCGGCGACATCCCTCGGTATGCCGGGCATGTTCGAGGGACTCCACGCAAAGACGTCGGCGTTTGCGCGGAGAAAGTCGACGAGCACTGCTTCCTATTTGGGGTCGAGCCCGGAACCGATCCGGATCTGCTTGGAGGTGTCGCCACTGGGGTCGAGAGGGATGGCCTTAACCGTCTCCGCTGGCTCGAAGTTGCCGGCGTGTCGCTTCACGTCCGGCACCTCTCGGGAGAGGCTTTCTAGGTCGGCGATGAGGGCCTCGGACTCGGCGAGGGCCTCGGCGTACTCCACGCACTCCACATCGCATTCGAACGCGTGTTTGTACGTGGGGCCGACGGTGATGACCCCGTTGGGGCCCGACATCTTGAGCTTCAGGTAGGTGTAGTTGGGGATGGCCATGAACTTCGCGTAGCATGGCCTTCCCAATACTGCGTGGTAGGTTCCTCGGAACCCGACCACCTCGAACGTCAAAGTCTCCCTTCGGAAGTTGGAGGGCGTTCCGAAGCAGACAGGAAGGTCGAGCTGTCCGAGGGGCTGGACGCGCTTCCCAGGAATGATCCCGTGGAAGGGCGCAGCGCCTGCTCGGACGGATGACAGATCGACGCGCAGGAGCCTGAGGGTCTCGGCGTAGATGATATTGAGGCAGCTGCCCCCATCCATCAGGACCTTGGTGAGCCTGGCGTCGCCGATGACGGGGTCGACGACGAGCGGGTACTTCCCCGGGCTCGGCACGTGGTCGGGGTGGTCATCTTGGTCGAAGGTGATGGGCTTGTCGGACCAGTCTAGGTAGACTGGCGCCGCCACCTTCACCGAGCAGACCTCCCGACGCTCCTGCTTACGATGCCGAGCCGAGGCATTCGCCGCATGCCCTCCGTAGATCATGAAGCAGTCGCGGACCTCGGGGAACTCTCCTGCTTGGTGATCTTCCTTTTTGTCGTCATCTCGGGCCCTGCCACCCTCTGCGGGTGGCCCGGCCCGGTGGAAGTGGCGCCGAGGCATGACGCACTCCTCGAGGGTGTGCTTGACGGGCCCCTGATGGTAAGGGCACGTCTCCTTGAGCATCTTGTCGAAGAGGTTGGCACCTCCGGGGGGCTTCCGAGGGTTCTTGTATTCGGCGGCGGCGACAAGGTCCGTGCTGGCGGCGTCGCGTTTCGCTTGCGACTTCCTCCTGCCTTTCTTCTTGGCGCCGAGCGGAGTAGACGCCTTGGGAGCATCTTCCGACGGGCGGCCCTGGGGCTGCTTGTCCTTTCAGAAGATGGCCTCGACCGCCTCCTGACCAGAGGCGAACTTGGTGGCGATGTCCATCAGCTCGCTCGCCCTGGTGGGGGTCTTGCGACCCAACTTGCTCACCAGGTCACGGCAGGTGGTGCCGGCAAGGAACGCGCCGATGACATCGGAGTCGGTGATGTTGGGTAGCTCGGTGCGCTGCTTCGAGAATCGCCGGATGTAGTCCCGAAGAGACTCTCCCGGCTGTTGCCGGCAGCTTCGGAGGTCCCAGGAATTCCCGGGGCGCACGTACGTGCCCTGGAAGTTGCCGGCGAAAGCTTGGACCAGATCCTCCCAGTTGGAAATCTGCCCCGGAGGCAGGTGCTCCAACCAAGCGCGAGCAGTGTCGGAGAGGAACAGGGGGAGGTTGCGGATGATGAGGATGTCGTCGTCCGTTCCACCCAGTTGACAGGCCAGGCGGTAGTCCGCGAGCCACAATTCCGGTCTCGTTTCCCCCGAGTACTTTGTGATAGTAGTCGAGGGTCGGAACCGGGTCGGAAACGGCGCCCGCCGAATGGCCCGGCTGAAGACCTGCGGACCGGGTGGTTCGGGTGAGGGACTCCGATCCTCCCCGCTGTCGTAGCGTCCCCCACGCCTGGGGTGATAACCTCGGCGCACCCTTTCATCGAGGCGGGCCCGACGGTCGCGATGAGGGTGCTCGTCGCCGAGGTGGCCCGGGGCCGCAGGCGCGGTGTTGCGCGTGCGCCCGGTGTAGACCGAGGCTTCCCGCATGAGTCGGGAAGTCGCGGCACGATGTTCCGAGGGGTATCCCTGCCTTCGGGAGGCAGAGCTCTCGGCCCGCCGGGCCGCAGCGCCTTCCAGGAGATGCTTGAGCTCTCCCTGGATTCGCCGACCCTCGGTGGTTGATGACTCCGGCATCGCGCGGAGGAGCATCGCTGCGGCTGCCAGGTCCTGACCGGTTCCGCCGGATGCGGGTGGCGGTCTGTCCCTGGCATCGTTGGCGATGCGGTGCTGGAGACCCTAGGGCAAGTGACGTATTTCTCCGGCCGGGGGCTGGCCCGCCCATACCTGCCCGACGTCCCGGCGGATTGCCTCGAGCGCTCCTGCTCCCTCATCGAGCCCGGCCTGCGCCCCGCGGACTTGCTCGAGCTGTGGGTCGTGACCCCCCGCTGGAACGGGGACCACAGCTAGCTCCCGCGGGATGTCGGCGCGAGGCGCTGGCCTAGGGAGATCACCATCCTCCGGCATGCCGAGACAGCTGCCTCCGGAGGGATCCCCTAGCTCGACGTGGAAACATTCGCGGCTCGGGCCGCAGTCCTTGTCGTCAAGGCTGCGGCTACCGTCGGAACAGTCGGAGAGGCAGTAGTTGCATGCGGTCATGAAGTCCCGCATGGCACTGGGGTTGCCAGATCCAGAGAAATCCCAGCAGATGCTGGGGTCATCATCTTCCTCGGACCCAGAGGGTCCGTAGGTCGAGACACCCGTCAATCGGTCCCAAGGCGACCGCACACGAAACCCGAAAGGGGTTGCACTCGCCTCAACGTGAGCGCCCGCCAGAGCGAGGTCACTAGGCGGGTTGAGGTCGAGTTGAAATGACAAAGGATGGGAATCAGCCGGTACCTTTTGGTCGACGAGGAGCGACGAAGTCACATCGGGGGCTGATCGCGCCGTCGTCCTGGGTACGAGTGCGACGTCTGCAGGCCCTCCGTGAGCGCGCTGGCGTCGTCCACTTGCTCGGGGTTGGCGTGTCGCGGGGGGACGGCGCTCGCCTTCGCCTCAAACGCGAGGGTGACGCCCGACGCGTCCTCCGTTGGGGCGCTGGGGATATCGATTTGCTCGACAGCCGACTGAGCGCAGCCTCCCGCTCGGCCCTGGTTGCCCCGCCTCCTCCTCCGATGGCGAGGGAGAGGATGGGGCGAGCTCGAAAGTTGTCCTTCACCCACGCGGGAAAGACGTCGTCGATTCCGCCGCCGGCGGGCGGGCTGTCCGCCACCATTGTCGCTGTCGCGCGGCGGTGGAAGGAGTATCATGTCGTAGCTGCCGTCGAAAGACATGAACTCGAGGCTCCCGAAACGGAGCACCGTCCCGGGTTGAAGAGGTCGTTGGAGACCGCCCATCTGGAGCTTGACGGGAAACTGCTCGTCAACACGCAGCAGGCCCCTACCTGGCGCGCCAACTGTCAGCGTTTCGAGACCGGGGGGGGCCCGAGCCAACGAGTGAGTGTGCCGCGTGCCCCAGCCCAGATGGGTCGAGCGCGTGGGCGAGCGCGAAGGGGGGAGAGCGAGGTGGCCGGAGCCGGGTCGTGAGGGAGGCGGAGATCCCGCGGCCTTCGTGTTCGTCCCGCGCCCAGGTCGGGTGCGCTTGCAGTAGGGGGTTACAAGCGTCCGCGCGGGTGAGGGGAGCGAGCGGCCCCAAGAGAGCGCCTGCCCCTGCCCTCGTTCCCGCAAGGCCAACCTTCTCTAAGAAGGCCCTGGTCCTTCCTTTTATAGGCGCAAGGAGAGGATCCAGGTGTACAATGGAGGTGCAGCAGAGCGCTACGTGTCTAGCGGGGGAGAGCTAGCGCCCTGGGTACATGCCAATGTGGCAGCCGGAGAGAACTTGGCACCCAGCCAGTGTGGTGTCGTGGCTGTCGGAGGAGTAACGGAGCCTGGTGGAGGGACAGCTGTTGGAACAGTTGGGCTCTTGCTGACATCTCCCTGCTTACGTAAGGGAGCCGAGAGCCGCCGTCGTCATGGGTCTAGCGGGGCGCCATCATTGCCTATCTGGTGGAGCTAGCCAGATGGGACGTCGGTCTTGTTCTCTGCGACCCAAGTCGGCTCGGGGCAGGGTGATGATGGCGCTTCCTGTTGACGTGGCGGACTTGTGCCCTAGGTCGGGCGACGTGGAGGCTCCTCCGAGGCCGAGGTCGAGTCTGAGCTCCTGGGTCGGGCGAGGCGGAGGTCGTTCGGCAGAGGCCAGGGCGGAGTCCGAGCCCTGGGTCGGGCGAAGCGGAGTTCGTCGTCTTCCGGGGCCTTAGCCCGAGTCCGAGCCCTGGGTCGGGCAGAGCGGAGTTCGCCGTCTTCCGGGGCCTTAGCCCGAGTCCGAGCCCTGGGTCGGGCGGAGAGGAGTTCGCCGTCTTCCGGGGCCTTAGCCCGAGTCCGAGCCCTGGGTCGGGCGGAGCGGAGTTCGCCGTCTTCCGGGGCCTTAGCCCGAGTCTGAGCCCTGGGTCGGGCGGAGTGGAGTTCGCCGTCTTCCGGGGCCTTAGCCCGAGTCCGAGCCCTGGGTCGGGCGGAGTGGAGTTCGCCGTCTTCCGGGGCCTTAGCCCGAGTCCGAGCCCTGGGTCGGGCGGAGCTTCCTATGGCGCCTTTGGCAAAGCCTGGCCGCCCGTCAGTCTCACTCTTTGCGTTAAATGCCCTAGTGACTTGGTCGGTCGGCGCGGTGATTTAGTCAGGGTTGCTTCTTAACGAAGGCATGGCCTCGGGCGAGCCGGAGATGCGTCTGCCGTAAAAAAGGGGGCCTCGGGCGAGACGGAAACACCTCAGGGTCGGCTGCCCTTGCCCGAGGCTAGGCTCGGGCGTGGCGTGATCGAGTCGCTCGTATGGACTGATCCCTGACTTAATCAAACCCATCAGGCCTCTGCAGCTTTATGCTGATGGGGGTTACCAGCTGAGAATTAGGCGTCTTGAGGGTACCCCTAATTATGGTCCCCGACACAAACTATTCGTTAAATGCTTATTACCTGCGCATATCTATGTTCTTCAAGCGGCGTGGTAGACTCGTTACCTCATTTAAACCGCATGGCATAAAACCTGCAAAATATCAATCATTAGAATTGCAAAGAAGTGCCCTTTATAAATATCAGTCATAAGAACATGTGTCTCTGAAAGGGAAATGAGCCATTGGGCCACTTTTATTTTATTTTGGTGATTAACTACCAACACATTACATTAAGACTAACATCATCCAACATGAACAATGAGCATAGGCACATAAAGAAAATTGAGCTTAGAAAAGGGCAAAAATACAAATCTATATGGTACCAAGAGAAAAAGGTAAGCTCTGTACACTCAGTCAAATGTTTTGTGTGCTAATCATACTTGTCTAAGTGTTAGGGACTTTATGAAGTCAAGCTAAAAGGAGCAAAAGAGACTTAGATTGAAAAAGGAGAAGATGGACTGGTCTGCACTGCACCGGACGGGCCGGTGCCACCCACCGGACAGTTTGATGCCCGGTCCGTCGAACAGGCTGCTCTCGGGAATTTTAGCCTGCGTCGACTTTAATTCACCGGACCGTCCGCGCGGAGCGCCGGACAGTTCGGTGTGCCCAGCTAGCCAACGGCTAGTGGCCATGACGGTCGGGGGCCAACGATCACATGGTACACCGGACGGTCCGGTGCCACCCACCGGACAGTCTGGTGCCCCCAGAACAGGAAACCAACCAATCAGGAATTTCATAGTCGTTGCACTGTTCATTGTCTGGTGTGCACCAGACAGAAGGCAACCATGACCTTCCAAATGGAGCTCCAATGGCTCCTAGGTCTCTTGGGGCTATAAAAGGGACCCTAGCCGTATGGAGCTCTACACCAAGCATCCTTTGAACATCCTACAACATCGAGACACTGCAACCACGCTTTTGTTTTGATAGATTAAGATTCGAGCACGTGTTTTGAGTTGTAACTCTGCTGCGTTGTCTTTTGTGCTCTTCTCTTGACTTGTGTGAGTGTGTTGCTGTGATTTTGTCTCTTGTGTGTGTTTCTACTCCCCCTTACTCTTGTGGTTTATTTGAGATCAATTGTGTAAGGTGTGAGAGACTCCAAATTGTGGAGTTTCCTTACAACGGGAAAACTTGAGATAAGAAAGAGAATCGTGGTACTCAAGTTGATCATTGGATCACTTGGGAGGAGTTAAATGGAACCCTAGTCCATTGGGACGCCACAACGTGGAGTAGACAAGCATTTTACGCTTGACCAAACCACGGGATAAAAATCGCCGTATCACTTGTCTACTTTACTTGATTGCGATTCTATTCTCTCTAGCACCTCACTTTACTTACAATATTGCTATAAGTTTAATACTCATCTTGTGAGAGAAATTAAGTGAAGAAGCCCTCTTCTCTCACACTCTTCATTCGAACTTGGTTTTTGAACTCACTAATCCACTATAGACCAAGTTTGTTTTGTTGAGCTATTTTTTACAGGATCGCCTACTCACCCCCCTCTGGGTGCTCTCAATCTCCCGCCTGAGGGTGGCCACGGGCGAGCCGTGACTGCGTCTCCCGTCTGAGGGTGGCCTTGGGGTGAGCCGTGACTGCGTCCCTTGTCCGAGGTTGGCCTCAGGCGAGGCGTGACTGTGCCTCTCGCCCGAGGTGACTGCATCTCCCGCCTGAGGATAGCCTCAAGCGAAGTGTTACTGCGTCTCCCACCTGAGGCCACCCTCGGGCGAGGCATGACTGTGTCTCCTGCCCGAGGGTGGCCTCGGGTGAGCCGTGACTGCGTCTCCCACCCGAGGTTGTCCTCAGGCGAGATGTGAATGCGTCACACGCTCGAGGGTGGCCTCGGGCGAGCCGAGACTGCGTCCCCCCCGAGGGTGGCCTCGGGCAAACTGTGACTATGTCTCCCACCTGAGGTGGCCTCAAGCGAGCCATGACTGCGTCTCCAACTCGAGGTTGGCCTCGGGCGAGGTGTGACTGCGTCTCCTGCCTAAGGTGACTGTGTCTCCCGCCTGAGGATAGTCTCGAGTGAGAACTGGTTGTGTCTCCAGTCCAAGGGTGACCTCGGGCGAGCCATGACTGCGTCTCCCGCCCGAGGTTGGCCTCGGGCAAGGCATGACTATGTCTCTCGCCCGAGGGTGGCCTCAGGTGAGCTGTGACTGCGTCTCCTATCAGAGGGTGACCTCGGGCGAGCCATGACTGCATCTCCCGCCTGAGGTTGCCCTCAGGCGAGCTGTGACCGTCTCTGAGCCGGGGTTGGTGTTGGGGACTTGTTCTCAAATGCTTTGAATTAAGAACAAGGCAACACAGAAAAGATTGATGGTTAATGCCCTTCGTCCTTCGAAGATTATTTCCCTCAGGATATAATGATCTTCAGACGAAGGTCATGAAGGACGTACTTTCATCATCACAATATGTATTAATTGAAAGGAGAAGCGTATGAAACATGAAAGATAACATAGATAATTATATGACATCATATGACATTATGATATATACTTCTTATTATATAATCATGAATAGATAAGAACAATATCGAATTACATTTGTACCTTCATTCTGACGGAAGATGAAAGTACAAGCGTGATGCATAAGCGGGTACAAGTCAGCATGAACAGTACGGGCCTATTTATAGGCACGGGATGCAGCCCATGAGAAATTACAATTATGCCCTTTACATTTACTATTGGCTTATAGAAAAATCTATGAGGACTGAACAGCCTTTTCCCCTTTAAGTCGATTCCCTTTTCTGCAATTTAGCCGAAGCTCCCTTCCGCGCAGCTTCGGAGCGACGATAACCTTTGTCACGATCAAGCTCCTCATCGTGTATGCTTTTATCATAATCCGAAGATACCTGTCCACAAATCATACTTGGAAGACATTGTTAAATTATGTTTTTGAGGACCTTCGGAGGACGAAGGCCCCCAACAGTAGCCCCTCGCAGTATTAATTTGTTTAAGATAACGAATTCAGACTGTGACATGGACGAAGGCCTTAAGCCGAAGGTCCGAAAAAACACCTTCCCTTTGCTAGAATAGCAATAGTCAATGACAGTCGGGACCCTCCAATTTGGAGCGCGTCGATCGTATAAATAAGAACCCACCCTGACCACATTTGGTACGTGTCGGGGACCATAATTAGGGGTACCCTCAAGACGCCTAATTCTCAGCTGGTAACCCCCATCAGCATAAAGCTGCAGAGGCCTGATGGGTTTGATTAAGTCAGGGATCAGTCCATACGAGTGACTTGACCACGCCACGCCCGAGCCTAGCCTCGGGCGAGGGCAGCCGACCCTAAGATGACTCCGTCTCGCCTGAGGCCTCCTCTTTCACGGCAGACGCATCTCCGGCTCGCCCTAGGCCCCGCCTTCGATAAGAAGAAACCCTGACTAAATCACCGCGCCAACCGACCCAGTCACCGGGGCGTTTAACGCAAAAGGTAAGACCGACGGGCGACCAGACTTCGGCAGAGGTGCCATAGGAGGCTCTGCCCGACCCAGGGCTCGGACTCGGGCTAAGGCCTCGGAAGACAGCGAACTCCGCTCCGCCCGACCCAGGGCTCGGACTCGGGCTAAGGCCCCGGAAGACGGCGAACTCCGCTCCGCCCGACCCAGGGCTCGGACTCGGGCTAAGGCCCCGGAAGACGGCGAACTCCGCTCCGCCCGACCCAGGGCTCGGACTCGGGCTAAGGCCCCGGAAGACGGCGACCTCCGCCTCGCCCGACCCAGGGCTCGGACTCCGCCTCAGCCTCTGCCGAACGATCTCCGCCTCGCCCGACCCAGGGCTCGGACTCTGCCTCTGTCTTGCAGGACGGACTCGACCTTGACTTCGGAGGAGCCTCCACGACGCCCGACCTAGGACACGAGACCGCCACGTCAACAGGAAGCGTCATCATCACCCTGCCCTGAGCCGACTTGGGTCGCAGAGAACAAGACCGGCGTCCCATCTGGCCAGCTACGCCAGATAGGCAATGATGGCGCCCCGCTAGATCATGACGACGGTGGCTCTCAGCTCCCTTATGAAAGCAGGAGGACGTCAGCAAGGGCCCAGCCACTCCGACAGCTGTCCCCCCCGTCCGGCTCCGTTACTCCTCCAACAGCCACGACGCCACACCAACAGGGTGCCAAGATCTCTCCGGCTGCCACCTTGGCATGTACATAGGGCGCTAGCTCTCCCTCGCTAGACACGTAGCACCTTGCTACACCCCCATCTTGTACACCTGGATCCTCTCCTTACGACTATAAAAGGAAGGACCAGGGCCTTCTTAGAGAAGGTTGGCCTCGCGGGGACGAAGGGCAGGGGCAGGCGCTCTCTCGGGGCCGCTCGCTCCCCTCACCTCGCGCGGACGCTTGTAACCCCCTACTGCAAGCGCACCCGACCTGGGCGCGGGACGAACACGAAGGCCGCGGGAATTCTCCGACTCCCTCACGACCCGGCTCCGGCCACCGACCTCTCTCTCTGTTCCCCCCTTCGCGCTCGCCCACGCGCTCGACCCATCTGGGCTGGGGCACGCGGCACACTCACTCGTCGGCTCGGGGACCCCCCGGTCTCGGAACGCCGACAGTTGGCGCGCCAGGTAGGGGCCTGCTGCGTGTTGACGTTCGATTTCCCGTCAAGCTCCAGATGGGCAGTCTCCAACAACCTCTTCAACCCGGGACGGTGCTCCGTTTCGGGAGCCTCGAGTTCATGTCTCTCGACGGCAACTACGACATGATACTCCTTCCACCGCCGCGCGACAGCGACATTGGTGGCGGACAGCCCGCCCGCCGGCGGCGGAATCGACGACGTCTTTCCCGCGTGGGGGAAGGACAACTTTCGAGCTCGCCCCATCCTCTCCCTCGCCATCGGAGGAGGAGGAGGCGGGGCAACCAGGGCCGAGCGGGAGGCCGCGCTCCGACGGCTGTCGAGCAAATCGACATCCCCGGCGCCCCAACGGAGGACACGCCAAGCGTCGCCCTCGCGTTCGAGGCAAACGCGAGCAGCATCCCCCCGCAACACGTCGACCCCGAGCAGGTGGACGACGCCAGCGCGCTCACGGAGGGCCTGCGGGACGTCGCCCTCGTACCCAAGACGACGGCGCGATCTGCCCCCGACGTGACTTCATCGCTCATCGTCGACAAAAAGGTACCGACTGCTCCCCATCTTTCGTCATTTCGACTCGGCCTCAGCCCGCCTGGCGACCTCGCTTTGGCGGGCGCTCACATTGAGGCGAGTGCAACCTCTCTGGGGTTTCGTGTGCGGTCGCCTTGGGACCGATTGACGGGTGTCTCGACCTACGGACCCTCTGGGTCCGAGGAAGATGACGACCCCAGCATCTGCTGGGATTTCTCCGGATCTGGCAACCCTAGTGCCATGCGGGACTTCATGACCGCATGTGACTACTGCCTCTCCGACTGTTCCGACGGCAGCCGCAGCCTTGGCGACAAGGACTGCGGCCCGAGTCGCGAATGTTTCCACATCGAGCTAGGGGATCCCTCCGGAGGCGGCTGTCTCGGCATGCCGGAGGATGGTGATCCCCCTAGGCCAGCGCCTCGCGCCGACATCCCGCGGGAGCTAGCTGTGGTCCCCGTTCCGGCGGGGGGTCACGACCCACAGCTCGAGCAAGTCCGCGGGGCGCAGGCCGGGCTCGATGAGGGAGCAGGAGCGCTCGAGGCAATCCGCCAGAACATCGGGCAGGTATGGGCGAGCCAACCCCCGGCCGGAGGAATACGTCACCTGCCCCAAGGTCTCCAGCACCGCATCGCCAACGATGCCAGGGACAGACCGCCACCCGCATCCGGCGGAACCGGTCAGGACCTGGCCGCCGCAGCGATGCTCCTCCGCGTGATGCCGGAGTCATCAACCACCGAGGGTCGGCGAATCCAGGGAGAACTCAAGCATCTCCTGGAAGGCGCTGCGGCCCGGCGGGCCAAGAGCTCTGCCTCCCGAAGGCAGGGATACCCCTCGGAACCTCGTGCCGCGACCTCCCGACTCACGCGGGAAGCCTCGGTCTTCACCGGGCGCACGCGCAACACCGCGCCTGCGGCCCCGGGCCACCTCGGCGACGAGCACCCTCATCGCGACCGTCGGGCCCGCCTCGACGAAAGGGTGCGCCGAGGCTACCACCCCAGGCGTGGGGGACGCTACGACAGCGGGGAGGATCGAAGTCCCTCGCCCGAACCACCCGGTCCGCAGGTCTTTAGCCGAGCCATTTGGCGGGCGCCGTTTCCGCCCCGATTCCGACCCCGACTACTATCACGAAGTACTCGGGGGAAACGAGACCGGAATTGTGGCTTGCGGACTACCGCCTGGCCTGTCAACTGGGTGGGACGGACGACGACAACCTCATCATCCGAAACCTCCCCCTGTTTCTCTCCGACACCGCTCGTGCCTGGTTGGAGCACCTGCCTCCGGGGCAGATTTCCAACTGGGAGGATCTGGTCCAGGCTTTCGCCGGGAACTTCCAGGGCACGTACGTGCGCCCCGGGAATTCCTGGGACCTCCGAAGCTGTCGGCAACTGCCGGGAGAGTCTCTCCGAGACTACATCCGGCGGTTCTCGAAGCAGCGCACCGAGCTGCCCAACATCACCGACTCCGATGTCATCGGCGCGTTCCTCGCCGGCACCACCTGCCGTGACCTGGTGAGCAAGTTGGGTCGCAAGACCCCCACCAGGGCGAGCGAGCTGATGGACATCGCCACTAAGTTCGCCTCCGGCCAGGAGGCGGTCGAGGCCATCTTCCGAAAGGACAAGCAGCCCCAGGGCCGCCCGTCGGAAGATGCTCCCGAGGCGTCTACTCCGCGCGGCGCCAAGAAGAAAGGCAGGAGGAAGTCGCAAGCGAAACGCGACGTTCCCGATGCAGACCTTGTCGCCGCCGCCGAGCACAAGAACCCTCGGAAGCCCCCCGGAGGTGCTAACCTCTTCGACAAGGCACTCAAGGAGACGTGCCCCTACCATCAGGGGCCCGTCAAGCATACCCTCGAAGAGTGCGTCATGCTTCGGCGCCACTTCCACAGGGCCGGGCCACCCGCAGAGGGTGGCAGGGCTCACGACGACGGCAAAAGGGAGGATCGCCAAGCAGGAGAGTTCCCAGAGGTCCGCGACTGCTTCATGATCTACGGAGGGCATGCGGCGAACGCCTCGGCTCGGCATCGTAAGCAGGAGCGTCGGGAGGTCTGCTCGGTGAAGGTGGCGGCGCCAGTCTACCTAGACTGGTCCGACAAGCCCATCACCTTCGACCGGGATGACCACCCCGACCACGTGCCGAGCCCAGGGAAGTACCCGCTCGTCGTCGACCCCGTCATCGGCGACGTCAGGCTCACCAAGGTCTTGATGGATGGGGGCAGCTGCCTCAACATCATCTACGCTGAGACCCTCAGGCTCCTGCGCGTCGACTTGTCATCCGTCCGAGCAGGCGCTGCGCCCTTCCACGGGATCATTCCCGGGAAGCGCGTCCAGCCCCTCGGGCGGCTCAACCTCCCTGTCTGCTTCGGAACACCCTCCAACTTCCGAAGGGAGACTTTGACGTTCGAGGTGGTCGGGTTCCGAGGAACCTACCACGCAGTGTTGGGGAGGCCATGCTACGCGAAGTTCATGGCCATCCCCAACTACACCTACCTGAAGCTCAAGATGCCGGGCCCCAACGGGGTCATCACCGTCGGCCCCACGTATAAACACGCATTCGAATGCGACGTGGAGTGCGTGGAGTACGCCGAGGCCCTCGCCGAGTCCGAGGCCCTCATTGCCGACCTGGAAAGCCTCTCCCGAGAGGTGCCGGACGTGAAGCGACATGCCGGCAACTTCGAGCCAGCGGAGACGGTTAAGGCCGTCCCTCTCAACCCCAGTGGCGACGCCTCCAAGCATGTCCGGATCAGTTCTGGGCTCGGCCCCAAATAAGAAGCAGTACTCGTCGATTTTCCTCGCGCAAACGTCGACATTTTTGCGTGGGGACCCTCGGGCATGCCCGGCATACCGAGGGATGTCACCGAGCACTCGCCGGATATCTGGGCAGGAGCCTGACTCGCCAAACGGCCTCTGCGCGAACGATGCCCGGGGGCTGCGCCCTCTCCCCACTCACACATAAGAATCGGTCATCAAGGAAGGGTCGGCCTCGCCCCGGCAGAGCCCGACCCTCCCTCGGGGGCTAAAAAGGGGGAACCCCTCTCGTCGAGTTTGGACGTACCGTTCCGCGTCAGAAAAACTCTTTTTCGGTCAAGAAGGGTTTTTTGCGTTCTCCCGGATGCGTCAGAAGCAGGGTCCTGAGGAGCGAACTCGGGTACGAGTAAATGGCGAGACCGACTGAGCCGGGGAACACCTATGCCTCCGGGCTAGGGACACCTCACTCGTCGCCTGCCACGAAAAAGGACCCAGCTCGGGAAATCACCCTGTTGTCGACACTACGGGCCAGGCGCGAAAATCGAAACGAAAAGGAGCATGACTTCACGGAAGAGAAGTAAAATGTCTAGGCCTCGGTGGCCGCGGCAAATCACACATCCAATAGAAATTGTCCCAACAAAAATCAGGCGTCGCCTCAGGCAGGAGCCGCGCCCTCAACTCCACCCCCGCCGTCGGTAAGGTCCACCTCCGCTTCCGGCGGCGGCGCAGGAGGAAGAATCTCCGCTTCGAAGACGGTCGCCAGCGCCGCGCTCGGACCCGCAGCGACCGCGTCGAGCCGCTGAACTTCCGCCAGGGCCGCCTCGTCTTCATCAGGCAGGCAGTACCCCTCGCTGACCCGCTCCAAGTCCACAACGTAGTGGGAAGCAAGCACGGCGAAGGCCCGCCTGACGCCGTGGTGCAGCGCCCCGCGGACTTTACCGCGCGCGTAATCACCTAGGGCTTGAAGGCGGCTTTGGGGAGAGCTTCCTGAAGGGACGTCGCCGGGACCGAGTTTCCGATAGACCTCCGAGACGGCCTCGGACATGGCCGCGAGATCGGCCTCCCTTTGCTCAGCAGCCCCGTCGAGCGCCTCGGCAAGCGCCTTGGCAGACTCGTCGAGGGCAGACTCGAGCTCTGCGAGCGACCAGAAGAAAGACCTCAAACACAAGCGGAAGAAACGGACAAGATCGAGAACCGAGGACGGTCGGGCCATACCTCTGGCTCGGACGCGCTGCTCCGAGGCTGCGACTTGGGCTGCGGCCAGATCGGCCGCAAGAATCTTGGCCCGGCTCTCGGCCTCGGCAGCCTGGCCCCGAGATTGGTCCCGCTCCTCGGCAACCTGGGCGAGCTCCGACCACCGTTGTAGCACCTCCGTGCGCGCTGCCGCCGCCTCGGCCTTCAGGTCAGCACAGAGCAACTGGAGGTCCGCTATCTTAGCGTCCTGCTGAGAAAGGCGCGCGGTAGCCCCGGCGAGCGAAGTCCTCAGGGACCGTAGCGAGCCCCAGACGACGGCCTCGCGGCGAATGAACGACGACTTGGCAGCGCTCCGGTCCGTCAGATCCTGGAAAGGAAAACAAGATATCACGACGAACGCCTCACTCGCAGAAGCAAGAAGGTATGCCTGAAGCCATTACCTGAAGGATTTTGGGGACGTCCCCGCAGAGAACCTCCAGCGACGATCGGAGCAACCCCACTGACGCCTCCGCACGCTTACGGAGCTCGTCCCAGGACTTGTCCTCCTCTTCGTCGTCAAGAACGAAGATAGGGCCCGAAGCCTCACGGGTCCGGAATCGGAGCAACTGGCCCCGGGCCTCGGGGCTCCGTCGCACAGCGACAAGGCTGCCGCCCGCCCGGAAGCACTGCGCGTCCGCGCCCACCTCTTCCGAGGCTCCGGGCGCCGACGCTGCGGCCGTCTCGACGCCGGCGGCAACCGTACGCTCTCCGACTGGGACGGTGCCAACTGCGGTAGCGGCAGACGTCGGCATGGCCGACATGGCAGGCGAGCTCGGGACCGCATCGGCGCCGGCCGCCTCCCCGATCACGATGGCCACCTCGGCAGAGGAGCCCGCCTCGGGGACCTGCTCCCCCAGAACATGCGACGCCTGAGCCCCGTGCGGCGGAGCACCCTGCGAAAGGGTCGGCTGAGCGGCAGGGCCCGAGGTGGCGCCAGCTGCCTGGACCAACGCCGTCTTGAGGGCCTTCCGAGGCGCCAGGTCGGTAGGGCCATGGCTCCGTTTGCTGGAGAAAACAAGAAAGGGAAAATCACGGCCCAGACATATGAATGAAGCGCCGGGACGGAGACATTCCAAGGTACCTACCCGCTCCGGACCATGATCCACGGTGTCTGGGGGGAGGTCTCTTGGCTCCCGCCTCCTGGAACCACCGCCGAGGTCCGCCTCGCCAACAGCCCTGGCGCCGCCCTCGCCTCGGACGCCCCTGAGGCCCGGGAGGCGGACTGCCCAGGCGCCGCCATGGCAACCTGGGGACCTCTCCCCCGTGCCGCCGACACGGGCGACGGTTCCCGAGGAACGGACCCCTCGGCCCGGCCCCCTGGAGTCGCGTCGGCTTCTCTAGCCGAAGGGTCAAGAACCCTCTCGGGTTGCCCCCGCTCCTCAGGTCGGGGATCCGGCACCTCGGCTCCAGGGACCGACGACGTAGGCCCGCTCGGGGGCTGACTCGACGACTCCCGGCCACATCCCAAGCCGGGGCTGAGGCCGAGACGAGCGGCCATGTCGTCCTCCTCCTCTTCGTCATCGTCGTCGTCGTCATCATCGGACGTCTCCGGCGACGGCTCTCTAGGAAGTCCTTCCCTCTCCTGCTGACGACGGCGTTTCTCCAGGGCGTCCCGAGCCCGCCTCCGCCTGCGGGCCCGGGCCTTCTCCGCATCCTTTTTCTTCTTCTCCTCCTCCACGGCGACCCGCCGCGCCGCCCGACCCACCGCGTCCTCCGGGACCGGCGGCAGGGAGGGTTTGTGCCGCCCCACCTCCTAAAAAGGGGAAGAAAGAAACCCGATAGAGAGAATCAGGAACAACCCAGTATGTGAAGAAGGAAGGGACGAACACTCACCAGAGCGACGCACCCCTGGTCGGGGCGCATTCGAGGCTGGGAGAAGGCGTGGGGGTCCGACTTCCCCATCGCGGCCGACACCCGCCGGTGGAGGGCATCGTGGGGAAGAGGATCAGGGGACATCCGTGACCCCTCCTAGTCGGCCTCCTGGGTCATCTCCCAAAGCGACAGCCGCCGCTCCGCCAGGGGGAGCACCCTCCGGCGGTGGATGGCGGCAACCACTCCCGCGGCGGTGAGCCCTTCCTCCCGCAACGCCTTCAGGGCCTGAAGTAGAGGTTCGAGTTTTTTCTGCCTCTCGTGTGGAGTCCCGTGGCGCCAGGCGTCGGGGGCGGCGGTGACAACCCGCTGAGAGAACGGCGGGAGCGACCCTCCGTCATTCCGGAGGTAGAACCACCGGCGCTGCCAACCCTTGTTTGAGGATGAAAGGACGGCAGGGATATACTGCAACGACCGCGACTGCCTCAGCAAGAGGGTGCAGCCGCCGGCCCGCACCGCCGCGCGGACCTTCCTCTCCCCCGTCGACGAAGCAAAAAGCTCGGCAAAGAAGAGGTGAGTCCACAAATCCCAATGGGGGGCGATCCCCAGATACCCCTCGCACACCGCTGCAAAGATAGCAGCTTGCGCGATGGAGTTGGGAGTGAGGTTGTGCAGTTCCACCCCGTAGTGGAACAGGATGGCCCGCATGAAGCGGCTCGACGGCACACCAAATCCCCGCTCATGGAAGGAGATGAAGCTCACGACATACCCCGGCGGAGGGGATGGAGCGACTCCGCCCGCGGGAGGAATCCATTCCGGCCGCTCCTTATCGGTGAGGGGGCGGAGCGAACCCTCGCCGACGAGGTCCTCCAGATCGCCCGCCGTCACCGTGGAGAAGGGCCACGGGTCGCGCGGCGGGAGGATGGTCACCCGGTCAGCCATCGCCAAGGCAGAAGGGGTGGCGGCGTGAAGAACAGGGGAGGGCAGTTTCCTTTTCCTGGCTAGATCTCTCAGGCTGCAAAAAACCTGAGAAGGAGGCGAGAAGCGGAGTCGAGAACCGTCACCGGACCCTCTCCGGGGTACATAAAGACCAAGGTCAAGACGGTTCCAACGTACCGCCCGAACCGGACGCGGAGTTCAAAAAACGCGAAGTGAAACAGCCGTTCCTCGAACGGCTCGCGCACGCAACGGCAGCCTCGCCGACCGCTTACCCCGGCGCATTAACTCCGCGGCGGAACAGGTGACGTTTCTGGCAGGGGCAGCTGGCGACGTTTCGCCTTCGCCAAAACGACCACGCCGAAAAAGGTACGCCACGACGTTCAATTTCGAATCCTTTTTCCCTTTTCCTTCTTTCTCTATCTCTTGCAACAGGGACCGAGAAGGGGGATAACCCCAAAGGGATCCTTCCCCGTGAAGGAACTAGGCTCCGAGCCTCCCTACTGATCAGGGGTTCGAAGGCTGGCCCCCCGAGGGGTTCAACAGCCGCCTCAGATCGCGTGGGCCCGACACCCACTACTGGTCAGGGGTTCGAAGGTCGGCCTCCCGAAAGGTTCCATGACCACCTCAGGCTACTAGGGCTCCGTGCCCCCTACTGATCAGGGGTTCGAAGGCTGGCCTGTCGAAGGGTTCACAGTCGCCTCAGACGCCGAGCGAGGGATGACCAGGGGTACGTTCGATACATAACCAAGGCTCGGGCTGCGCTCCCGAGGTACCCTAGGACATTTCCGAGACCAGCGGGAACGACTCTGTAACGGAATCCCATCGGAGGGAGGCAACGAGCCCTCGGACCCCGTCGCTAGGGGACCGGGTCCGGCAGATCACCCGCAGGTACTTTTGGGCGTGCCTCCGGGCCCCTAGCCGACCCCCAACGAACGGGGCACGGACGTCCACTCGGATTACCCGATTGCAGCTCACCGGAGACACCATGTTCGGTGCCCATCGAGGGTAACATGGCGCACTCCCCCCCTCCTCCTTGCGGAAAGGCGACGTAGGGGCGTATATAAAAAGTCGAGTCTGTCCCTGATCGTCCTCTCGCTCCGTGCGAAGGCTCGGGGGCTGCTCTCGCAAACCCGGCTCCGGCCGAACCGTTGACAGCGTCAACATACCAGCCCGAGAACTTGGGCCCCGACAGTGCACCTGGGTTACGCCCTGCTCGCATGAGGGAACCGCCAGACCAGCCGAGGCATTACGCAAGGCATTAAGACCTCGAAGGAGTGAAACCACTCCTCCGAGGCCTCGGGGGCTACACCCGGCGGGTGCGCTCGCGCGCACCCACCGGAACAAAGTACCACCGAGAAAGGCTGGTCCCCTTGCAAATAAGTGCGACGCAAGCCTCCAAGCGAGTGTTAACACTCTCTTCGAGGCTCGGGGGCTACTGTCGGGGACCATAATTAGGGGTACCCTCAAGACGCCTAATTCTCAGCTGGTAACCCCCATCAGCATAAAGCTGCAGAGGCCTGATGGGTTTGATTAAGTCAGGGATCAGTCCATACGAGTGACTTGACCACGCCACGCCCGAGCCTAGCCTCGGGCGAGGGCAGCTGACCCTAAGATGACTCCGTCTCGCCTGAGGCCTCCTCTTTCACGGCAGACGCATCTCCGGCTCGCCCTAGGCCCCGCCTTCGATAAGAAGAAACCCTGACTAAATCACCGCGCCAACCGACCCAGTCACCGGGGCGTTTAACGCAAAAGGTAAGACCGACGGGCGACCAGACTTCGCCAGAGGTGCCATAGGAGGCTCTGCCCGACCCAGGGCTCGGACTCGGGCTAAGGCCTCGGAAGACGGCGAACTCCGCTCCACCCGACCCAGGGCTCGGACTCGGGCTAAGGCCCCGGAAGACGGCGAACTCCGCTCCGCCCGACCCAGGGCTCGGACTCGGGCTAAGGCCCCGGAAGACGGCGAACTCCGCTCCGCCCGACCCAGGGCTCGGACTCGGGCTAAGGCCCCGGAAGACGGCGAACTCCGCTCCGCCCGACCCAGGGCTCGGACTCGGGCTAAGGCCCCGGAAGACGGCGACCTCCGCCTCGCCCGACCCAGGGCTCGGACTCCGCCTCAGCCTCTGCCGAACGATCTCCGCCTCGCCCGACCCAGGGCTCGGACTCTGCCTCTGTCTTGTAGGACGGACTCGACCTCGACTTCGGAGGAGCCTCCACGACGCCCGACCTAGGACACGAGACCGCCACGTCAACAGGAAGCGTCATCATCACCCTGCCCTGAGCCGACTTGGGTCGCAGAGAACAAGACCGGCGTCCCATCTGGCCAGCTACGCCAGATAGGCAATGATGGCGCCCCGCTAGATCATGACGACGGCGGCTCTCAGCTCCCTTACGAAAGCAGGAGGACGTCAGCAAGGGCCCAGCCACTCCGACAGCTGTCCCCCCCGTCCGGCTCCGTTACTCCTCCAACAGCCACGACGCCACACCAACAGGGTGCCAAGATC
Organism: Zea luxurians; assembly: GCA_029449295.1. Taxonomy (NCBI): domain Eukaryota; kingdom Viridiplantae; phylum Streptophyta; class Magnoliopsida; order Poales; family Poaceae; genus Zea; species Zea luxurians. The sequence goes on along the minus strand of JAOPSE010000013.1, from coordinate 35,779,607 downwards.
TCTCCGGCTGCCACCTTGGCATGTACATAGGGCGCTAGCTCTCCCTCGCTAGACACGTAGCACCTTGCTACACCCCCATCTTGTACACCTGGATCCTCTCCTTACGACTATAAAAGGAAGGACCAGGGCCTTCTTAGAGAAGGTTGGCCTCGCGGGGACGAAGGGCAGGGGCAGGCGCTCTCTCGGGGCCGCTCGCTCCCCTCACCTTGCGCGGACGCTTGTAACCCCCTACTGCAAGCGCACCCGACCTGGGCGCGGGACGAACACGAAGGCCGCGGGAATTCTCCGACTCCCTCACGACCCGGCTCCGGCCACCGACCTCTCTCTCTGTTCCCCCCTTCGCGCTCGCCCACGCGCTCGACCCATCTGGGCTGGGGCACGCGGCACACTCACTCGTCGGCTCGGGGACCCCCCGGTCTCGGAACGCCGACAGTACGCTACTTGCCGCTTGCTTTGTTTGCCCTATTTTCTAGCTCTTGCTTACCAACACTTGCTAAGTTTTTTAGATTCCCTAAGCTTCGGTTTTAAGGACGCATTTTCACCATTCTTGAAGGAAAGATGTCTCAGGACAAAAAGGTTGCCGCTGAGACGAAGCTGACCGAGGAGGAGAAGCTCCTTGAAGAGAAGACTTCTAGATTTGTTGAATCAATAGCAAAGACAAATACAGAGAAGATTACTAAAGAAATACTAGAAGGCTTGTTTGAAGATACCGATGATAGCGACAGCTATGATATGGAGAGTGGAGGCGAAGACTCTGAAGATCGGCCCTGGCGACCAAGTCATACGGTCTTCGGGAAATCAACTATCAAACAGAGTCAGCTTGATAATATGAGAGGAAGGTATTTTCGAGATATGTCTATTGTGAGGGCTGACGTAGACAGGGCCGTTCCTGCTCCCGAAGATAATGAAGTTGTGATCTTTCGAAGCTTCTTCAAAGCTGGACTTCGGTTCCCGTTGAGTAGATTTGTGGTTGAAGTTTTGAAGACATACCAGATCTACCTTCATCAAATTACTCCCGATGCGATTATTAGGATGGGGATTTTCGTCTGGGCTATGAGAAGTCAAGGTCTAGAGCCAAACGCAAGATGTTTTTGTAGTATGCACGAGCTCTCGTATGAGATGAAGGCCTGGGGTAAAGAACAATATCACAACAATTTCGGCTGCTACAGCTTTGTTGCCCGCTCCGGCGCAAGTTACCCAGTGCCAACATTCCGGAAGAGGTGGCCCGGAGACTGGATGAAAGAATGGTTCTATGTAAAGAATGATTTAAAGGCAAGAGATGATATTAAAGAGATAATCATGTGCCCCATTTGGTCCTGCTTCGGCCTCCGGAAGCTAAAGGTTGAAATTGACGAGGCAGCCGAAGCATGCTGAAGGGCTTTCAACACAGTTTGCTCTTTTATTGGGACAAGGGACTTGCTTCAAGAGCATATAGCCTTCAGAATATGGCCACTTATAGACAACTGGGAAATGCCGAAGGACACCATTACTAACCCTAGCGAAGGCGGCCTAGTTCGACTGAAGTACACCTTCAGGTTTGGGGACAAATTTGTCGAACCAGATGATGACTGACTGAAGTGTATTGAAAATACTAGTGATGAATTACTTGGAGCATATTCCAAGTCCGAAGATAATGCACTATCTGTAGCCTTTGGGAGTCGGAAAAAGAAAAGATTAAATAGGATTTTTGATGCTATTGGGTTTGTGTACCCTGACTATCGCTACCCACCATGGGGGCAGAAAAGAAAGGGTGCATCCTCTGTAAAGGTTGCTGCTTCGGCTGCTCCAAGCGAGCCTGCGCCGAAGGGTAAAAAATTGAAGGTCCTTACCCACCGACCACGCTACATTGAACCGGCCGTAGTGCCTGAATTTGGCGGGGAGACATCTTCAGCTACCGAGCCGAAGGAACCTGTTCCTCCCACGCAGAAGATTGAAAAGCCGGCTGTAGCACCGACGGCTCCTTCGATTAGGTTGATTGAAACAAAAGCTGTCGAAGATAAGACTGAAAGGTCAAAAATTGAAAAAACAACAAGTGCGTCAGGGATTCTAAGTCCTTCGACAGAAGAAACAGTGCTAATGGCAGAGAAAAGTTTTGCCATAACTCCTAGGAGAAGGATGGTGAATGTATTGGATATTTTAGAAACATCGAATTCCAAACGCCCCTCTTCCTCAAAGAAGACTGCCAAAGCTGTCAAAACGCAAGACAAAGCTGACCCTAAGCAAATAGAAGCCGAAGCTATAACGACCCAGGATGAAACTAGGGCAGGGCCCAAAGTGCCTGCTGAGACGAAGCTTGCCACACCCGAGCAGGAGGCCGAAGAAATACCTTCAGATAGTAATGTAGCTTTTGAAAAAAGTGTGGCCAAAGAAACCGAATCCCTTACCCCCGAAGCATCCTCCAAAAATCTTGATTACATCATTCGACACGCTGCGGGAAAGAAATTATCCAAAGAAGAAATTTTTGAAGCCAATCACTATGCCGGGAACTGAAGTATCTGAAGGGGGCCTTAGTGTTTAACGGTACGGATGAAGATGATTTCTTGTATTGTCTCCTGGACATCAAAGAATTATCCGTCTACCGGGAGATAGCCAGAAGCATGGGTTTCCCGAAGCTCGAGGCTGGGCTTTGCGCCATGACGAAGGAAGATCTTGCAGATAGCCTTGCATACAACAGTCTGAAGGTACAAAAGTTGTAATTTTTGAGATTTATGTACTCTATAATGGAGTCTTTTATATTTATGTTAATTCATTTATTTTTACTTGCAGGGCCTAATACTTAGCAATGCTTTAAGAGCACAAAAGAACGCTAAAGACGAGAGCTGCATTATTGCTCTCAACAACCTTCGAACAGAGGTTATCAAGCTGAGGAACGAAGCCACAAAAAAAGACAAAATTCTACTTACATTGGTGGACAGAGTAAAGAAGGATGAAGCTAACTTCAAGGCTCAAACTGAAATTCAAAAGAATGAGATTGAAGACCTTCGAAGGCAACTGGCTGAAGCCAACTTAAAATGTGTTGTCGCCGAAGCTGATCGAGATGCCAGTGAATACCAGAAGAATTATTTAGAAAAAACAGTTGCAGAGCTTCGCTCCTCCAAAGAAAGATGTTTTGAGAAATCTGTGGAGTGTGTGAAGAAAATAAAGACTAGCTTCGCTAACGTAGGCGCGTATTCGAGCGAAGACAACTTTATATGAGGCGACCCCGAAGGCGTTATCGAATGGATCAGTAATGAAGCCGAATCTTTTGAAGAAATTTTAAGCGACCGTGGGGACGTCTGCGCATTTTCTGGTGCAAGAGGAATTGCGGCCATCTTGGAGAAGGCGGATTGTAATCACGTTAAGACCTTGGCCCAGGCCGAAGCTGCCTTCTCCGTGGACGTCACAAAGGACCCCTCGGCCGAAGCAAGTCTAATAGGCGGAAAATTTTTCACTGATATCTGGGAAAATGGCGGCCGAGAAATGGCTCATGAAATAATGAAGAAAAGCGAAAAAGATCTTCATGACGCTCGAGAAGCAGCAAAAGAGGCAGAAAGGGCAGCGACACTCGAAAGACAAATAGGTACTACTTAATGGCCTTTAGCTTTGTCATTTAATTTTTTGTGACTTCGAACTAACTGATGTTTTGTACCGCAGCTGAACTTTCTCCTCCACCAGAGCCATTCGACCCACTGGTCGACCCAGAAACAAAGAAGGAAGAAGAAATTATTAACATGGCCGAAGCTATTATCGACAAAGTTGTTGTCAAGCTACTATCCGAAACTACTGAAAAAGTTTTGAAGGAAGAGTAGCAGCTATTGTAAAAACATTTCTAAGATATTAATGTAACATTTGCTGAACTAAGTTTGTAATATTTTATAATTTTTGAATGTAATATGTAAATTGTTTGTAGTTTGATTCTTTACGATGCATGAAACTTTACGTACGTACCGTTTTTGAGCCTTCGGCGAAAAAACACCTTCCCTTCTTTTCATGCTTCGTGAAGAAAAACTTTTATATCTCATGAGAATATCCATACTTCGTAAAGATCATCCAAGCTTCGTAAAAACATTAATGCTTCGTAAACAATAGATTTCTTCTTCCATATCAGAGCTGATGAAGCTGTACTTCTTCAAAACTTATTTTGTGCCTTAGCACAATTTCACTTCTTCGAAACCTTCCTCGAAGATCAATATTGTATCCCCTTTTTGTACCATTGATGCAATATGATGTATGATGTTATGTTATGTGAAATGATGTGATGATGTTATGTTATGCAAAATGATGTTTATGCCGAAGACACACTCACACCGCCATAGTGGAATACACAATCTGTTTGCCGCTTCTTTTTCGGCTTCACCGCTTATTTTTCGGTGTATCAGCGCTTACTTTTCGCTGTAAGTTCTGCTTCCCCTTAGGAACGTCTTTTGAACTTCTTCGCCTTCTATTTCGGCGGTATTTGCGTTGACTTTTCGCGCTTCGCCTTATATTTCAGCGGTATTTAGCTCTGCATTCCCTTTGGAACGACTTTTGAGCAGAAAACTTACGCTGCGCTCCCTTAGGAACGACTTTTTGTAGCTTCGGCAAACTTACGCTGCGTTTGTTAGGAACGACTTTTTGTAGCTTCGGCAATTTTTGAACTTCATGAATCTGTGGAGAAGATATATTTCTCAATGGCAAGATCAAAGCTATTACAAGAAATTGGAAATGGCAAGAAAACTAAGCTTACAATAAGTGTTCCTTATTAAAGATGAAAATGACAATGAATGTAAAACTGTTTCAAGGGTAGGATATCTCTCAATAGATGTGTTTCGACTCTGGCATAGTACTGTTGACTGTGCGAGCTTTGGACTCCTCCCTGAAATCTCGCTGCTGATGAGTCTGTTGGCTCCCTTCTGGCTGCTGGCCTCATGAATATGCAGGTTGTAGTGGTGGCAGAGGTGGAGGCTGTGGCCAAGATGCCTGTGGCTGGCTAGCCGAAGCAACAGAAGCTGCAGGATGGTTACCCACATACTCTGGTATGTAGGGTGAGTGATACGAAGCGGTGTGCATGACCTGCTTCGGCTGGTTCTGCTGAGCTGTAGCTTCTGTTATTTCCTTTTGTTTCTGAATGGTGACATGGCACATCCTTGTAGTATGGCCCTTGTCCTCACCACAGAATAAGCAATAAATTTTTCTGGGCTGATCCCCAAACCTTCCTCCGAAGCCCCTGGCGCCTCTACCTCTTGGAGCTGACGGCCGGAAAGAGTTTTGTTGTTGCCCCGAAGATTGTGAAGTATATTGTGACTTCTGCAGCTGACTTCCTCTGTCATCACTCTAGGTGGAGTGAATTGACCTGACATGCCTTGGGTGGATTCTTCCTCCGAAGCCCCTAGTCATCTCAGAGAACCTGTAGGCTTCCTCCCTTCTTTGGCGAAAGTCATTGTCAGCCCGGATGTATTCATCCATCTTTTGAAGCAACTTCTCTAGGGTCTGAGGGGGCTTCCTGGCGAAGTATTGGGCCATAGGTCCTGGCCGAAGCCCTTTGATCATGGCCTCAATGACGATTTCATTGGGCACAATTGGCGCTTGTGCCCTTAAACGCAAGAACCTTCGGACATACGCCTGGAGGTATTCTTCGTGGTCTTGCGTGCACTGGAATAAAGCTTGAGCAGTAACCGGCTTTGTCTGAAACCCTTGGAAACTGGTGATCAGCATGTCCTTCAGCTTCTGCCATGATGTGATTGTTCCTGGCCAAAGAGAGGAGTATCGGGTTTGCGCAACATTCTTGACTACCATGACGAAAGATTTTGCCATGATTGCAGTATTGCCCCTGTATGAAGATATGGTTGCTTCGTAGCTCATCAAAAACTGCTTCGGATCTGAGTGCCCATCATACATGGGGAGCTGGGGTGGCTTGTATGATGGGGGCCATGGGGTAGCCTGCAGTTCTGCTGACAGAGGAGAAGCATTATCATAAGCAAAATTTCCATGGTGGAAATCATCATATCATCCATCCTCATTGAAGAAGCCTTCTTGATGAAGCTCCCTATGTTGGGCCTTCGTTCTTGTTCATCTTGAGCAAGATGGCGTACTTCTTCAATGGCTTCGTCAATCTGCCTTTGAAGATCAGCTAGTCGTGCCATCTTCTCCTTCTTCCTTTGTACTTGCTGATGAAGTATCTCCATGTTTCTGATTTCTTGGTCCAACTCTTCCTCCTGGAGTGTTGGGCTAGTGGCCTTCCTCTTCTGGCTTCGGGCCTCTTGGAGAGAAAGGTTCTCCTGATTTGGGTCCAGTGGCTGTAATGCAGCAGCCTCTGTCGTTGAAGCTTTCTTCGGCGGCATGACAAGGGTCAGTGCTTGCCGAAGGTGGTCGAAAAGGGGTTCACCGGAGGTGGGCGCCAATGTTGGGGACTTGTTCTCAAATGCTATGAATTAAGAACAAGGCAACACAGAAAAGATTGATGGTTAATGCCCTTCGTCCTTCGAAGCATTATTTCCCTCAGGATATAATGATCTTCAGACGAAGGTCATGAAGGACGTACCTTCATCATCACAATATGTATTAATTGAAAGGAGAAGCGTATGAAACATGAAAGATAACATAGATAATTATATGACATTATGATATATATACTTCTTATTATATAATCATGAATAGATAAGAACAATATCGAATTACATTTGTACCTTTGTTCTGACAGAAGATGAAAGTACAAGCGTGACGCACAAGCGGGTACAAGTCAGCGTGATGAGAAATTACAATTATGCCCTTTACATTTACTATTGGCTTATAGAAAAATCTATGAGGACTGAACAACCTTTTCTCCTTTAAGTTGGTTCCCTTTTCTGCAATTTAGCCGAAGCTCCCTTCTGCGCTGCTTCGGAGCGACGATAACCTTCATCACGATCAAGCTCCTCATCATGTATGCTTTTATCATAATCCAAAGATACATGTCCACGAATCATACTTGGAAGACATTGTTAAATTATGTTTTTGAGGACCTTCGAAGGACGAAGGCCCCCAACAGTTGGCTTTAGGCGAAGCGTGACTGTGTCTCCCATCCGAGGTGACTGCCTCTCCCGTCCGAAGTTGGCCTCGGACGAGGCGTGACTACGTCTCCCACCCGAGGCCACCCTCAGGCAAGGCGTGACTGCATCTCACACCCATAGATGGCCTCGTGCGAGCTATGACTGTGTCTCCCACCCGAAATGGCCTCAGGCGAGTGGTGTCTACTTGTCTTGCTCGGGGTTGGCCTCGGGTGAGCTATGACTGTGTCTCCCTCCCGTGGATGACCTCGGGCAAGTCATGAGTACGTCTCCCGCCTGAGGAAGGCCTCGGTCGAGTCATGACTACCTCTCCCGTCTGAGGTTGGCGTCAGGTGAATCGTGACTGCATCTACTGCCTAAGGATGGCCTCAGGCGAGTCGTGACTATGTCTCTTGCCCGGGGATGGCCTTGAGCAAGTCGTGACTGCCTGTCCTGCCCGACGATGGCCTCAGGCGAGTCGTGACATCGCCTCCCGCTCGGGCTTAGCCCTAGGGAAGTCATGACTTCCTCTCCTGCCTAGAGTTGGCCTCGGGAGTCGTGACTTCCTGTCCCGCTTAAGGATGGCCTCGCAGTCACCGTCCTTAATGGTGGAAAGCGAGGATGAAGTAGTGAGGCTGAGTGGATGTGTAGGGGGAGGGGAAGAGAGTGGGGGCGTGGTCGAGGGTAGGGCAGGGAGGTTGCACTGGAGGAGGCGGAGCTCGACCTCGTAGAGGAACCTAGGGCAACAGGAGCATGGAGGAGTTACAGATCCGAGATTTTTGCGTGCTGAGGATGGGAGCGGTTGGTGGGTACCAAAGCCATGTCCCATGGGTGCCTTGTTGAGGATGAAGCACCTGCCGCTATCACTGCAACGCCACAGATTGGTTGTCGTTGCCAGGAGAACTAGGGTGCACCACGTGCGTCCCCTCCTCCGTGAAGGGCAGGGGCCGCCACCATGGCCCATGGGCGTCTTGTTGAGGAGGCATGTTCGATCCCTAGGGTTTGCTCGTGGATTCAAGGATGGAAGGCGTGGGCAACGATTGCAACGATTGCTTCCTGGTCCGACACGAAAGCTGTGGATTCCATCGGTTTCCTTGCGATCATGGGGAGGGGGCTCTTCGCAACGGGCAACGCGGGGGTGCGGGGCAGACAGTGGCAGGCAGCGTGGAGATCTGAGAGGTAGGAGAGTGGGGGAGACGACCGCACGGACATGGGGCGAGGGAGATGAAAGTTGCCTCGAGGGGGGGGGGGGTGAATAAGCAAAACCTAAAAATTATAAACTTTGAACACGCACTATGCCCGAGGTTAGTGTTAGAAATAATTCGGAGTGTGGAAGATAGTTCTCCTTGCTAGGAGTTGCTCAATTAATGCGGATAACTTTGGGTGCCAACTCAAATCAATATGCGCAAGGGAACTTTTAGAGAGACGAGAGGGGATAAACAAATCGAATGGAAATCAACACAAATGAACACGGTGATTTGTTTACTGAGGTTCGGTTCCGAAGAACCTAGTCCCCGTTGAGGAGGCCATAAAGGCCGGGTCTATTCCAACCCTTTCCCTCTCTCAATCGGTCACTTAGACCGGTCGAGTGCTTCTTCTTAATCACATGGGTCACTAAGACCCCGCAAGGATCACCACACAATTAGGTGTCTCTTGCTTACTTTACAATTCACTTAGAAGGTTGAGAAAGAGATGAAGAAATCACGATTGTAAAAGCCAAGCAACAAGAGTGACAAGTAACACACGGATCACACTCTCTCAAGCCACTAAGCACTAATGATCACTTGGCTTAATTGTGGGACTTGGAGAGATTGGAAGCTTTGAGTGTGTCTTGGAAGGGATTGCTAACTCTTGTATTGAATGTGAATGAGTGGAGTGCTTGGATGTAGTGAATGGAAGTGGTTGGGGTTGTATTTATAGCCTCCAACCACTTCCTAGCTGTTGCTCCAATCCTGCCGACCATGGTCGGTCCGTGCCCCTGGTCTGGACGGTCCGCCCTATCACATCAATGGCTGAAATGTCAACGGTCAGCAGTAACGGCTATATCAACGGCTATAGAGCATTTAATGCATCGTCAGATGTCAGATAAAGCAGTCGTGGACGGTCCGGCCGTGCACCCCGGACGGTTCGCGAGGACGCTAAAAATACATTTTACCGAACCCCGAACCTTTGGGTTTTTCTGGTATCTAAATGATCGGACGGTTCGCGCTTGGTCTCAGGTAGTGCTCGCTTCTCCATCGGACGGTCCGTAGTGTTAACTTGCGTTTTGCAGTGTTCCTATCCGAGGCTCACCCTGGTGTCACAGATGGTCCACCGCAAGGGCCCGGACGGTCCACACATAGGTTTTTTTTTTTCAAAAAGCTTCTCCTATTCGGAATAATCTACGGTATTCCAGACAGTCGACTTAGAACAGTTGTAGATGAACTTATGCACCTGAGAAATGATCAACTGGGCAAACTAGTTAGTCCATAAGGTTTGTGATGGTTGTCAAACACCAAAATCGATTATAGGAAATGTTGAGGCCATTTCCCTTTCAATCTCCCCCTTTTTGGTGATTGATGCCAACACAAACCAAAGCAAATATAAAGTGTAGGAGTGTAACTAGTTTGCAATTATGATAGATGTGCAAAAGTTACTTGAATTTAAACCAATTGAAAGTATTTCTAAGTATACATGGTTGTTTTCTTCTAGTTTGACATTTTGGACCACATTTGCACCACTTAGCTTGTTTTTGCAAAAATATTTTTTGAAAAAGTCTTTGAAGTTCTTTTCCAATTAGCAAATGGTATAATAATATGATTTCAAGAAGCATATTCAAGATATGAAATTCCTCCCCCTGTTTCAAATGCTTTTCCTTTGACTAAATAAAAGCTCCCCTGAAGAAATTCTCCCCTTAGCTATCAAGAGGGTTTTTGAAGCAAATACCAGATGAAATTATACCAATTGAAAGTTTGAAACCAAATAAAATACCAATTGAAATTTTGAAAATGGGGTGGTGCGGTCCTTTTGCTTTGGGCCAATAAATTCTCCCCCTTTGGCATTAATCGCCAAAAACGAAGAATCGTGAGAGCCCTTTGAATTCTCCCCCTTTGGGGCCTATTTTATCCCCTTTTAGTAATTTAAAGGATATGAGTGAAAGTTCATACTAATTGAGAATTTTATGAGTAAGGCAAAGGATAAATGATACCGTCAGAGTTGAGTGGAAGCCTTGCCTTTGCCTACTACTCCATTTCCCTTTCAATGGAAGACTAAGCATAGAAATGCACTTGAAAGCACATTAGTCTTAGCCTTGGCACAAGAAGAATAAGAAATATGTATTTGTACCAAATGAAAGAGATATGATCAAAGGTATATTAAAGAGCAATGTGTGCAACGTTTCAATCAAAGTTCCGAGAATCAAGTATATTTAGCTCATTCCTAAGTTCGCTAAAAGTATTTTCATCTAGTGGCTTGGTAAAGATATTAGCTAATTGGTTGTGGGTGCTAACATAAGCAATTTCGATGTCCCCCTTTTGTTGGTGATCTCTCAAAAAGTGATACCGTATGTCTACGTGCTTAGTGCGGCTGTGTTCAATGGGATTATCCGCCATGCGGATTGCACTCTCATTATGACATAGGAGAGGGACTTTGCTCAACTTGTAGCCATAGTCCCTAAGGGTTTGCCTCATCTGAAGTAATTGTGCACAACAGTGCCCTGCAACAATATACTCGGCTTCGGTGGTGGAAAGAGCTACTGAGTTTTGTTTCTTTGAAGCCCAAGACACCAAGGATCTTCCCAGAAACTGACAAGTCCCTAATGTGCTCTTCTCGTCAATCTTACATCCGGCATAATCATCATCGGAATACCCAATTAAATCAAAGGTAGATCCCTTGGGGTACCAAAGCTCAAACTTAGGAGTGTAAACTAAATATCTCATGATTCGTTTCACGGCCCTAAGGTGAACTTCCTTAGGATTTGCCTAGAACCTTGCACAAATGCATACTGAAAGCATAATATCCGGTCGTAAAGCACATAAATAGAGTAAAGATCCTATCATCGACCGGTATACCTTTTGATCTATGGATTTACCTCCCGTGTCAAGGTCGAGATGCCCATTTGTTCCCATGGGTGTCTTGATGGGTTTGGCATTCTTCATTCCAAACTTCTTAAGTATGTCTTGAATGTACTTAGTTTGGCTGATGAAGGTGCCCTCTTAGAGTTGCTTGATTTGAAATCCAAGGAAATACTTCAACTCCCCCATCATTGACATCTTGAATTTCTGTATCATTATCCTACTAAATTCTTCACAAGTTGACTTGTTAGTAGACCCAAATATAATATCATTAACATAAGTTTGTCATATAAACAAGTCTTTAGCAATTGTTTTAGTGAAGAGAGTAGGGTCAGCTTTTCCATCTTTGAAGCCATTAGTGATAAGAAAGTCTCTCAGGCATTCATACCATGCTCTTGGAGCTTGCTTGAGCCCAAAAAGCGCCTTTGAGAGGTTGCTCAACATATACCTCTTCCTTGATAGGGCCATTAAGGAAGGCACTCTTTGCGTCCATTTGATATAACTTAAAGCCATGGTAAGTAGCATAGGCAAGTAATATACGAATTGACTCAAGCCTAGCTACGGGTGCATAGGTTTCATCAAAATCCAACCCTTCGACTTGTGAATAACCTTTTGCAACAAGTCTTGCTTTGTTCCTTGTCACCACACCATGCTCATCTTGTTTGTTGCGGAATACCCACTTGGTACTTACAACATTTTGGTTAGGACGTGGAACCAAATGCCATACCTCATTCCTCGTGAAGTTGTTGAGCTCCTCTTGCATTCCCACTACCCAGTCTGGATCTCTTAGTGCATCCTCTATCCTGTACGGCTCAATAGAAGACACAAAAGAGTAATGTTCACAAAAATGAGCAACTCGAGATCGAGTGGTTACCGCCTTGTGGATGTCACCAAGTATGGAGTTGACGGTGTGATCTCTTTGAATCGCTTGGTGGACTCTTGGGTATGGTGGTCTTTGATCCTGAATCTCTTGATCATCTTCCTTGTCTTGATCATCTTTATCTCCCCCTTGATCAATGTCCTCCTCCTGAGGTGGCTCATCATCTTGGTCTTCATCCTCTTCTTCTTGAGCTATGTCCTCTTCTTGAGTAGGTGGAGATGCTTGCATGGAAGATGATGGTTGATCTTGTGCTTGTGGAGGCTCTTCGGATTCTTTTGGACATACATCCCCAACGAACATGTTCCTTAGCGCGACGCTTGGAGCCTCTTCATCATCTAGTTTATCAAGATCAACTTGATCCACTTGGGAGCCATTAGTCTCATCAAACACAATGTCACAAGAAACTTGTGTTTGAGTCATAACCAAGTAAAAAGCCTTCTACTGCTTTAGGAGCAAATTTAGAATTTCTACCTCTTTTGATAAGAATAAAGCATTTGCTCCCAAAAACTCTATAGTAAGAAACATTGGGCATTTACCGGTGAGGAGTTCATATGATGTCTTCTTGAGGATTCGATGAAGGTAGAGTCAGTTGATGGAGTAGCAAGCGGTGTTAATCGCTTCCGCCCAAAACCGATCCGGTGTCTTGTACTCATCAAGCATGTTCCTTGCCATATCCAATAGAGTTCTATTCTTCCTCTCCACTACACCATTTTGTTGAGGTGTGTAGGGAGAAGAGAACTCATGCTTGATTCCCTCCTCCTCAAGAAATCCTTCGATTTGTGAATTCTTGAACTCCGTTCCATTGTCGCTTCTAATCTTCTTGATCCTTAATCCAAACTCATTTTGAGCCCGTCTTAAGAATCTCTTTAAGGTCTCTTGAGTTTGAGATTTGTCCTGTAAAAAGGATACCCAAGTGAAGCGAGAATAGTCATCCACAATAACAAGACAATACTTACTCCCGCCGATGCTTATGTAAGCAATCAGGCCGAATAGATCCATGTGGAGTAGTTCAAGCGGCCTGTCGGTCGTCATGATGTTTTTACATGGATGATGAAATCCAACTTGCTTTCCTGCTTGACATGCACTACAAATCCTGTCTTTCTCAAAATGAACATTTGTTAGTCCTAAAATGTGCTCTTCCTTTAGAAGTTTGTGAAGATTCTTCATCCCAACATGGGTAAGTCAGCGATGCTAGAGCCAACCCATATTAGTCTTAGCAATTAAGCAAGTGTCTAGTTTAACCTTGTTATCATTAAAATCAACTAAATATAGCTGACCATCTAACACTCCCTTAAATGCTATTGAATCATCACTTCTTCTAAAGACAGTAACACCAACATCAGTAAAGAGACAGTTGTAGCCCATTTTGCATAATTGAGAAACTGAAAGCAAATTGTAATCTAAAGAATCTACAAGAAAAACATTGGAAATGGAATGGTCAGGAGATATAGCAATTTTACCCAAACCTTTAACCAAACCTTCATTTCCATCCCCGAATGTAATCGTTCTTTGGGGATCTTCATTTTTCTCATATGAGGAGAACATCCTTTTCTCCTCTGTCATGTGGTTTGTGCACCCGCTATCGATTATCCAACCTGATCCACCGGATGCATAAACCTACAAAACAAATTTAGACCTTGTTCTTAGGTACCCAAACAGTCTTGGGTCCTTTCACATTAGAAACAAGCACCTTGGGTACCCAAACACAAGTCTTGTGACTCTTGTGTTTGCCCCCAACGTATTTGGCAACTACTTTGCCTGATTTGTTACTGAGCACATAAGATGCATCAAAAATCTTAAATGAAATGTTATGCTCATTTGATGCATTTGCAATTTTCTTTGTAGGCATTTTGATATGAGTTGAATGCCTAGAACTAGATGCCTCATTACTATACATAAAAGCACGATGAGAAACAAAATGAGTTTTTCTGGCATGAATTTTCCTAATTTTATGCTCAGGATAATTCTCAGGATATAAAATATAACCCTCTTTATCCTGAACTATGGAAGCCTTGCTCTTAACAAAATTAGAGAGTTTGTTCTTAGGGGCATTAAGCTTGATGTTGCTTTGGCTCCCTTGTTGAAAGCCAATGTCATCCTTAATGCTAGGGCGTCTCCCATTATAAAACATGCTACGAGCAAATTTAAAATTTTCATTCTCTAACTCATGCTCGGCAATTTTAGCATTTAATTTGGCTATGTGATCATTTTGTTCCTTAATCATAGCAAGGTGATCATTCATAGCATCAACATTAATATCTCTACATCTAGTGCAAATAGTGACATGCTCAACGGTAGATGTAGAAACATTACAAGCATTCAATTCTTGTATCTTAGCATTTAAACTAGCATTTTTAGTTCTATGACAGGAAATTAAATCATTGCAAATATCAAGCTTCTTAGATAAATTTTCACATTTTTCTACCTCTAGAGCATAAGCATTTTTCAACTTAACAAATTTTTTATTTTCCTTAACGAGCAAGTCCTCTTGGCATTCCAAGAGATCATCCTTCTCGTTAATGGATTCTATTAATTCATTTATCTTTTTCTTTTGGTCCTTGGTGAGGTTTGCAAAAAGAGAAGTTAAATCATCTTCATTATCACTAGAGCTACCCTCATCATCAGATGTAGTATATTTAAGGGTTTCTCTAGAATGTACCTTCTTCTTCTTGCTCTCCTTAGCCATGAGGCACTTGTGGTCAATGTTGGGGAAGAGAAGTCCCTTGTTGACGACGATGCTGGCGGCATCCTCGTTGGAGGAGGAGTCGGTGGAGCTCTCATCGGAGTCCCATTCCCGCCCCATATGCGTGTAAAGGCCAAAATCTGTATAAGAGAAAAATAATAAGGTAAATAACTAAGTATACTTAATTGATGGTGATTTGGGGCTCAGATGATTTTTTTCTGGTGCATACTCAATTAAGGGAATTAAAGTAGTTGAGCAATAAATAAATAAATAAATAAATATGCATCTCATGCTGATGTTATTTTTGTGATGCATTTTATTTGAATAAAGAAATCACAACTTAAATTGACCTCAAATTACTAATATAAATATAAAACAGAATATGAGAAAGGAAATTTTCATAAAGTCCTTCCTTTCTTCCATAATTAAACCATAGGGATTAGAATAAATAATAATCAGTAAATAGTATTGTTGCAAACTGTAGAGTATTATTCATATCATAATTTGTTTAATCCTTGAAATCTGGAATTTAAAATAAGAATTTAAACATAGATTGAACCCTAAAAATGGGAATTTGAAAATAGATAAGAAAAAAAAGAAAACGCACCTTCTAACCGCGCCATGGGCCAAAACGCGCTCTACCCGGCCCATATACTCCTACCCCGCGGCCACTGCTCCTTCTTCCCTCTCCCGTATCGCGCGGGCGCCGCTCCTAGGCGTCTGGTCAGTGGAGCCGCACGGCAGTCTGGCTAGCCACCGTATGCCACGTCGCTCCCTCCTGGTGACGCATGCGTGTGGGACCTTCCTTGACCGCAGTGTGGCCCCTCCGTGGGCAGTGGAAGCGTGGTGGGCCCCGCACCATCTCGCCAGCGTCTTCTTCCCCGTGAATGTCGCTGGTTGTTGTAACAACTGCTCCCCAGTTGGCCAAGTTTCTCTTCCGCGAGACCGTGACCTACAGCCACTATAAATCGGTGACCGTGGACCTCCTCTCTTCCACCCGATTATGGACTCAATAGTGCCATGAGACAATACTGAGAGCAGGGGGAATCGAGTGATCCCTTGTACGAAAGAGAAACCCCGCTGTCCCCATTGACGGCCGCTGCTCCACCGTGTTGGATTCCCTAGCAACCGCCTCTCAAACCTCATCCGCAGTCTAGGTAATCTCCTGGGCGCGCTATGAGCCGATTGGTGCAATCACGCGTGCAAGAGAGACCTTGGGCGAATGACAACTCTGGTCGACTACGTCGCATCCGCGCGGAGCTGTGGGACATTGCCTCCATGATGGTTTTCTGATTGATGCTCGGTATGGCTACCTCCCTAAGTTCGACTTTATCTGCACTACGATTAGCACTCTTCGGATTAGAGGATAGAGAGCAGGGTCGCTGGAATTACATCTGGCACTGAGCTTTGTGTGCTGCGCCCTGTTTCCATCACCGTAGCCTGCTGGGGGTGGAAGACGATGCATCAGCCGTTGGATCCCAAACGGGTGGTCATGATTGATTGGGATTAGATATGTGTCGGCGTTTTGACCCCAGGGGGTCCCTGGACCGACGAGTAAATTGTCGCTGTGTGTCCCAGCCCAGATGGGTCGGCGCGAGACGGAGACACAAGGGGGGAAAACAGTAAGGGGAAACCCGCGGCCTCGTGTTGTCCTGCGCCCAGGGCGGATGCGCTTGCAGTAGGGGGTTACAAGCGTTCACGAGGGAGAGAGAGACAGGGGGCATGAGGCTGCCCGTTCTCCCGCGCGGACACCTTTTTCGTATGAGAGCCCTGGACCTTCCTTTTATAGACATAAGGAGAGGGTCCAGGTGTACAACCGGGGGGTGGGGTGTAGCAATGTGCTAACGTGTCTAAAAGAGAGGAGCTAGAGCCCTATGTACGTGCCGACGTGGCTGTCGGAGAGGTGTTGGAGCCCTGTTCATGTGGCGTCGTGGCCGTCGGAGGAGCACTTGAGCCTTGTAGAAGCACAGCTGTCGAGGCTGTCGGATCCTTGCTGACGTATCCTTGCTTCCGTAGGGGGCTGAGAACCACCGTTGTCATGGAGCACGCGGGGTGCCATCATTACTTGTTTTACCAGGGCGAGCCAGATGGGACGCCGGTCTTGTTCCCCGTAGCCTGGGCTAGCTAGGGGTAGGGTAATGATGGCCTCCCCTTGTGGCGTGGTCGGCCCGAGCGAGGTGGTGACTCCTCCGAGGTCGAGGCTGAGTCCGAGTCCCGGGGGTCGGGCGAGGCGGAGACCTTCTTCCGGAGTCGAGGTCGAGTCCGAGCCCTGGGGTCGAGCGAGGCGGAGACCGTCTTCCGGAGTTGAGGCTGAGTCCGAGCCCGGGGGTCGGGTGAGGCGGAGATCGTCGTCCGAGGCGAGGTCGAGTCCGAGCCCTGGGGTCGGGCGAGGCGGAGATTCCTATGGCGCCCGAGGCTGGACTTGGTTGCTGTCAGCCTCACCCTAGCGGGTGGCACAGCAGTCGGAGCAGCGTAGGCGGCGCTGTTTTCCTGTCAGGTCAGTCAGTGGAGGGGCGAAGTGACTGTGGTCATTTCGGCCTTGTCGACTGGAGAGCACGCGTCAGGATAAGGTGTCAGGCGATCCTTGCATTGAATTCTCTTGCGATCCGGTCGGCTGGCGAGGCGATCTGGCCAAGGTTGCTTCTCCGTGAAGCCTGCCCGAGCTGGGCCTCGGGCGAGTCGAAGGTGCGCCCGTTGCTTGAGGAGACCCTCGGGCAAAGCGTGAATCTGCCTTGGTCTTCCGTTCCTGCCCGAGGCTGGGCTCGGGTGAGGCGAGATCGTGTCCCTTGAGTGGATTCCGTTACAGAATCGATAGGGTCCCGTTCGATAGGGTCCGAGGGGTCGATGCCTCCCTCTGGTGGGATTCCGTTACAGAATCGTTCCTGCTGGTCTCGGAAATGTCCTCGGGTACCTCGGGAGCATAGCCCGAGCCTTGGTTATGTATCGAACGTACCCAGAGTCGTCCCCCACTCTGTGTGCTCTGGGGCGACTGTCGAACCCGTCGGGGGGCCAGCCTACGAACCCCTGATCAGTAGTGAGCGCGGAGCCCGAGTGGCCTAAGGCGGCTGTCGAACCCTTCTGAGGGGCTAGCCTTCGAACCTCTGACCAGTAGTGGGCGCGGAGCCCGAGTGCTCTGAGGTGGCTGTCGAACCCTTCCGAGGGGCCAGCCTTCGAACCTCTGATCAGTAGGGGGGCTCGGGGCCCGCTTCCTTCACGGAGAAGGATCACTTTCGAAGTATCCCCTTTCCCGGTCCCTGTAGAAAGAGAGAGAAAGGGGAAGAGGAAAAGGATACGAAATTGAACGACGTGGCGCACCTTTTTTGACGCAGTCATTATGGCGGAGGTGAAGCATCGCCCGCTTCTCCTGCCAAAGGTGTCGCCTGTCCTGCCGCAGGGTTAATGCGACGGGACGAGTGGTTCGCGGGGCAGCCGTTGTGTGGGTCGTTCGAGGAACGGAACACGGGCGCGTCGTCTTCACGCCGTGGGAGAGAGCTCTCTTGCTGTTCTAGGAGGGGACGTGAGCCTACAGACGATTTGACTGCTGCTTCTGCCCGCCTGCCACCGCCATTACTGCCGGCCCACTTTTGGCCATGTTGACCGTCACGCCTTCTCCCTCGGCTGACTGACCTGTGTCCGGTGTGCCGGGTTGGCACTGCTGGGCCGTGCGCAGGGTTGCCTCGAGTCGCGGCACCAGTTCCATAGTCGACAAGGCGCGGCGCTGGCGCAAGTGGCGCTGTAGTTTTTTGCACGTAGTAACCGGCTCGCCGGTTACATGACGTGTGGGCCTGGGCCTCCATGCTGGATGCGTCGAAGTCGAAAGGGTGCGCCCCCTTGGTGCAGTTGCATGCCGCCTGCATGGTGGTCCGCCCTTTCACCCGCTGGTTTGGGCGAAGACGGAGGAATGCTTGTAACCGCTGGGTGGTTACACGCTCCGCGCCCGGCGGTTTGGCTTCTTCTGTCCTGGGGCAGCTCGCATGACGCGTGGGGCCCAGCCCCCGTGTCGTAGGGGGAGGACCTTGAAGCGTGTTGGTGAAGACTTAGTCCGCGACGGCTTGAGGACACGAGCGGGGAGAGTCGCCTTTAAAAAGGGATTGATCTCCTGGGTGGTAGCCATGCCTTCACACTTTCCTCATGCGTCGCATCCTTCCGCCTTCCGAGCCCCCGGATGGGGAGCACCTGCGTTGTCTTCGTCTTGTTGTGGAAGGAGCGCAACCTTGTGGAGGTTGGTACCTTTCAGCCATCGCTCGGCTTCAAGGATTTTCGTCGTGCTGCCCGGCTGCATCCCCTTGCCGATGGTCACCCAAGATGGTGACCACCAGTTCGATGGTGGGGAGAAGCAAGCCGGGCTGCGGCCTCTACCCCGCCCTCAGCTTCAAGGATTTTCGTCATCCGAGCTGGGGCGGAGGGCGAGCTGAGCCGGAGCCCTACCTTGGCGTGGGCTGGCATCCCGCTTCTTCCTCCAGCTTCTGGGGGTAGAAACCATCCCCCAGCTCTGCGGAGGAGGCATCCTCCAGCCATGCAGGGGGAGGCGAACTGTTGCTGCCCGGCCAGGGTGCAGCACTCCGTCCTCTGTCCGGGCGACGGTGGCCAGCCGCACCGGGGGGGTCTCACAACACGTCATACGCCGTGAGGGCGGTACTCGTGTTCTGGGACGGTCCCATTCTCGCTCTCGTGGCAAGGACGGGAGTGAGGACCTGTCGGTGCACTTTTGGGCGGCCGGCGCCCACTGGTGCGGTGTTGGCGGACAGGTGGACGCCGCCGTCGGTGCTGAGGTGGTGGCAGCAACAGGAGAAGTCCTCGTCGCCGATTGGGTCGTTGGCGCCATCTGCGCTCTTGGCCTCTAGCTCTGTGGCCTTGATAGCTTGTCCTCGCCCCTTAAGTGGAGACGTGGGCGAGGACCTTGTCACAGCAGCGTCCACCCTGAGGTCATCGCTGCTGCTGTTTGGCCGCCCAGAGCGGGGGTCGTTGTCGCTGCTATCGAAGCAGGCGGCAGTGAGACGCTTGGAGTTCGTCGTCCCGTGGGCCTCCTGGTATGGAGTTTGTTCGTACCCGCGGGAATGGAACCGGAGTCCCGTTTGTAATGGCACCTTGAGTGCTGGCGTATGTTCATTGCGGATGTCGGGGCCTGAACATTTATGTATTTGGGCGTAAAGCCGTGTTTCTTCCCCATTTCGTGCACTAGGACTCGCCTGTCGGCTAGCTGGACCGCTTAACTAAGTGTGAGTTGCCCTGTGCGGAAGGTGACGAGTGAGGTATCTGTATCCGGAGGCGTAGGAGTCCCTTGGCTCGGTCGGCCTTGCCGTTCGAGGCTCCTCTTGCTTAGTGAAGGAAACCTCGGCTGCTCTACGACGAGCCGAAGCCGGAGGCAGCGGTGTCAGCATGGACAGAGGCGGAGTTGGCTGGAGAAGAAACTTCGTCGGCCCGGGAGTAGGGGACTTCCCAGGCTGACGAGGCGTTGCAGTGGCGGCTGGGACCTGGCCAGGTCATCCGCTAGCGGGACCAACCCTGGAGTCGGGCTGCCGAGGCCATGAGCCAGGCTGGTGTCCTCGGGGGACAGCTGGCTGAGGCTACGGAGCGGCCGATCCGGCCGTCTGCTTGGGTCGGGTTCCTGGAGGAGACCCTAGCGGCGGCGATGGCCTAGGCACAGTGTTGACATCTTCCTTCGAGGTGGAGATCCTTCGACCATGTCGCTGTTCGAGGCCGGGTCGGATTCCGCCGAGGGTGGAGTCAATGCCGAGGGCGCTGCTGTTCCCCCTACTGACGTCTGAACTTGCAGGAACAGTTTGTCTGTAGCGTGCGTATGTTTTTTGCGGCCACCGAGGCCAAAACATAACGTCGTCGTGTTATAAAGCTGCATTTCCTTTCCCCTTGTTTCGAGTATCAGGACTTGTTCGTCGGTAACATAATCGTTCATCCGAGCGTGAGTTACTTATCGCAGAAGGTGATGAGTGAGGTATCCGTATCCCGGAGGCGTAGGAGTCCCTCGGCTCGGTCGGCCTTGCCTGCTTACGTGTACTCTTACTCGTCCGTAAGATTCTGTTATCGATATAGTCGAGATGGCACGAAAAATCGTTTCGGCAGAAAAAGTTTTCGAAAGTTAAGACTTGTTCGGTCAGCGGAATCCCTTATCCAAGCGTGAGTTACTTATCGCAGAAGGTGATGAGTGAGGTATCCGTATCCCGGAGGCGTAGGAGTGCCTCGGCTCGGTCGGCCTTGCCTGCTTACGTGTACTCCGTTGTTTTCAAGACTCCACTATCAAAGTAGTCGAAAAGCACGAAAGATGTTGTGGCAGAAAGACTTTTTCTGAGGAAAATTTTGACGCAGAGGGGGTTCCCCCCTTCTTGCCCCCGAGGGAGGGTCGGGCTTTGCCGAGGCAAGGCTGACCCTTCCTTGAAGGTTAGACTTTGCTTATGCATGTAAACGAGGTACATGAACGACTTGAAAACATCTTAAGGGTAGAAGCGACGTAGCTGTCGGATGTTCCAAGCGTTGCTATAGACCTCGCCTTGACTGTTGGCCAGCTTGTATGTTCCGGGCTTCAAAATCTTGGCGATGATGAACGGCCCTTCCCAGGGAGGCGTGAGCTTGTGGCGCCCTCGGGCGTCTTGTCGTAGCTGAAGCACCAAGTCGCCCATCTGGAGGTCTCGGGACTGAACCCCTCAGGCGTGGTAGCGTCGCAGGGACTGCTGATACCGCGCCGAGTGTAGTAAGGCCATGTCCCGAGCCTCTTCTAGTTGGTCAAGTGAGTCTTCTCGGTTTGTCTGGTTGCTTTGGGTGTCGTATGCCCTCGTCCTCGGGGAGCCGTGTTCTAAGTCTGTGGGCAAGATAGCCTTGGCCCCATAGACTAGAAAAAACGGCGTGAAGCCCGTGGCTCGGCTTGGCGTCATCCTCAGACTCTAGACCACCGAGGGGAGTTCCTTCATCCACCACCTGCCGAACTTTTTGAGGTCATTGTAGATCCTCGGCTTGAGCCCCTATAGAATCATGCCGTTGGCACGCTCTACCTGCCCATTCGTCATGGGGTGAGGTACGACAGCCCAGTCCACCTGGATGTGGTGGTTCTCGCAGAAGTCTAGGAACTTTCTGCCAGTGAACTGGGTGCCGTTGTCGGTGATGATGGAGTTCGGGACCCCAAAGCGATGGATGATGTTGGTGAAGAACGCCACCGCCTGTTCGGACCTGATGCTGTTTAGGGGTCGGACCTCGATCCACTTGGAGAATTTGTCGATGGCGACCAGCAGGTGTGTGAAGCCCCCGGGTGCCTTCTGCAAGGGACCGACGAGGTATAGACCCCACACAGCAAACAACCAGGTGATGGGTATTGTTTACAGAGCCTGAGCGGGCAGGTGGGTCTGCTTTGCGTAGAATTGACACCCTTGGCAGGTGCATACAATCCTAGTGGCGTCGGCCACCGCAGTTGGCCAGTAGAAGCCCTGTCGGAAGGCGTTTCCCACGAGGGCCCGAGGTGCTGCGTGGTGACCGCAAGCCCCCGAGTGTATTTCTTGCAATAACTCTTGACCTTCGGCGATGGATATGCATCGTTGGAGGATGCCTGAGGGGCTGCGGTGGTAGAGCTCCTTTTCGTCACCCAGCAAGACGAACGACTTGGCGCGCTGCGCCAGTGCCGAGCTTCAGCTCTGTCGAGGGGTAGCTCTCCTCGGTGGAGATATTGCAGGTATGGGGTCTGCCAGTTTCGATTAGGCGTGGCCCCATTCCGCTCTTCCTCGACACGCAGTGCCTCACCCTCGGGGGCCGAGGCTGCCTCGGGCTGGGCCGAGGGCGCCTCGGGCAGAGCTGAGGCCTTCTCGGGCTCGGGCGTGTCGTCGGTCTTGACGGAGGGTTGATGTAGGTCTCGGGAGAAGATGCCCGGAGGAACCGTCGTTTGCCCTGAGGCTATCTTAGCCAGCTCGTCTGCAGTCTCGTTGTATCGTCGAGCGACGTGGTTGAGCTCGAGCCCGTAGAACTTGTCCTCCAGGCGCTGAACCTCGTCGCAGTAGGCTTCCATCTTCGGGTCGTGGCAGTGGGAGTTCTTCATGACATGGTCGATGACAAGCTATGAGTCGCCGCGAGCGTCGAGGCGCCGGACCCCTAGCTCGATGGCGATCTGCAACCCATTAACCAGAGCCTCATACTCGGCCACGTTGTTGGATGCCGGGAAATGGAGGCGCAACACGTAGCGGAGGTGCTTCCCGAGGGGTGAGATGAAGAGCAGGCCCGCGCCCGCTCCTGTTTTCATCAGCGATCCATCGAAAAACATAGTCCAGAGTTCCGGTTGGATCGGAGATGTTGGAAGCTAGGTGTCGACCCATTCAGCCACAAAGTCCGCCAAGACTTGGGACTTGATGGCCTTCCGAGGGGCGAACGAGATCGTCTCGCCCATGATCTCCACCGCCCACTTTGCAACCCTACCCGAAGCCTCTCGGCACTAGATGATCTCCCCCAGGGGGAAGGATGACACCACAGTCATCGGATGAGACTCGAAGTAGTGTCGCAACTTTCGCCGTGTCAGAATCACAGCGTACAGCAGCTTCTGAATTTGCGGGTAGCGGATCTTGGTCTCAGACAGTACCTCACTGATGAAGTAGACTGGCCTCTGGACGGGCAGTGCGTGCCCTTCTTCTCGTCTCTCGACCACGATCGCGGCGTTGACCACCTGAGTGGTAGCAGCGACGTAGATCAAGAGGGCTTCTCTGGCAACGAGGGGCACCAGGATGGGCGCGTTTGTAAGGAGCGCCTTCAAGTTCCCGAGGGCTTCCTCGGCCTTGGGGGTCCAAGTGAAGCGCTCGGTCTTCCTTAAGAGGCGATACAGGGGCAGGCCTCTTTCGCCGAGGTGTGAGATGAAGCGGCTCAGAGCCGCAAGGCATCCCATGACCCTCTGTACTCCTTTCAAGTCCTTGATAGGCCCCATGTTGGTGATGGCTGCGATTTTCTCCGGGTTGGCCTCGATGCCCCGCTCGGAGACGGTGAAACCCAGGAGCATGCCTCGGGGGACTCCGAAGACACACTTCTCGGGATTGAGTTTTACGCCTTTCGCTTTGAGACACTTGAATGTCGTTTCAAGGTTAGAGAGGAGGTCGGAGGCTTTCCTCGTCTTGACTACGATGTCATCGACGTAGGCCTCGACCGTTCGACCAATGTGCTCACCGAACACGTGGTTCATGCACCTTTGGTATGTCGCACCCGCATTCCTCAAACCAAATGGCATAGTAATGTAGCAGTACATGCCAAAAGGTGTGATGAAAGAAGTCGTGAGCTGGTCGGACTCTTTCATCCTGATTTGGTGATACCGTGAGTAGGCATCGAGGAACGACAGGGTTTCACACCCAGCAGTGGAATCCATGATTTGATCGATACGAGGCAGAGGGTAGGGAACCTTCGGACATGCTTTGTTTAGACCAGTGTAGTCTACACACATCCGCCATTTCCCACCTTTCTTTTCACAAGCACAGGGTTGGCTAGCCATTTGGGATGGAATACCTCTTTGATGAAACCTGCAGCCATCAGCTTGTGGATCTCCTCGCCTATGGCTCTGCGCTTTTGTTCGTCGAATCAGCGCAGAGGCTGCTTCACGGGTCGGGCTCCAGCTCGGATATCCAGTGAGTGCTCGGCAACTTCCCTCGGTATGCCAGGCATGTCCGAGGGACTCCACGCAAAAACCTCAGCGTTTGCACGGAGAAAGTCGACGAGCACTGCTTCCTATTTGGGGTCGAGCTCAGAGCCGATCCGGATCTGCTTAGAGGCGTTGTTGCTGGGGTCGAGAGGGATGGACTTAACCGCCTCTGCTGGTTCGAAGTTGCCGACGTGGCGCTTCGCATTTGGAACCTCCTTGGAGAGGTTTTCCATGTCGGCGATGAGGGCCTCGGATTCGGCGAGGGCCTCGGCGTACTCCACGCACTCCACATCGCATTCGTACGCGTGTTGGTACGTGGGGCCGACGGTGATGACCCCGTTGGGGCCCGGCATCTTGAGCTTGAGGTAGGTGTAGTTGGGGACGGCCATGAACTTGGCGTAACATGGTCTCCCCAGCACTGCATGGTAGGTTCCTCGGAACCTGACCACCTCGAACGTGAGGGTTTCCTTTCAGAAGTTGGAGGGAGTCCCGAATCAGACGGGCAGATCGAGTTATCCAAGGGGCTGGACGCGCTTCCTAGGAATGATCCTGTGAAAGGGCGTCGCGCCGGCCCGGATCGAGGACAAATCGATCTACAGGAGCCCGAGGGTGTCGGCGTAGATGATGTTGAGGCTGCTGCCTCCGTCCATGAGGACCTTGGTAAGCCTGGCGTTGCCGATGATGGGATCAACAACGAGAGGGTACTTCCCCGGGCTCGGCACGCGGTCGGGGTGGTCGTCTTGGTCGAAGGTGATAGGCTTGTTGGACCAGTCTAGATAGACTGGCGCCGCCACCTTTACCGAGCAGACCTCCCGACGCTCTTGCTTGCGGTGCCGAGCCAAGGCGTTCGCCACCCGCCCACCATAGATCATGAAGCAGTCATGGACCTCAGGGAACTCCTCTGCCTTGTGAGCTTCCCTCTTGTCGTTGTCGGGGGCCCTGCCACCTTCCGCCGGTGGCCCGGCCTTGTGGAAGTAGCGTCGAAGCACGACGCAATCCTCAAGGGTGTGCTTTACGAGACCCTGATGATAGGGGCACGACTCCTTGAGCATCTTGTTGAACAAGTTGGCGCCTCTGGGAGGTTTCCGAGGGTTCTTGTGCTCAGCGGCAGCGACAAGGTCTGCATCGGCGGCGTCGCGTTTCGCTTGCGACTTCTTCTTGCCCTTCTTCCTCGTGCCACGCTGAGCGGACGCTTCGGGGGCGTCATCCGGCTGGCGCCCCTGAGGCTGCTTGTCCTTCCGGAAGATGGCCTCGACCGCCTCCTAGCCAGAGGTGAACTTGGTGGCGACGTCCATCAGCTCGCTCGCCCTGGTGGGAGTCTTGTGACCCAGCTTGCTCACCAGGTCGCGGCAAGTGGTGTCGGCGAGGAACGCGCCGATGACATCGGAGTCGGTGATGTTGGGTAGCTCGGTGCGCTGCTTTGAAAATCGCCGGATGTAGTCCCGCAGGGATTCTCCCGGCTGCTGGCGGCAGCTTTGGAGATCCCAGGAGTTCCCTGGGCGCACGTATGTGCCCTGGAAGTTGCCGACGAAGGCTTTGACTAGGTCGTCCCAGTTGGAGATCTGCGCAGGAGGCAGATGCTCCAGCCAGGCTCGGGCGGCGTCGGAGAGGAACAGGGGGAGGTTGCGGATGATGAGGTTGTCATCGTCCATTCCACCCAGCTGGTAGGCCAGCCGGTAGTCCGCGAGCCACAGTTCAGGCCTCGTCTCCCCCGAGTACTTGGTGATGGTAGTCGGGGCCCGGAACCAGGTCGGGAACGGCGCCCGTCGTATGGCCCGACTGAAAGCTTGCGGACCAGGTGGTTCGGGCGAAGGGCTCTGATCCTCCCCGCTGTCGTAGCGTCCCCCACGCCTCGGGTGGTAGCCTCGGCGCATCCTCTCATTGAGGTGGGCTCGACGGTCGCGGCGATGGTGCTCATTGCCGAGGCGGCTCGGGGCCGCAGGCGCTGTATCCCGCGTGCGCCCGGTGTGGACCAAGGCCTCCCGCATGAATCAGGAAGTCGCGGCGCGATGCTCCGGGGGGTATCCCTGCCATCGGGAGGCAGAGCTTTCGGCCCGTCAGACCGCGGCATCCTCCAGGAGATTCTTGAGTTCTCCCTGGATACGCCGCCCCTCAGTGGTGGATGGTTCCGGCATCGCTCGGAGCAGTATTGCTGCTGTAGCCAGGTTCTGGCCGACCCCACTGGAAGCCGGGGGCAGCCTTGCCCTGGCATCGTCAGCGATGCGGCGCTGGACGTCCTGGGTCAGATGACACACTTCTCCGGACGGTGCTCGGCCTACCCGCTCCTGCCCGATGTTCTGCCGGAGCTACACAAGTTGTCCTGCTTCCTCGTCGAGCCTGGCCTGCATCTCGCGAATTTGCTCGAGCTGTGTGTCCTGACCCCCCGCAGGGACTGGGACCACAGCTAGCTCCTGAAGGATGTCAACGCGAGGCGCAGGCCTAGAGGGATCACCGTCCTCCGGCATACCAAGGTGGTCGCCTTCGTCGAGACCCTCTAGATCGACGTGGAAACATTCGTGACTTGGGCCACAGTCCTCGTCACCGAGGCTGTGGCTATCATCGGAGCAATCGGAGAGGCAGTAGTTACATGCGGTCATGAAGTCCCGCATGGCACTAGAGTTACCAAGCCCGGAGAAACCCCAACCAGAGTCGGGCTCGTCGTCTTCCTCGGAACCTGGGGGCCCGTAGGTCGAGACGGCCGTCAATCTATCCCAGGTTGACCACATATGGTACCCCGGGAGGTTTGGATATGCCTTTATGGAAGCGTCCACCGAAGCGGGGTTGCTTGGTGGGTCGAAGCTGAATCTAAAAGGCACAGTATGGGAAACGGACAGTACCTCTTGATCGACGGACGGTGACGAAGTTGCGTCGGGGACGGACTGCACCGTTATCTCAGGTACAAGGCTAACGCCCAGCAAGTCCTTCGTGAGCGTGCTGGCGTCGCCCGTCGTATGCTTGGGGTTGGCGTGTTGCGGGGAAACGACGCTCGTCTTCGTCTCAAACGCGAGGTCAACGCCCGACATGTTCCCCGCTGGGGTGCTGGCGTCGTCGACTTGCTCGACAGCCGACGAGGCACCGCCTCCTGCTTGGCCATGATTGCCCCGCCTCCTTCCCCATCGACGGAGAAGGTGACGGGACAGACTCGAATGCTGTTCTTCCGCCACGCGGGGAAGACGTCGTCGATTCCGCCGCCGGCGAGTGGGCTGACGGCCGCCATTGTCGTTGTCGCGTGGCGGAGGAAGGAGTATCATGTCGTAGCTGCCGTCGAGGGACATGAACTCGAGACTCCCGAAACGGAGCTTCGTCCCGGGTTGGAGAGGTTGCTGGAGACTCCCCATCTGGAGCTTGACGGGAAGCTGTTCGTCAACACGCAGCAGGCCCCTACCTGGCGCGCCAACTGTCGGCGTTTCGACCCCGGGGGGTCCCTGGACCGATGAGTAAATTGTCGCTGCGTGTCCCAGCCCAGATGGGTCGGCGCGAGACGGAGACACAAGGGGGGAAAACAGTAAGGGGAAACCTGCGGCCTCGTGTTGTCCTGCGCCCAGGGCGGATGCGCTTGCAGTAGGGGGTTACAAGCGTTCGCGAGGGAGAGAGAGAGACAGGGGGCGTGAGGCTGCCTATTCTCCTGCGCGGCCACCTCTTTCGTATGAGAGTCCTGGACCTTCCTTTTATAGACGTAAGGAGAGGGTCCAGGTGTACAACGGGGGGTGTAGCAATGTGCTAACGTGTCTAGCAGAGAGGAGCTAGAGCCCTATGTACGTGCCGACGTGGTTGTCGAAGAGGTGTTGGAGCCCTGTTCATGTGGCGTCGTGGCCGTCGGAGGAGCGCTTGAGCCTTGTAGAAGCACAGCTGTCGGGGCTGTCGGATCCTTGCTGACGTATCCTTGCTTCCGTAGGGGGGCTGAGAACCACCGTTGTCATGGAGCACGCGGGGTGCCATCATTACTTGTTTTACCGGGGCGAGCCAGATGGGACGCCGGTCTTGTTCCCCGTAGCCTGGGCTAGCAAGGGGTAGGGTAATGATGGCCTCCCCTTGTGGCGTGGTCGGCCCGAGCGAGGTGGTGACTCCTCCGAGGTCGAGGCCGAGTCCGAGCCCCGGGGGTCGGGCGAGGCGGAGACCTTCTTCCGGAGTCGAGGTCGAGTTCGAGCCCTGGGGTCGGGCGAGGCGGAGATCATCATCCGAGGTGAGGTCGAGTCCGAGCCCTGGGGTCGGGCGAGGCGGAGATTCCTATGGCGCCCGAGGCTGGACTTGGTTGCTGTCAGCCTCACCCTGGCGGGTGGCACAGCAGTCGGAGCAGTGCAGGCGGCACTGTTTTCCTGTCAGGTCAGTCAGTGGAGGGGCGAAGTGATTGCGGTCATTTCGTCCTTGTCGACTTGAGAGAACGCGTCAGGATAAGGTGTCAGGCGATCCTTGCATTGAATGCTCCTGCGATCCGGTCGGCTGGCGAGGCGATCTGGCCAAGGTTGCTTCTCCGTGAAGCCTGCCCGAGCTGGGCCTCTGGCGAGTCGAAGGTGCGCCCGTTGCTTGAGGAGACCCTCGGGCGAGGCGTGAATCTGCCTTGATCTTCTGTTCCTGCCCGAGGCTGGGCTCGGGCGAGGCGAGATCGTGTCCCTTGAGTGGACGGAGCCTTAACCGGAATTGCGCCCATCAGGCCTTTGCAGCTTTGTGCTGATGGGGGTTACCAGCTGAGATTAGGAGCCTTGGGGGTACCCCTAATTACGGTCCCCGATAATATGAGTGTGTGGGGTTTTCAGCCATGGATTCAGGATCGGACGCACATCAGCGAACCCCGGTACACTTAGCAAGGATTTAATTGGAACCGTTTATTGCGGATCGGGCGATCCAGATTCCACGATACCCGTTCGCTAGCCTGTTTTACACTTAAGCCCTTGGAGAAAAGGAAAACCTACCCGCCATCCAGTTCTGAGTTAGACTGAGCCTTAGGATTTCTTGCACCGAGCCCCCTACCTTTCTCGGGAATTATGCACACAGTCCAGAGCGTTGGTAGAGAAAAGAATTATAAATTGATTTTGAGTACAGAAATAATTGCAGAAACTTGTTTAATTCCTAGAAAATTCATATGAAGTCCAAATTAATCCATTCCAATTCCTATAATTCTATAATAATATTGTTTATCACATAGTACATCTGGTTTGACATGAAAACTGTATTAAAATTAATATCTTGATTAATCTTGTATCGAATACATAAAACCTTAGGAAATTCATAACTTCCCCAATCTAACTCTAAATTGACTCGTTCCAATTACGTTAGATTCGTATAAATATTTACTATGCAGTAACAACACTAATTATACCATATTGCATAATTTCATATTTAGATATTTATTTATCCTATGTCTACTAGATTAACTCTTCTAAATCAAAACTATCCTGACCATAATTATTATGTGGTTAAAACATGATCTCTAGTTAAGTTATAATTAAGATTAAAGTTGAATTGATTATTTAAGAGTATATTTGCTCATATGATGAATTTATAATATAGTTTAAATCATGTAAATCTTTCATAGATCATAACTTCTTAACCGTAACTCCGATCTTGGTAGTTCTCGATCCCACGATCTCGTAGCTTCGCGTAGATTATTATTATTCAGTTTGTACTTATGTTTGGTGTGATGTTAATTTTGTCTATACCATGTTTGTTTGTATTGCTACGACTAGCAGTGAGGTCACGAGGATCTGAAGAATCATCCTGGTACCTGGATTCTCTAGTGCCAGACAAGTTGTGCCCTTGACCACTTTTATTACCCAATAATGTTCTTTATTATCACTATTCAATGCATCAGTTTAATTTTGATGGGACTCAATAGGTCACCATAGTCTGTTTATCATTTTACCTTGTTATCCCTGAATCACTTGGGTAGTTTTGCAAATACTTTACATGGTTTTGTGATAACATTTCATTATATCCATGTTCCAATTATTTTGTTATTTTATTTATGTTCATATCAAGATCATTAATGTTAATTAGAACATGGAGCTTAACTTAAGAAACACGTGCCACCACAAGGGTGGAATGGGACGCCCTTGGCTAACTAATTAGGAAAGCTAGTGGAAGACTACCTTACCCGAAAGGGGCAAGGGCAGTAGGGGAGTTGCATGCAGGGAGGTTCTCGGGTTGATTTTGTTGCGATGGCGGTCAGACGAGGGATTTTTGCAAGTGCTCTTCCCATAAACTGTAGCGGGTTTTCGGAAGCTAGTGGAACTTTTAAAGGCCTCATAGTGGATCCCTAGCCATTCACCTCGGTAGTGTCTAAGGGCCTTGCAAACCCTGGCGACATGGGATACATGACTTGTGGGTACAGGGTACAACCTCTGCAGAGTGTAAAACTGATATACTAGCTGTGCTCACGGCCATGAGCAGCTCAGGACTCTCGCATGATTAATTTATGGAACTTAAATTCAATTTGTCATATGCATTTGCATGGGATTATGTATTAATTTTGTTCTATTATTTTTATTTTGGTTTGGTATTTACTTACATTTAGTAACTGTTAATAAAATTTGACCAACTTATTAAAAGCAATGCTCAACTTCAACCTTTATTATTGATCAGCCTTACACATCACATGAACTCCCACCTTTGGTGAGTTCCTGCCACATTATTCCCCACAACTTGTTGAGCGATGAACATGTGTGAGCTCACCCTTGTTGTCTCACACCCCCCACAGGAGAAGTAGAGGTGGTTCAAGAGGAGCCACACAACGAGGAGTTCGATTCGATCTAGGTGGCGTCTCCTAGTTGACTTTCTGGCGCCAATGATGGATTTTAGATCCTTTTATATTTATCATTTATTTTGTAAGACTTCCGCTATGTAATAAACACTTTGATTATTGTGACATTTATCTATATACACTCTGTTATTGTATATGTTGTCTTCTTGGCGCATGTATGAGATGCACCAGACTTTGTCCCTTAAATCCGGGTGTGACAATGCACCTCGCCACCTTTCTTCTTGTAAAATCTCTTCTTCTCCATCTTCTTCTTCCCATCTTGTCGTCGTCCCTGTCCCTGTCACTTGTATATGGACATTTTGCAATAAAGTGACCGGACTTACCACACATGTAGCAAATCCTCTTAGAGTGGGGTTTATAGTCCTTCCCCTTCCTTTGCTTGAGGATTTGCCGGAAGCTCTTGATGATAAGAGCCATCTCGTCATTATCGAGCTTGGAGGTGTCGATTGGAAGTCTACTTGGTGTAGACTCTTCATTCTTCTCTTCCGTTGCTTTGAATGCAACGGGTTGTACCTCAGACATGGAGGTAGCACCTTGCTCCAAGTTGACTATGTGCTTGGAGTCTTTGATCAAAAGTTCAAAGCTCACAAACTTGCCAATTACCTCCTCGGGAGACATCTGTTTGTATCTAAGATCTCCACGAATTAATTGAACTTGAGTAGGATTACGAAAAACAAGAGATCTTAGAATAACCTTGACCATTTCATGGTCATCCCATTTGGTGCTCTCAAGGTTGCGCACTTGGTTGACCATTGTTTTGAGCCGGTTGTACATTGCTTGTGACTCCTCTCCTTTGTTGAGGACAAATCGGCCGAGCTCTCCCTCGATCGTCTCACGCTTGGTGATTTTGGTCACCTCATCCCCTTCATGTGCTGTCTTGAGGACGTCCCAAATTTCTTTTGCGTTTTTCAACCCTTGCACCTTATTATACTCCTCTTGACACAAGGAGGCGAGGAGTATAGAAGTTGCTTGGGAATTAAAATGCCTTATTTGGGTGGCCTCATTGGAGTCATAATCCTCGTCGCCTACTTGTGGTGCCTACGCTCCAAACTCAACAATATCCCATATGCTTTCGTGGAGTGAGGTTAGATGGTGCCTCAATTCATCACTCCACATACAATAATCCTCACCATCAAAATATGGTGGTTTGCCTAGGGGTACCAAAAGTAAAGGAGCGCGCTTTGAAATGTGAGGATAGCGAAGAGGCATCTTACTATACTTGTTACGCTCGTGGCGCTTTGAAGTTGTAGATTCGGCGCTAGATGTGGAAGGTGATGAAGAGTCGGTCTCGTAGTAGACCACCTTCTTCATTTTCTTTTTCTTCTTGTCACCCTTCCTATGTGACTTGATGGAGGAAGAGGATTCCTCCTTGTAGTTGTCGCCGGACTCCCTTGATAGAGTCCTTCCCGAGCCTATGGCCTTGTCGCCGGTGATAATCTCCCTCTTGGTGTGATCTCCAGACATCACTTTCGAGTTGTTAGACTCTAATGAAGCACCGGGCTCCGATGCCAATTGAAAGTCACCTAGAGGGGGGGTGAATAGGCGAAACCTGAAAACTACAAACTTTGAACATGCACTATGCCCAAGGTTAGTGTTAGAAATAATTCGGAGTGCGGAAGATAGTTCTCCTTGCTAGGAGTTTCTCAATTAATGCGGATAACTTTGGGAGCCAACACAAATCAATATGAGCAAGGGAACTTTTAGAGAGACAAGAGGGGATAAACGAATCAAATGGAAATCAATACAAATGAACATGGTGATTGTTTACCGAGGTTCGGTTCTGAAGAACCTAGTCCCCGTTGAGGAGGCCACAAAGGTCGAGTCTATTCCAACCCTTTCCCTCTCTCAATCGGTCACTCAGACTGGTCGAGTGCTTCTTCTTAATCACACGGGTCACTAAGACCCCGCAAGGATCACCACACAATTAGGTGTCTCTTGCTTACTTCACAATTCACTTAGAAGGTTGAGAAAGAGATAAAGAAATCACGATTGTAAAAGCCAAGCAACAAGAGCGACAAGTAACACACGGATCACACTCTCTCAAGCCACTAAGCACTAATGATCACTGGCTTAATTGTGGGACTTGGAGAGATTGGAAGCTTTGAGTGTGTCTTGGAAGGGATTACTAACTCTTGTATTGAATGTGAACGAGTGGAGTGCTTGGATGTAGTGAATGGAAGTGGTTGGGGTTGTATTTATAGCCTCCAACCACTTCCTAGCTGTTGCTCCAATCCTGCCAACCGTCGACGGTCCGCGCCCCTAGTCCGGACGGTCCGCCCCTGCACATCAACGGCCGAAATCTCAACGGTCAGCAGTAACGACTATATCAACGGCTATAGAGCATTTAATGCGCCGTCAGATGTCAGATAAAGCAGTCAGTGGACGGTCTAGCCGTGCACCCCAGACGGTTCGCGAGGACGCTAAAAATACATTTTACCGAACCCCACACCTTTGGGTTTTTCTAGTATCTAAACGACCAGACGGTCCGCGCCTGAGGACGGATGGTCCGCGCTTGGTCTCGAACGGTGCTCGCTTCTCCATCGGACGGTTCATAGTGTTAACTTGTGTTTTTGCAGTGTTCCTGTCTGAGGCTCACCCTGGTGTCGCGGACGGTCCGCCACAAGGGACCGGACGGTCCACGCATAGGTGTTTTTTTTTCAAAAAGCTTCTCCTGTCATTCGACTTAGAACAGTTGTAGATGAACTTATGCACCTGAGAAATGATCAACTGGGCAAACTAGTTAGTCCATAAGGTTTGTGATGGTTGTTGTTGGGGGCCTTCGTCTTCCGAAGGTCCTCAAAAACATGATTTAACAATGTTTCCCAAGTGTAATATACATACATGTACCTTCGGACTCGGAATAAAACTATACACGATATGGAAAGCATGATTGAGACGAAGGTTGATGTAGTTCCGAAGCTACGCGCAAGGGTGCTTCGGCTCAATGGCAGAAAGAGAAACCGACTTAAAGGGGAAAAGGCCATCTAGTCCTCGGTGGATTGTCCTTAAGCCAATAGTAAACATAAAGGGCATGAATGTAATTTTACACAGGCTGCGCCTTATG
The DNA here is from genome assembly GCA_029449295.1 of Zea luxurians. Taxonomy (NCBI): domain Eukaryota; kingdom Viridiplantae; phylum Streptophyta; class Magnoliopsida; order Poales; family Poaceae; genus Zea; species Zea luxurians. Next base: position 35,745,578 of record JAOPSE010000013.1, on the reverse strand, counting down.
CCTATAAATAGATGAACAGTACCCCCGTACTATTCACGCTGACTTGTATTCACTTGTGCGTCACGCTTGAACTTTTCACCTTCTATCAAGCCGAAGGTATAAATGTAATCCAATGTTGTTCTTATTTATTTATGATGATATAATAAAGATATATTAATAATGTCCTATGATTATTCATGTTATTTCTCATGTTTCAAATGCTTCGTCTTTCATTAACATGTACTGTGATGATGAAGGTATGTCCTTCATAACCTTCATCCGAAGATCGTTATATCCTAAGGGAAATAATGCTTCGAAGGATGAAGGACATTAACCATTAACCTCTTTTTGTGTTGTCTTGTTCTTAATTCATAGTATTTGAGAACAAGTCCCCAACATTGGCGCCCACCTCCGGTGTACTCACTTCCACAACCTTCGGCAAAACATCGACCTTCGTCATGCCGCCGAAGAAGATAACAGCGCCAGGGGCTGCACTGCAGCCACTAGACATAAACCAGGAGACTCTCTCTCTCCGAGAGGCCCAAAGCCAAAAGAGAAAGGCCACTAGTCCAACATTCCAGGAGGAGGAGTTGGACCAGGAGATCAGGGACATGGAAATCATCCACCAGCAGGTGCAAAGGAAAAAGGAGAAGATGGCTCGGCTAGCCGATCTTCAAAGGAAGATCAATGAAGCTACTGAGGAAGTGCGTCATCTTGCTCAAGATGATCATGACCGAAGGCCCCAACACAGGGAGCTTCGTCAAGAGGGCTCATTCAACAAAGATGAATGGTACGATGATTTTAATCATGGTACCTTTACTTTTGATGATGCTTCTTCTTTGGCAGCAGAATTGAAGGCTATCCCATGGCCACAATCCTACAAGCCACCCCAGCTACCCATGTACGATGGGCACTCAGACCCAAAGCAATTCTTGATGAGCTATGAGGCAATAATATCCTCATACGGAGGCAACGCAGCTGTCATGGCAAAGTCCTTCGTCATGGTAGTCCAAAACTGTAACACCCCTGGTGTTACTATCACTAAAACTTGAGCATAACATCATCAGCATTAGCATTTCATATGTTTGATACACCTAGAATGCATTCACTATGCAAAAATTTTAAACAAGTTGTATTGATATGGTGTTTTGCAAATAAAACCCTGGAGTAGGGTACTTAACCCTAAATGAGGTTCAGAAGGGTAAAACAAAACCCAAATAGAGAAAACCCTAAAGCTTAAGTGAAATAGTTACAAAATGTTACCAAGAATGAATCTAAGTTGCATTCACACCCCTGAAATACCAAGAACCCTGGAAAACCCTAAACCTAAACCCTAGGGCGCTAGGTGCAAAATTAAGACACTTTTGGACTAAAGTGTAAAAACTATGATGTTAAAGCATATAAAGTCATATGGTTCACAATCATGAAGATTTGCAAGCTAAACCCTAAATTTTGGGACCTATTTGCAAAAAGACCCTATTGGTGTTCTAAAGGCTAAGTCTGAAATTCAGTGTTTGAGCTCATCTTTGAGGCTTTGTAACTTTCAAATTCTAAGGTTTTTGCCCTAGGTCACCACATCAATATTATAGAGCTATCAAAGGAGAATAACTTTGCTTAAGAGTGTAAGCATGGTTGTTATAAAAAAATTGGAGAAACATACACCCAAAGATGGGCTGTCAGGCTGTCTAGGGACTGAATCTGGTGTGACAGTGTGATGAAGCCATCTTTGAGCTTAAATTTGATCATGATCCAGTCATTATCTGGTTATGATCACTATAACAAGATTAAAGCCGAATAATATAGCAACAACTTCTTTAAAGGCAGATTGTCAAGTCATTAGATGGAAAATGGAGATTTCTGCTCTGCAAATCAGGCTGTCAGGCCAACTAAAGCAATTGCGCCATGGTACAGTAACCTGAATTGGATCTGGCCGCTAGCGCAGAGATCTCGCCGCCGGTGACCACATGCGCGGATTCGTGCTCTCGTCGTGATTCACGCTGAATTAAACACCGGATAACGATCGTGGAGAGAAAAGATCTCACCGTGGATGATCTTGGGGCACAGTAGCCACTCTGTCGCTCCTCCACTTACCGGCAATGTGGCCGCATGTCCATCACTGGCGTGCCGCCGTTCTTCACGGTTATGCCACACCGTCAGCCATCTTACCACACCGCAGTTGATCGTCACACACCATCTTTCTATTACCTAAGGCCTTGCCACGATGGTTGCCACCAATCGCACGCGCCAGTGAACTCTCCCTCCTCCAGCCGCCACCGCGCCATCTCCAATTCACGCGTCGCTGCCCCCGGGGCCTATAAATTGAGTATGTCATCAGCTCCACAAGGTAGTCAAGCAACCCATACACCAACTCGTTCCTCGAATTGTCCACCAGAGAACTTCAATTTGGGATTACCCCCAAATCGGTCAAGAACACCGCAGAACCAAGGTCACCGTGGGCAGCTCTCCACAGGTCCGATCATGTTGTCTTTGATCTTGTTCTAGCATCCCTATGTGTTCCTATAACTCATTGGCCCAACCAATTACGCTAAACCGAAGTAGATCATCAGGAACACCTTGAATTGTTCCCGGGGTGTGCGATCATCGTGGCCAAAGTAAGCCAAATAACCATGGATGAAATTAAGTTGGGGGAAATGCATGGGAGGGGTTCAATTCAGTGTCAGCCATTCAGGAGCACCAGTCTTTGCTCCGTCTGGCCAGTCTAACTTTGCCGGCGTGCAAGCCTCCGCCGTGCGATGTCGTGGGCTTCGGTCGGTAAAGAATTAGAAGTACGGGGGGATTCCTGAAAGATGTCAGTGACTCACGAAAACAATCCAAGCACCCACTTCAGGTTATCCTGAACGCCGAGGGTTTTTTCGCAAAGCTACCAACACGGGGGCGGGCGCACGCGCTTTCCACCTGAGTTTGGGCCGCTTGGGCTACTTTCGGCCCAGTACTGCTCATAGCTTTTCTTTTTTCTTTTTCTGCTAGAACTAAAACAATTGTAGAAAATTGTAGAAAAATGGTAAAAATGTCAAACCAATTTTCCTAGGTTCCTTATTTTTCATAGAATTTAATAAAAATAGTTTCATGATTTTTAGGTCAAATATGGAATTTTGTAGCATTTAAAATAGCCTAAAACCTTGTTCATGGATTTTTAGAAAATAAATAATTATTCCAAAAAAATCCCCAAACTTTTTAGATGGCCTTTATACATTATTTAGAAGCCTTGGGTAGAGTTTGGTATGAATTGGACCTTGTTTGATAATTAGAACCCAAAACACTACCCCCTGCCCTTTGAACTCCTATATTGACTCTAGAAACCCTAATTCTCTAGAGTACCGTGAAGGAAAATTTTATTCAAGATTTTAGATAATAAACTCTTATTATCTTTGCACTCTCATGAGCATCACATGGGAATTCATTATTATGTATGGTTATATTTAGAAAACGAAGAAGAAGTTGAAGTAGAAGAAGAGAAGACCTCGCCACCACCACCTGCGGAACATCAGGCAGGCAGTTGTTTCTATTTTGGCATCTGCTGATCCAAGCCTGATTCACCTGTAAACCAAGGCAAGCCCCAGTGCATTTGCCACCTCCTTGATTCTTTTAAACTCTTTCTCACTTGCTTGTTGCATTAGGTGATAGGAGTTGAATGCTAAAACAATTCCTGCATTACCTTCCTTGAATTTGATTACCTTCCTTTGAATCCATGTTTTATAAAAGGTTTTTACTATGCTTAGTCCTGCTCTAGCAAAACAAAAGATTTGTTTTTATAAAAGATGATGTGGCAAAGTGGGAGGGGTGTTTTTGAAAATAAGACTTGATGGTGGATCCATCATGGCCATGATGGGTTCAACATCGGAAAGGATGTACCTCTGATAGGTACCAAACTTTGGATTGAAATTATTAAGTTGAGACCGGGCGGGTGACTTGCACGAGAAGAGAGAGTCTCGGTGTAGTGTCTCCGTCTGAGTCAATTAAGGACCGTGTCGATGTAGGCTTGATGACCGAGGACCCCTTAACTGGTCACATGCCTCGTCATGGGTAAGCTTTGCCTCAGGCAGACTAAGGCCAGAATAAGATACCACGCAATGGGAGTGGAGAGATGGCGAGAGTAGTGTGTACCCTCCGTGGCAAGAGGCTGGACGGTGGTGTATATGTGCTCTCGGTTGGCGTGAACCTGATCTGGTCTTAAGAACCCCGGTGGCGGGTTGACATATGCAAGGGTTAAGTGCTACATATGTCGTGTGATCGGAGATCCTCAGCTGAGTATAATCGATTCGGATCGCCGTACCTTCGCGGTTATGAAGACTTGGTCACTGCCCTATACGTAGAACTCTAGTATAGAGTAAGGGTTGTTAAGAAATTGGCTAGTGCAGGTCAAGTGAATGAACTAGGGTAGAAAGAACTATAGTGCAGGTAATTTCACTTAACTTGCCAAATAAAACTGGATTTTTAAGGATCCACTTTAGTAAGCATTTCTGCAAACAGAGTCTTTGATTATTGAGAGACCTTACCTTGACTCCCTTATAACCAGCATACCCTTGAGAGTCTTTTCTTTAGTCGGGTAAGTCTTGCTGAGTAATTCCATACTCAGGGTTTTATTCCCTATTGTTTTTAGGTGAAGAAGCGACAAACTTTTGTTGTTTCTGTTCCAAGGTGGTCTCAAAAGAAGAAAACCAAGAGTAAAGCTGCGGGAGGAAGAGTTCCTCCATAAAAACTTTTTGTTTGATACTTATCAGGAGGGGTTTTTGCCTCCCTTGGCTTGTAATAATATTACTCTGCACTCGTTTGTTATATCCTGGTCTGTAATAATATAACTCTGTCCTACTTTTAAATAAAGGTAAGTTTATGTAACTGCTTCCATATTTTCGTACCTCCGGTGATTTGTAATGTCTGCGTGACGGGTAAAACGCTCTTGGGAAAGGTAAGAAAAGCAGATACCGAACTTGTCAAGTGATTCAGGAACACCTGCAGGGTTGTCTGAGGTATGTTGGACAAGGACAACTGTAGGTGGGCCTAACGACTTGGGAGGTTCCGTCACAGCTGGTATCGGAGTGAAACCCATCTCTGAAGATATTATGAGGCATCTTCAAAAAGAATTTTCTAAGACTTATCTAGAAAATTTCTTCCCTTCTTACCTAAGTATCTCTGAAGAGTTTATTTTAAAGACCAGATAGGAAGAGTGCAATGTATAGAAGGTTGAATCAACTAAGGCTGATTCTGTAATTACACATGCATCACAAAAAAACTATGCTAATAAGATTTCCCCCTTAGAAAAATGCAGCCACGTACAAGAAAGACTGCATGCAAGTCAACTGGGCCAATCGGTGTACCTCGTCACCAACTTGCCTCGAGACATGACGACAACAGTAGCGGTAGTAACGATCCAATCGGGGACTTAGAAGCTCAAGTTAATCAGCTTCGAACAGAACTTCGATGCAGGAACGAAATATGGGTCACGGATGGCGAAAGAATCAATGAATTAAGAAGAGACATCCGCCAACTGCAAGACCAGCTAGCGGATCGGGATCTAGCGCTTGACTGGGCTGTCGGGTAAGTCTTGTTGAGTAATTCCATACTTAGGGTTTTATTCCCTATTGTTTTTAGGTGAAGAAGCGACAAACTTTTGTTGTTTCTGTTCCAAGGTGGTCCCAAAAGAAGAAAACCAAGAGTAAAGCTGCGGGAGGAAGGGTTCCTCCATAAAAACTTTTTGTTTGATACTTATCGGGAGGGGTTTTTGCCTCCCTTGGCTTGTAATAATATTACTCTGCACTCGTTTGTTATACCCTGGTCTATAATAATATAACTCTGTCCTACTTTTAAATAAAGGTAAGTTTATGTAACTGCTTTCGCATTTTCGTACCTCCGGTGATTTGTAATGTCTGCGTGACGGGTAAAACATTCTTGGGAAAGGTAACAAAAGCAGATACCGAACTTGTCAAGTGATTCAGGAACACCTTGAAAGGGAAATGTGCCCTTGGGCCATTTTTAAGTATTTTGGTGATTGATTGCCAATACAAGTACTTTTGTGTTAATCCATGCAAAGTGGTGGACAAAGTGCAAATCATGTCAAAAGGTATGTTTCTAGACTTAGCACATTGTTTTATGGACTAATGTATTGTGTCTAAGTGCTGGAAACAGGAAAAATCAAGTTAGAGAAGAGATGGCTTTGTTCAGCCAAAGACAGCTCGGTCTGGGTGCACCGGAGTGTCCGGTGCGCCAGACTGGCTCTGGCGAATTTGCTGCTCTCGGGAGTTCGACGACGGTGTACGACTATAATTCACCGGACTGTCCGGTGGTGCACCGGACTGTCCGGTGGTGCACCGGACTGTCCGGTGAGCCGTTCACAGGCGAACTCGTCGCTCTCGAGAGATGATTAACGGCGTACGGCTAAAATTCACCGGACTGTCCGGTGGTGCACCGGACTGTCCGGTGAGCCAACGGTCAGCCGGGGCAACGGTCGGCCGAGGATTCCGCGCGTGACGCGTGGCCGAGCCACGGTCACATTGGGCACCGGACTGTCCGGTGTGCACCGGACAGTGTCCGGTGCACCAACGGCTCTCAATCTGCAACGGTCGACTGCGCCATAGAAGGAAAGAAATCCACACCGGACAGTGTCCGGTGGTGCACCGGACTTCCGGTGCGCCAGGCGACAGAAGGCAAGATCAACCTTCCTGGAATGCTCTCAACGGCTCCTAGCTGCCTTGGGGTTATAAAAGGGACCCCTAGGCGCATGGAGGACTACACCAAGCATACTCAAAGCATTCCTAAGCACCAAGACTTCGATTCCACGCAGTTGTTTCTTCGTGATAGCATCTGGAGCTCTAGTTGAGTTGTGAACTCATCGGGTTGTGCTGCGAGCTCTTGTTGCGACTTGTGTGCATGTTGACATTCTGATTTTGTGTCTTGTGTGCGTTGCTCATCCCTCCCTTACTTCGTGTTTCTTTGTGAACTTCAAGTGTAAGGGCGAGAGGCTCCAAGTTGTGGAGATTCCTCGCGAACGGGATTAAGAAAAGCAAAGCAAAACACCGTGGTATTCAAGTGGGTCTTTGGACCGCTTGAGAGGGGTTGATTGCAACCCTCGTCTGTTGGGACGCCACAACGTGGAGTAGGCAAGCGTTGGTCTTGGCCGAACCACGGGATAACCACCGTGCCATCTCTGTGATTGATATCCTTGTGGTTATTGTGTTTTGTTGAGACTCCTCTCTAGCCACTTGGCATTATTGTACTAACGCTTAACCAAGTTTTTGTGACTTAAGTTTCAAGTTTCACAGGATCACCTATTCACCCCCCCTCTAGGTGCTCTCAATTGGTATCAGAGTCGTTCTCTTCACGAAGGCACTAATCGCCCGAAGAGATGGATCCGAAGGGGAAGGGAATTGTGATTAACGATAAGGAGGAGTCCTTCGTCAACGAGCCGAAGGATGACAAGCCTACCGACTCGGGCTCAGGCCACAAACGCAAAGATGGGAAGAAGAAGAAGACGAGACACATCAAGGAGATCGTCTTCTACGACGACAGCGATTAGTCCACCTCTTCCCAAAAGGACGACTACGACTACGAGAAACGAAAGACGGTTAATTCAAACTTTTCTTTCGATTACTCTCGTATTCCTCAGAGTTCAAATGCTCATTTGCTTTCCATCCCTCTTGGCAAACCTCCACACTTTGATGGGGAGGACTACGGATTTTGGAGTCACAAAATGCGTAGTCACTTGTTCTCTCTCCATCCAAGCATTTCGGAGATTGTTGAGAATGGAATGAAATTTGATAGCTCGGATAGTCCTATATTTATTAATGAACAGATTCATAAAAATGCACAAGCTACTACTGTGTTGTTAGCCTCTTTGTGCAGGGATGAGTACCATAAGGTGAGCGGCTTGGACAATGCCAAGCAGATCTGGGACACCCTCAAGATCTCTCATGAGGGGAATGACGTCACCTTGCTCACCAAGATGGAGTTGGTGGAGGGCGAGCTTGGAAGATTCACGATGATAAGGGGCGAGGAGCCAACCCAAACATACAACCGGCTCAAGACCCTTATCAACAAAATAAGGAGCTATGGAAGCACGCGATGGACGGACCACGATGTTGTTTGCCTAATGCTAAGGTCCTTTACTGTACTTGATCCACATTTGGTGAACAATATTCGTGAAAATCCTAGGTACACCAAGATGTCGCCCGAAGAAGTCCTTGGGAAGTTCGTAAGCGGGCGAATGATGATCAAGGAGGCGAGATACGTGGACGACGCGTTGAACGGTCCAATCCATGAGCCTCAACCTATTGCTCTCAAGGCAACAAGGAGCAAGGAGGCGCTACCTAGCAAGGTGGCGCAAGTTGATGCGGCCGGGCTCAATGATGAAGAGATGGCCCTCATCATCAAGCGCTTCAAGACAGCGCTAAAGGGTCGCAAGGGACAGCCAAGCAAGACCAAGACAAAAGAGAAGCGCTCATGCTTCAAATGTGGTAAGATTGGTCATTTCATTGCTAACTGTCCCGATAATGAAAGTGACCAGGAAAAAGGGAACAAAAGGGAAAAGAAGAAGAATTACAAGAAGGCCAAGGGCGAGGCACATATCGGAAAGGAGTGGGATTCGGATTGCTCCTCCTCCGACTCCGACAATGAAGGACTCGCCGCCACCGCCTTCAACAAGTCATCCCTCTTCCCCAACAAGCGTCACACATGCCTCATGGCGAAGGAGAAGAAGGTATCTACTCGAGACAGTACTACTTATGATTCTTCTAGTGATGATGAGTCTAGTGATGAAGAAATAGATTACTCTAGTTTGTTCAAGGGATTGGATAGAACTAAAATAGATAAGATTAATGAATTGATTGATGCCTTGAATGAAAAGGATAGACTTTTAGAGAAACAAGAGGACCTTTTATATGAAGAGCATGATAAATTTGTTAGTGCACAAAATGCACTTGCTTTAGAAGTTAAACGAAATGAAATGCTTTCTTGTGAACTATCTACTTGCCATGAGACAATTTCAAGCTTAAAGAGCATAAATGATGATTTAAATGCTAAGTTAGAAAAATCTAGTAAATTAACATCTTGTGTAGAACATGTTGTAATTTGCACTAGGTGTAAAGATTTTAATGTTGATGCTTGTAGTGAACACCTAGATTGCATTTCTAAATTAAATGATGAAGTAGCTAGTCTTAATGCCCAACTTAAGACTAGCAAAAGTGAATTTGATAAGTTAAAATTTGCAAGGGATGTCTACACGATTGGTAGACACCCCTCAATTAAGGATGGACTTGGCTTCAAGAGGGAAGCCAAGAACTTGACAAGCCATAAGGCTCCCATCTCCGCCAAGGAGAAAGGGAAGGGCCCTATGGCTAGTAGTGCTAAAAAGAACCATGCTTTTATGTACCATGATAGGAGACAATCTAGAAATGCTTATAGGAGTTGTAATGCTTATGATGCTTTTGATTCTCATGCCATGTTTGCTTCTAGTTCTTCCTATATGCATGGTAGAAATATGTCTAGGAGAAATGTTATTCATCATGTGCCTAGAAAGAATATTGTTCATGCTCCTAGGAAAGTAATGAATGAACCTTCTACAATTTATTATGCTTGCAATGCTTCCTTTGCTATTTGTAGAAAGGATAAGAAGGTAATCGCTAGGAAGTTAGGGGCCAAATTTAAGGGAGACAAGACATGCATTTGGGTCCCTAAGACAATTGTGACTAACCTTGTAGGACCCAACAAGAGTTGGGTACCTAAGACCCAAGCCTAAATTTGCCTTGCAGGTTTATGCATCCGGGGGTTCAAGCTGGATTATCGACAGCGGATGCACAAACCACATGACGGGGGAAAAGAGGATGTTCTCTTCCTACGTCAAGAACAAGGATCCCCAAGATTCAATAATATTCGGTGATGGGAACCAAGGCAAGGTAAAAGGGTTAGGTAAAATTGCTATTTCATCCGAGCACTCTATATCTAATGTGTTTTTAGTTGAGTCTCTTGGATATAATTTGTTACTTGTTAGTCAATTATGCAATATGGGATATAATTGTCTATTCACAAATGTAGATGTGTCTGTCTTTAGAAGGTGTGATGGTTCACTAGCTTTTAAGGGTGTACTAGACGGCAAACTTTATTTGGTTGATTTTGCAAAAGAAGAGGCCGGTCTAGATGCATGCTTAATTGCTAAGACTTGCATGGGCTGGCTGTGGCATCGCCGCTTGGCACATGTGGGGATGAAGAACCTTCACAAGCTTCTAAAGGGAGAACACGTGATAGGTCTAACTAACGTGCATTTCGAAAAAGATAGACCTTGTGCAGCTTGTCAGGCAGGGAAACAGGTGGGAAGCTCTCATCACACCAAAAATATGATGACCACATCAAGACCCTTGGAGATGCTTCATATGGACCTCTTCGGACCCGTCGCCTATCTAAGCATAGGAGGAAGTAAGTATGGTCTTGTTATAGTTGATGATTTTTCCCGCTTCACATGGGTATTCTTTTTGCAGGATAAATCTAAAACCCAAGGGACCCTCAAGCGCTTCCTCAGGAGAGCTCAAAATGAATTTGAGCTCAAGGTGAAGAAGATAAGGAGCGACAACGGGTCCGAGTTCAAGAACCTTCAAGTGGAGGAGTTCCTTGAGGAGGAAGGGATCAAGCACGAGTTCTCCGCTCCCTACACACCACAACAAAATGGTGTGGTAGAGAGGAAGAACGGGACGCTCATCGATATGGCGAGGACTATGCTTGGAGAGTTCAAGACCCCCGAGCGCTTTAGGTCGGAAGCCGTGAACACGGCTTGCCACGCCATCAACCGGGTCTACCTTCACCGCCTCCTCAAGAAGACTTCATATGAGCTTCTAACCGGTAACAAACCCAATGTTTCGTATTTTTGAGTTTTTGGGAGTAAATGCTACATTCTAGTGAAGAAGGGTAGGAATTCTAAATTTGCTCCCAAAGCTGTAGAAGGGTTTTTATTAGGTTATGACTCAAATACAAAGGCGTATAGGGTCTTCAACAAATCATCGAGTTTGGTTGAAGTCTCTAGCGACGTTGTATTTGATGAGACTAATGGCTCTCCAAGAGAGCAAGTTGTTGATCTTGATGATGTAGATGAAGAAGACGTTCCAACGGCCGCTATGCGCACCATGGCGATTGGCGATGTGCGACCACAGGAACATTTGGAGCAAGATCAACCTTCTTCCTCAACAATGGTGCATCCCCCAACCCAAGATGACGAACAGGTACCTCAAGTGGAGGCGCATGATCAAGGGGAAGCACAGGATGTTCAAGTTGAAGAGGAAGAAGCACCTCAGGCACCTCCAACCCAAGTTCGAGCGACAATTCAAAGGAATCATCCCGTCGACCAAATTTTGGGTGATATTAGCAAGGGAGTAACTACTCGCTCTCGATTGGTGAATTTTTGTGAGCATTACTCTTTTGTTTCTTCTATTGAGCCTTTCAGGGTAGAAGAGGCCTTGCTAGATCCGGACTGGGTGTTGGCCATGCAGGAAGAGCTCAATAATTTCAAGAGGAATGAAGTTTGGACACTGGTGCCTTGTCCCAAGCAAAATGTTGTGGGAACCAAGTGGGTGTTCCGCAACAAACAGGACGAGCACGGGGTGGTGACAAGGAACAAGGCTCGACTTGTGGCAAAAGGTTATGCCCAAGTCGCAGGTTTGGACTTTGAGGAGACTTTTGCTCCTGTGGCTAGGCTAGAATCTATTCGTATATTGCTAGCATATGCCACTCACCATTCTTTCAAGTTGTTCCAAATGGATGTGAAGAGCGCTTTCCTCAACGGGCCGATCAAGGAGGAGGTGTACGTGGAGCAACCCCCTGGCTTCGAGGATGAACGGTACCCCGACCACGTGTGTAAGCTCTCTAAGGCGCTCTATGGACTTAAGCAAGCCCTAAGAGCATGGTATGAATGCCTTAGAGACTTTCTAATTGCTAATGCTTTCAAGGTTGGGAAAGCCGATCCAACTCTTTTCACTAAGACTTGCGATGGCGATCTTTTTGTGTGCCAAATTTATGTCGATGACATAATATTTGGTTCTACTAACCAAAAGTCTTGTGAAGAGTTTAGCAGGGTGATGACGCAGAAATTCGAGATGTCAATGATGGGCGAGTTGAACTACTTCCTTGGGTTCCAAGTGAAGCAACTCAAGGATGGCACCTTCATCTCCCAAACAAAGTACACGCAAGACTTGCTAAAGCGGTTTGGGATGAAGGACGCCAAGCCCGCAAAGACGCCGATGGGAACTAACGGACACACCGACCTCAACAAAGGAGGTAAGTCCGTTGATCAAAAGTGAAAGTTCCCTTTGCCCGGGAACATGATCTGGATGTCGCCTAGAGGGGGGGGGGGGTGAATAGGCGAATAAAAATTATCACTTTATAACTGGAAATTCTTACTCTACTCGAAGGCTGGATCGCAGTGGAATGAAGGACCCTTCGAGTAGGTTGCAGTGGAATTGAAGTTCCTGTCTTAAAATACCCTGCACTTCGAAGACAGCTTATAGCACATATAAATATTGAAGTGCAAGTATAAACAACAAATAAGACAGAGAAACAGCACACAGCACAGAGCAGAGCACACAGACACAGGGATTTATCCCGAGGTTCGGTCAAGCCTGAAATGCTTGCCTAGTCCTCGTTGGAGTTAGCCACACCTTGGCTTGGAGTCTATTTCAACTCCTTCCTCCGTTTGCTCAGATCTGTCGAGCGACAGATAGAGCCTTCCACTATGTTGATATCAGTTACAACGATGTCGTGGCTGCTTACAATCTTCTCAACAGCACTCCGACAGAGTAATAATGTGCTCAAGATTTTGCTCTAGCTCTCAGCAGCACTTCCCCTCTCTCTCTAAAGGCTTATAACTTCGCCTCTACACAAACTAGAGAGATACACAAGAGAGGGAGAGAAAGAATTGATCCAAATGGTGTATGGACTTGTTGGCTGCACTTGTGTTCTTGTTTGAGGCGCCTAGGGGTCCCTTTTATAGCCCCAAATGGCCTAGGATCCGTTGGAGCTTCATTTGGAAGCTCCCAGCCTTCCCTGGTTGTGGGTGCACCGGACTGTCCGGTGGCGCACCGGACAGTGAACAGTAACGGATCTGATTGGCAGTTTCCTTCTCTAGAACAGCTAGCCGTTGGTGCACCGGACAGGTTACTATTCACTATCCTGTGCACCGGACAGGTCACTATTCACTGTCCTGTGCACCAGACGCAGCTACTATTCACTGTCCTGTGCACCGGACACAGTTGCTATTCACTGTCCTGTGCACCGGACATGTCACTATTCACTGTCCTGTGCACCGGACAGCTACTATTCACTGTCCTGTGCACCAGCCAACAGCACACTAAGTGATTTTCCTCCGTTCTTTCTCCGTTTGACTTCAACTTTTGGGAGGATTTTTCTGAGACTTAAACAAACACATTTAGAGTATAATCCAATTGATTTAGTCCTAGAAACTTACAACTTTCTTGTTCTTCTCCTAGCTTTTCTGTTTCTCCTCCAGCAGAGCTCAGAATGGTACTTTCTCTACAGAAAGAGTTAGAGAGCAAACCAAAGCACCAAACTTGTAGTAAGAGGTGTATGGAACATGGTTGAACACTCAAACCTTACATACTTAACCTTTTTCATCGTTTTACCCAATTTGGCATGTTTGAGGTCGATGTTGGACTCTAAACCATTAAGTCAACTTGACTTGATCTAGATTGATATATCTGAGCTCCAACTCCCTTGTTCATTTCTCGAGCTTGATCTTGAGCCTTATGACTTACACCACATAACTGTAGATGTTACCTCATTAGTTGTAAGTCATGTCCTTATGTAGTGATCCTTGATGCAGCATAACTCTTTTTAACTCGATCAACCTTGACTTTGCAAGTCTTCTTCTTCACCCCTGGCTTTGGGTTCCTGGTCTCCTTGACCTTCTCCCGTGCACTCGGTACCTCAAAGCTCTTCTTGCCTCCATCCTTGGCTTGATCGGTTGTCTCTGAGTTACGCACATCGAGTCTCACTTAAGCAATGTCCATCTTAATTGTGATGTCCATTATCTATAGATAATCTAGTCTTTGGACCATCACACTTGTTCACTTATGTTGAACCCTGTTAGCTTTGCATTAAGCACCTGTTCAACACTTAGCACACTTGTTAGTCCTTTAATTGAGTTGTCATCTAAACACCAAAACCCACAAGAGAGCTTTCAAAAAGGCATACCGGTCAATGATAGGTTCTTTGCTTTATTTATGTGCTAGTAGACCGGATATTATGCTTAGCGTATGCATGTGTGCTAGATTTCAATCCGATCCAGGGGAGTGTCACTTGGTGGCCGTGAAGCGAATTCTTAGATATTTAGTCGCTACGCCTTGCTTCGGGATCTGGTATCCAAAGGGATCTAACTTTGACTTGATTGGATATTCAGATTCCGACTATGCTGGATGTAAGGTCGATAGGAAGAGTACATCAGGGACGTGCCAATTCTTAGGAAGGTCCCTAGTGTCGTGGAACTCTAAGAAACAAACTTCTATTGCCCTATCCACCGCTGAGGCCGAGTACGTTGCCGCAGGACAGTGTTGCGCACAACTACTTTGGATGAGGCAAACCCTCCGGGACTTTGGCTACAATCTGAGCAAAGTCCCACTCCTATGTGATAATGAGAGTGCTATCCGAATAGCGGAAAATCCTGTTGAGCACAGCCGCACAAAGCACATTGACATCAGGCATCACTTTTTGAGAGACCACCAGCAAAAGGGAGATATCGAAGTGTTTCATGTTAGCACCGAGAACCAGCTAGCCGATATCTTCACCAAGCCTTTAGATGAGAAGACCTTTTGCAGGCTGCGTAGTGAGCTAAATGTCCTAGATTCGCGGAACTTGGATTGATTTATAGCATACATGTGTTTATGCCCTTGATCATGTTCCTTATGCATTTTGTTGCTTACTTGTGGTGCTCAAGTTGTACAAACACTCCCTGGACCTCACAAGTCCTCTTGCAAGTGATGCACGTATTTAGGGGGGAGATGTGCTACAACTTGACCCTTTGAGACTAACCGTGTGCTTGAGTTTGCTTGTTTTAGTCTCAAAGGAGGTTTGAAAGGGAAAAAGTGGACTTGGACCATGAAAGACTTCCACTGCACTCTGATGAGAGGGTAACTTATTCCAAGTTCATCTCATGTACTCTTATTGCCTTTGTATTCTTATTGAAGATTTTGGTGAGGCAATGGGGTTCAAGGGCCAAGATTGATCCCGTTTTGGTGCTTGATGCCAAAGGGGGAGAAAATAAAGGCCAAAGCAATAAATGGATCAGCTACCACTTGAGAGTTTTTGAAAATAGTAGAATAGAGTTTTTGGTTTGTCAAAACTCTTTTATTGTCTCTCTTGTCAAAAGTTGGCTTCTTGTGGGGAGAAGTGTTGATTATGGGAAAAAGGGGGAGTTTTTGAAATCTTGAATCAATTTCTCTTGGAATGACTCTCTTTATGTCTTAACAAGTGTGTTTGACTTAGAGATAGAAATTTGAGTTTGATTTGCAAAAACAAACCAAGTGGTGGCAAAGAGTGATCCATATATGCCAAAATTGAATCAAAACAATTTTGAGTTTTCATTTGCATAGATATTGCACTTGTTCTAGTTGCCTTATGTTGTGTTGGCATAAATCACCAAAAAGGGGGAGATTGAAAGGGAAATGTGCCCTTGGGCCACTTCTAAGTATTTTGGTGATTGATTGCCAATACAAGTGCTTTTGTGTTAATCTATGCAAAGTGGTGGACAAAGTGCAAATCATGTCAAAAGGTATGTTTCTAGACTTAGCACATTGTTTTATGGACTAATGTATTGTGTCTAAGTGCTGGAAACAGGAAAAATCAAGTTAGAGAAGAGATGGCTTTGTTCAGCCAAAGACAGCTCGGTCTGGGTGCACCGGACTGTCCGGTGCACCAGACTGGCTCTGGCGAATTTGCTGCTCTCGGGAGTTCGACGGCGGTGTACGACTATAATTCACCGGACTGTCCGGTGGTGCACCAGACTGTCCGGTGAGCCGTTCACAGGCGAACTCGTCGCTCTCGGGAGATGATTAACGGCGTACGGCTAAAATTCACCGGACTGTCCGGTGGTGAGCCAACGGTCAGCCGGGGCAACGGTCGGCCGAGGATTCCGCGCGTGACGCGTGGCCGAGCCAACGGTCACATTGGGGCACCGGACTGTCCGGTGTGCACCGGACAGTGTTCGGTGCGCCAACGGCTCTCAATCTGCAATGGTTGACTGTGCCATAGAAGGAAAGAAATCCGCACCGGACAGTGTCCGGTGGTGCACCGGCTGTCCGGTGCGCCAGGCGACAGAAGGCAAGATCAGCCTTCCTGGAATGCTCTCAACGGCTCCTAGCTGCCTTGGGGCTATAAAAGGGACTCCTAAGCGCATGGAGGACTACACCAAGCATACTCAAAGCATTCCTAAGCAGCACGACTTCGATTCCACGCAGTTGTTTCTTCGTGATAGCATCTAGAGCTCTAGTTGAGTTGTGAACTCGTCGGGTTGTGTTGCGAGCTCTTGTTGCGACTTGTGTGCGTGTTGACATTCTGATTTTGTGTCTTGTGTGCGTTGCTCATCCCTCCCTTACTCCGTGCTTCTTTGTGAACTTCAAGTGTAAGGGCGAGAGGCTCCAAGTTGTGGAGATTCCTCGCCAACGGGATTAAGAAAAGCAAAGCAAAACACCATGGTATTCAAGTGGGTCTTTGGACCGCTTGAGAGGGGTTGATTGCAACCCTCGTCTGTTGGGACACCACAACGTGGAGTAGGCAAGCGTTGGTCTTGGCCGAACCACGGGATAACCACCGTGCCATCTCTATGATTGATATCCTTGTGGTTATTGTGTTTTGTTGAGACTCCTCTCTAGCCACTTGGCATTATTGTACTAACGCTTAACCAAGTTTTTGTGACTTAAGTTTCAAGTTTCACAGGATCACCTATTCACCCCCCCTCTAGGTGCTCTCACACCTTCAGGGTTGTCTGAGGTTTGTTGGACAAGGACAACTGTAGGTGGGCCTAATGACTTGGGAGGTTCAGTCAAGCACACGTGGCCTAGACATGGTATTCTTCCCTTCGGCCAGGGACAATCACATCGTGGCAGAAGCTCAAGGACATGCTGGTTATCAGTTTTCAAGGCTTTCAAACGAAACCAGTCACAGCTCAGGCCTTGTTCCATTGCACACAAGACCATGAGGAATACCTTCAGGCATATGTCCGAAGGTTCTTGCGACTGAGAGCACAAGCGCCCACAGTGCCCAATGAAATTTTCATTGAGGCCATGATCAAGGGTCTTCCACCAGGACCCACGGCTCAATTCTTTGCCAGGGAACCTTCCCAAACTCTGGAGAAGCTGCTTCAGAAGATGGATGAGTACATCCGGGCTGACAATGACTTCCGACAAAGAAGGGAAGAAGCTTACAAATTTTCTGAGATGACTAGAGGCTTCGGAGGAAGAATCCATCCTAGGCATGTCAGATCAATCCACAGCTCCAGTCAGAATGACGACAAAGGAAGCCAGCTTCAGAGGCCACAGCACACCTCACAGTCTTTGGAACAGCAGCAAAGCTCCTTCAGGCCACTAGCTCCAAGGGGCAAAGGCGGCAGGGGCTTCAAAGGAAGATATGGGGATCAGCCCAGAAAAATTTATTGCTTATTCTGTGGTGAGGACAAAGGCCACACTACAAGAACCTGCCAGATCACTATTTTGAAGCAAAAAGAGATTGCCGAAGCAGAAGCTCGGTAGAATCAGCCGAAGCAAGTCCTATATATTGCTTCGTATCACTCTCCCTATATACCAGAATATGTGGGCAATCATCCTGCAGCTTCTGTTGCTTTGGCAAGCCATTCACAGGCTTCTTGGCCTCAGCTCCCACCGCCACCACCACTACAACCTACTTATTCTCGAAGCCAGCAGCCAGAAGGGCGCTGACACTCCCAACAACAATGTGAATTCAGAGAGGAATTCGAAGCTCGTACAGTCAACAGTACTGTGCCAGAATCAAAGCACATATACTGAGCGATATCCTACCTCTGAAATACTTTTATGTTCTATGCTATTTTGCTTTCTAATAAGGAACAATCAATGTAAATTTAGTTTTAATTTCTTGTAATGATTTTGCTTCTATCAGAATGGAATATATCTTCTTCACAGATTTATGAAGTTCAAAAGTTACAAAGCTCAAAAGTTATGAAGCTCAAAAGTCATTCCTAAGGGAATGCAGAGCTAAAATTCCAAAGCTACAAAAAGTCGTTCCTAAGGGAGCGCAGCGTAAGTTTTTTGCTCAAAAGTCGTTCCAAAGGGAATGCAGAGCCGAATACCGCCAAAATATAAGGCGAAGAAGTTCAAAAGTTGTTCCTAAGGGGATGCAGAACTTATACCGCCGAAATAGAAGGCGAAGAAGTTCAAAAGACGTTCCTAAGGGGATGCAGAACTTACACCGAAAAATAAACGGTGAACACCGAAAAATAAACGGTGAAGAAGACTCCAAAGTCATTCCTAAAGGGATGCAAAGCTTGTGTGTTCCAGTGTGGGCGTGTGGGTGTGTGGGTGTGTGTCTTCGGCATCCTCATCATTTTGCATCATATCATCACATCATTTCGCATAACATCACATCATACATCATATTGCATCAATGAAACGAATTGAATATGAAGCTGATCTTCGGCAAACGCTTCGTCAAAATGAAAAGGTGCTAAGGCACGAAGTAAGTTTCGGAAAATTCAGTCTTATCAGCCTTGTCACAAGAAGGGATCTCTCTTTACAAAGCATGGATATCTTTCTTTACGAAGCATGGATCTTTTTCTTTACGAAGCATGAAAAGAAGGGAAGGTGTTTTTTCGCCGAAGGCTCAAAAACGGTATGTGTGTAAATTTCATGCATCGCAAAGAAATGAATTACAATAATTTACATATTCGATTCAAAGCTACACACATCAAATATTACAGTCTTTCTACAATAAAAGCACAATGTCCATTCTAGTGTCTCATACATTGACCATTTCAAAATGTTTTAATAGTAAGTGCTATTCCTCTTTAAGGACTTTCTCTGCAACTTCGTGCAGTAATTTGTTAA
This sequence comes from Zea luxurians, assembly GCA_029449295.1. NCBI lineage: Eukaryota > Viridiplantae > Streptophyta > Magnoliopsida > Poales > Poaceae > Zea > Zea luxurians. Next base: position 35,726,520 of record JAOPSE010000013.1, on the reverse strand, counting down.
CAACTTCATCAACAATGGATTCAGCCATGTTTATAATGTCCAGTGCTTCCTTCATTTTTGGATCGGCTAGGGGATTGAACGGTTCCGGCGGCGGAGATAATTCTGCTGAAGTAGGAAAAGTTAATTAGTCCGAAGCCACAAAAAACAAATACCAAAGCTAAAAGCCAAAAAGCAATACCTATACGCTTTTCGCGCTCTGCAGCTTCTTCAGCTCGCCTTGCTTCTGCTCGGGCGTCATGGGTATCCTTTTCACTTTTCTTTATAATTTCATGGGCCATCTCCTGGCCACCATTCACCTAGACATCATTGTAAAATTTTCTGCCCATCAAGGTCGCTTTAGCTGAAGGATCCTTTGTATCATCTATGGAGAAGGCAGCTTCGGCCTGGGCCACGGCTTTAATGTGATCACATCCCGCCTTCTCCAAGATGGCTGAAATTCCCCGCGCACCAGAAAACGCGCAAAAATCCCCGCGATCACTTAAAATTTCTTCGAAGGTCTCGGCCTCTCCACTTATCCATTCAACAACACCTTCGGGGTCACCTCTTATGAAGTTTTCTTCAGTAGAATAAGCACCCACTTTGGCGAAGCTAGCTTTTATTTTCTTTACGCAATCCAAGGATTTTTCAAAGCACCTTTCCCTGGATGCGCGAAGTTCTTCAAATTTTTCTCCAGATGATTTTTCCAATATTCGCTAATTTCTTGGTTAGCTTGCGCAAGCGCGCAGTTTTCTTTAGCTTCGGCCAGCTGTCTCCGAAGGTCTTCAACTTCAGTCTTTTAGGCTTCGGCCTGAGCCTTGAAACTAACTTCGTCTTCTTTCACTTTGTTTACCAATGAAATTAAGATTTTGTCTTTTTCGAGACCTTCATTTCTTAATTCGATCACCTTTGAACGAAGGTTATTCAGAGCCATTGTATAGCCTTCATCTTCAAAACTCTTCTGCGCCCTAAGGGCATTACTAAGATTTAAGCCCTGCAAGAGGAGTAAAGAATTGAGTATGATAGATAAAATACTTCATTCTCAAATTAAAAGTTAAGCTTTATACCTTTATACTATTGTAGGCCAGGCTGTCGGCAAGATCATCCTTCGACAAAATTGAAAGACCATCTTCCAGCTTTGGGAATCCCATGCTTTTGCCTATCTCCCAGCAAATAGATATTTCTTTGTTGTCTGGGAGACAGTATAAGAAATCATCTTCATTGCTTCCATTAAAAACTAAGGCTCCCTTCCAATATTTCAGTTTTTGAGCGTAATGCCTTGCTTTAGCGATTTCATCTTCGGACAATTTCTTCCCCGAAGCATGTCGAACGATGTAGTCGATATTTTCAGTCAGAGCTTTGGAAGCAACAGTCTCGACCTTTTCAGGTGTAGTCTGTCATGCCATCTCTTCCTCACGCGCGATAGGCTTCGTCGCGGCGGGCGTTGAAGGCCCAGCTTCGGTTTCATCCTGAGTTTTTGTAGCTTCGACTTCTGCCTGCTTAGTATCAATTTTGGGTTGCGCTTTGGTAGCTTCGGCAACTTTCCTTGTAGGAGCAGGACTCAAGGCCTTCGTCGTTTCCAGCACAACATCCAACACATTCGCCATCCTTCTCCTCTTGGGAGTTGCGGCAGAAACCTTTTGCACCTTCGGTAGTGTTGCCTCTGTTGGAGGGCTCAAAATTTCTGGCATTTTCATTATTTCTTCAATTTTTGGCTCTTCAGCCCTATCAATCTTCGTCTCAACTGGCTCGACTATAAGCATCTTTAGCACTACAATTGGCTCTTCAGTGCTCTGCGCAATCGGAACAGTTTCTTTTGCTTCAGCAGCTGAAGAGGTCCCTTTGCCAAATTCAGGTATCACGGCTGGTTCAATATAGCGTGGCCGGTGAGTCAGAACCTTCATCTTCTTGCTCTTCGGCTCAGCGGTAATGACCAGAGCGGCAATCTTTCTCTTTTTTCCTTGTCCTCGCAGTGGGTAGCAATAATTAGGGTACACAAAGCCAATAGCATCAGATACCCTGTTCAATCTTTTCTTCTTCTGACCCCTAAAAGCTGCAGACAATGCATTATCCTCGGCCTTGGAGTATGCCCCTAGTAGCTCGTTGCTAGTAGCTTCAATACACTTCAACCAGTCATCGTTCGGCTCATCAAACTTCTCCCCAAATCTGAAGGTATATTTCTATCGGACTAAACCGCCCTCACAGGAATCGGCGGTGGTCTCTTTCGGCATTTCCCAGCTCTCCACAAGTGGCCATACTGTGAAGGCTATGTGCTCTTGAATTAAATCTCTTGTGCCAATAAAGGAACACACAGTGCTAAAGGCTTTCTGACACTCTTCAACGCTGCTATCAATATTCACCTTCGGCCTTCGGAGGCCGAAGCGAGACCAGATGGGCCGCTGAATGATTTCTTTAATATCTTCCCTTACCTTCAAATCATTTTTAACGTAAAACCACTCTTCCATCCAGGATCGAGGCCATCCCTTCCGGAATATTGGCACTGGGTGGCTTGCATTGGGGCGAGCAATAAAGCCATAACAACCAAAGTTGTTGTGATACTGTTCTTTGCCAATGGCCTTCGTCTCATATAAAAGCTCATGCATATTGCAAAAGCACTTCGCCCTCGGCTCCAGCCCCTGGCTTCTTACAGCCCAGACAAAAATCCCCATCCTCATTATAGCTTCGGGGGTGATCTGATGGAGGTAAATCTGGTATATCTTCAGGACTTCAACCACAAACTTGCTTAAAGGGAACCGAAGACCAGCCTTAAAAAAGCTTCGGTAGATGACAACTTCATTTTTCTCAGGGGCAGGGACGTTGTTGTCTCCGCCAGCCCTCACGATAGACATGTCTCGAAAGTACCTTCCTCTCATGTTCTCAAGATGGCTCTGTTTAATGGTCGATTTTCCGAAGATAGTATGGCTTGGCCACCCGGGCCGATCTTCAGAATCTTCATCCCCACTTTCCACATCATAGCTATCGTTGTCACCAGTATCTTCAAACAAACCTTCCAGTATCTCTTTAGTAATCGTCTCTGTGTTTTTTTTCCATGGACTCAATAAATCCAGCAATATAAGGATTCGCAACTTTCTTTTCTTCAAACAACGTCTCTTCAGCTACCTTTGTTTCCGCAGTTAGCTTCATCTCTTCAGTCATTTTTCCCCAGACATGGTGAAAATGCGTCGTTAAGCCAAAGCTCAAAAAGATTGAAAATCTAGCGAGAGCTAGTGAGCAAGAACTAAAAGTTTGAGAAAAATATTGCAAACGGCAGAGATGGCGTGTAGAATGCTGCCGGCGTGGATTCATATTTATATGCCCAGTGCGTTACAACTTGGAGGGTCCCATTTGTCATTGAATATTGCTATTCTAGCAAAGGGAAGATGTTTTTTCGGACCTTCGACTTAAGGCCTTTGTTCATGTCGCAGTCTAAATTCGTTGTTATAAAAAATTAATACTGCGAGGGGCTACTATTGGGAGCCTTCGTCTTCCGAAGGTCCTCAAAAACATGATTTAACAATGTTTCACAAGTGTAATATACATACAGGTACCTTCGGACTCGGAATAAAACTATACACGATATGGAAAGCATGATCGAGACGAAGGTTGATGCAGTTCCGAAGCTACACGCAAGGGTGCTTCGGCTCAATGGCAGAAAGAGAAATCGACTTAAAGGGGAAAAGGTCATCTAGTCCTCGGTGGATTGTCCTTAAGCCAATAATAAACATAAAGGGCATGAATGTAATTTTACACAGGCTACGCCCTGTGCCTATAAATAGATGAACAATACCTCCGTACTGTTCACGCTGACTTGTATTCACTTGTGCGTCACGCTTGGACTTTTCACCTTCTATCAAGCCGAAGGTATAAATATAATCCGATGTTGTTCTTATTTATTTATGATGATATAATAAAGATATATTAATAATGTCATATGATTATTCATGTTATTTCTCATGTTTCATATACTTCGTCTTTCATTAACATGTACTGTGATGATGAAGGTATATCCTTCATAACCTTCGTCCGAAGATTGTTATATCCTAAGTGAAATAATGCTTCGAAGGACGAAGGACATTAACCATTTACCTCTTTTTGTGTTGCCTTGTTCTTAATTCATAGTATTTGAGAACAAGTCCCCAATAGTTGTCAAACACCAAAATTGATTATAGGAAATGTTGAGGCCATTTCCCTTTCAGGAGATGATCAATTGATCATACGGTCAGGGGGAGCGCGGGGCATAGCCATGGTATCGCCTCGCACCCACGTTAGGTTCTTAATAGAGTAGTATAAATTTCGTTTCAAAATTTTGAATATTATTTTTATAAAAAATGAAAAATTCTATTAAAACTAGAAGGTATCAGGAGTCTATAAATATATTTGTTATTCAAAAATTTTTATTTTGACAAATTAAATAAATTGCAAATAAATCTCAACGAATTTTATTTTTTCAAAAGTAATGAAGATTTTTCGGTGGTAAAATGACTAAAAACTGCTCGGTTTTACCGGTTTCGATGTTTTTTTTACTGAATCTCGTTTTCCAAATTTGAATAAAAATGATCGATGAATACAAAATGTTGGTCACTCGCTTTTCATATCGTCAAGATATTAAAATTAAGGCAACACAATTAAATAGAGCTTCATCTCATCCATTAATTGATCAAGTGATGAAGATGTGACAATTAAACAAGGAAAATACATGACATTTAGGATAAATCTGTGCAAAATAAAGAAGATGAAGCACATGATTCAACCATATAAAATATTGTTCTCTTCGCTTATTATTATTTAACAGAAGATTACTACACATGTACCTTCGAAGGTAAAAGAGATACAACTTCGTAGGCAAAGCAATTTATCTCTCTCTGACAAAAAAATGTCCATAACGCATGGCACTGTTCCTCTATAGGGATGAAAACGGTCGAAAACGATCGAAAACAGCTAAATTGTTTTTGTTTTAATATTTTTTGGTCGGGATGAAAATGAAAACCAACGGTTGAAAGACGGGATCAGAATTGTTGGTTATTCGAAAACGATAAACTATAGTCGGAAAGATAAATATTTGTAGTTTCCACAAAAACATAATAAAGTGATGTATTGCCTAATTTTTAAGATATAAAAATGCACAAACAACTCTTTTTCATCATTCATAAATTAGTTAGAGTAATTATAAATTTTGTTTTTCGCTTATTCATTCACTTGAACACAACAAAAGTCTGTAACTTGAATAAATTATATGCTAGATCTATCTCATATTATATAAAAAGGTAAAAATAGTATCATCACGACTCGGAAACGAAAAATACGAAAACGATTGGAAAATTAGCTAAATCGTTTTTGTACCGTTTCTGATTGGTTTCCAAACAATTCAAAAGTGATCGAAAAAATAGTATTCGAAACGGGACGGTATGGGATTTTCCCGTCCCGTTTTCATCCCTATTCCTCTATTTATAGGTGTGGGGTACAACTTTGGTTAAATTACAAAATGCCCTTGAACCTATACATTTGTACTAAGGGTAATGTTGCCTTTTCTTCTTGTATCCTTGCTGAGTAACTCATGGTGATCTCACCTTGCTCTAGCCATCTTCTTCGTCACATGCATGTGCTAATAATCTTAAGCTCTCATCTTTGTCTCAACAACTTACGACAGCTGCAAATCGTCCCTGGACGAAGGTGTCATTCGGTATCTGTTCTACTGCACTTAAAACATGTTGAAAGATGTCTGGTTTGTAAATATTTTGAGGACCTTCGGCTAAAGAGGGGCCCCAACACAAAATTTACTAAAATTTGAGTGATTTTGTGTTCTTGGAGGTCACCAGAAAATTGCTCAGACACGAGATTATAAACATTGGATGCGAGAAGCCAGTGGGTGCAATCGCTAGACGATCAATGGGTGGGCACCTTGGGCCTATGTCGAAGAGGTGAAATGTTTTTGGGATGTCTGGGTAGAAAAAATTAGGAGTGAAGCATAGGACCCTCGTTAACACCGTCGCATCGATAAACACAGAACATCAGCTTGCCTTTTGTTTGCTTGGTGTTAGAATTAGGTCTATTCCAAACCTCTAAAACTAATAATCAGTAGCTAAATTAGCCGAAAGGTTTAGAACAGGTTAGCTAAAGAACCAACTAATTGTTAGCTATACCTCTCAAATAGGTATTAATTATTAGCTGCTCGAACCTAGCTAAATGAGCTAACAACTTATTTGCTAGCGAACAATTAGTTCTAAAGGTTTAGAATAGGGAATTATCAAGAGATAGACAAATGGTTGTCCAAGTTTCTATTAAAAATTAATGTGTGTGTATAGGACCATGCTATTCTTTATTCTAGTTGATAATCATCCACCCAATAACGACTTAATGTCATACTCGATTTTAAGGGCAAATGTGATATTCTAGCCCTGGTGGATGGTGATATCCTGGCCTAGAGCTTAATAGAATTAATAGATTACTCATACTAATAAGGTGCATCTTCTTTTTCGAAAGCCTGGAGCAATCTTGGGATGGGTGACCGACTGACAGGTTTCCTCCGGTGCGCATGAGTGAGGACAAAGTGCGCACAAAAGACTCGTGTTGGTCTGTGGGGATGATATATGATCTTAGAGGACTGCCGGGAGTAAGTACCATCAGTCCAGGAGTGGGGGATGTTACAAATGGTACCAGAGCCGACCCTCATGGTTTCACGGGCGTGTGTAGGCTAGGGGTTCGGGTATATGGCACATGGAGCATGTGGGTCCAGAGTGGTCACATGGCATGGCAAAGACGACACTGGACACACAGACATGGCCAAGACTGGAGGTTCTTGGCTTGGGGTTGATCGAAGAGGACATCAGTCTTTTTAAGGGGGTGGATTGTGATATCCTAACCCCGGTGGATGGTGATATCCTGGCCTAAGGCTAAATAGAAATAATAGATTACTCATACCAATAAGGTGCATCTTCTTTTTCAAAAGCCTATCTCGGAAGAACCTCAAGGTTAATCGTGCTTGGCCCGAAGCAATCTTGGGATGGGTGACCGACCGACAAGTTTTCTCAGGTGCACTTGAGTGAGGACAAAGTGTGCACAAAAGACTTGTGTTGGTCTGTGGGGATTATATATGATCCTAGAGGACTGCGATGAGTAAGTATTGCCGGTTCGAGAGTGGATGGGGTGTTACAGCAAAACCGAATGCATAACATATCTGTGTCAGGATCTATTTCCACCCATATGTTGATGTCACAACTGTAATATATTAACGGAACAATGCATAAAAAGCATAAATAAATATTATAATAACATATTACACTTTGAATGGACTTAATGCCTAAACCTTTATTCATGAATGTACAACAAAACATGGACATCCTTTCATAGGAAGATGACCGGGGAATCACTAGACTCGCATCCATCGAGTTCACCATCATACTCTTTGAGAGCACCTAGAGGGGGGGTGAATAGGTGATCCAGCGAAAATCAACACTAAACAAGACAAACTTGGTTTATAACAAATGTTAGTAGAAGCCAAAACCAAATTGTGATGAATAGAGGTAGAGGGGAGAAGAGAACTCTTCACTTGATTGTTCCTTTAAAGTATGTATTAAACTTAGGAACAATAACACAAATGAGAATATGAGAGCTCTTTGGAAGATAACAATCACAATAAAGAAATGCACAAAAGACACGGCGATTTATCCCATGGTTCGGCCAATGCCTACTCCATGTTGTGGTGACCTCCTTTGGTCAAGCGTTGCACTCAACCCCTCTCATGTGATCCAAAGGTCAAACTTGAGTACCATGGTTTTCTTCCTTATGTCAAGTTCCCTTTGTGAGGAATCTCCACAAGTTGGAGTCTCTCACGCATTACACAATTGATCTTAACCAAAGCATAATATGAAGGTGAGTAGCAACACACACAAGAACTCAAATAGCAGCAACACACGCACACGAGTCAAGAGAAGAGCACAAGAAACAACAAAGCAGAGTTACAGCTCAAACACGTGCTCAAATCTCTATCTAGCAAAGAAGTAGCGTGGTCGCAAGGTCTTGGTGTTGTAGAGTGTTCAAAGAATGCTTGGTCTTCTTCTCCATGCTCCTAAGGGGTCCTTTTATAGCCCCAAGGGCCAAGAGAGTCGTTTGTTCTTCATTTGGAAGGCCATGGTTGCCTTCTGTCCGCGGGCGCACCGGACTGTCCGGTGCACACCGGACAATGAACAGTGCACGATTTCCTTCCATTACTGACAAAATCGACTGTTTCCAACCGTTGGCTCCATGGCGCACCAGACAGTCATATGGTGCACCGGACAGTCCGTTGTGACCTGGTGATCATTGGCTCGGCACATGTGGTAGCCGCTGATCACGTGGTTGACCGTTGGCCAGGCGAGCGGTGGCACACCAGACAGTTCGGTGAATTATAGCCGCGGTGCCTCGGCGAATTCCCGAGAGTGGCCTGTTCACCGGCTTGTCCAGCCTGGACACCGGACACTGTTCGATGCACACCGGATAGTCCGGTGCTCCCTAGACTGATGCTGGTTTGGCCAAACTTCTCTGTTCCAATTTGTCTCGTCTTGAGAAGTTTCCTAGCACTTAGATGAACATATTAGCAACTAAAACAATTGACTAAGTGCTAGTTTCATACCTTTGTTTCTTCATTCCACTAGGATTTACAATGTACTCATATATTTCTCAATTTGCCTTTATTTATCCCTGTGCTCATACTCAATGTTGGCATGATAGCTCAAAGTGATGTGTTGGGCACTTAATCACCAAAACACTTAGAAATGGCCCAAGGGCACATTTCCCTTTCAATCTCCCCCTTTTTGGTGATTTATGCCAAAACATCAAAAGCAACTCAAAATTCACTAACACAACCAAATGTGAGCCAAAGTGTGCAAATTGAAGTCAAACTAAAAACCAATTTAATTGACACATGATTTTGCATATTTGGATCATTTTGCCACCACTTGGTTTGTTTTCGCAAAGCAAATTTACTTCCTTTTCTCTCTATCAAAAACACATTTATTTTGGCAAATCAAAATATTTTTCAAGACTAGATTTGTTCAAACGCCAGAAACTCTCCCTTTTTACCCTAATCAAATTTCTCCCCCACAAGAGAGTAGTATTGCAATAAGAGGGTTTTGATCAAAAGACAAGTACTAACATAATAATTTTTGAAATTCACAAGTTGTAGTTGATCCAGTTGCTTTGGCCTTAAATTCTCCCCCTTTGGCATTAAGCACCAAAACTGAGAAATTAGTGACCTTAAAAACCTCATTGCCTCACCAGAAATTGCAAATTAAAAGCAATAAGGTAATGAACACCAAAGATACATAATAACAAGACCAATAACATAAAAACATATGTGCTCTAGGTCAATCCAAGTTCCGCGAATCTAAGACATTTAGCTCACTTCGCAGCTTACAAAAACTTTTCTCATCTAAAGGCTCGGTAAAATATCAGTTAGCTAGTGATCGGTGCTAATGTGACACACATCGATATCTCCCTTTTGCTGGTGGTCTCTCAAAAAGTGATGTCGGATGTCTATGTGCTTAGTGCGGCTGTGTTCAACTGGATTGTACGCCAAGCGGATTGCACTCTCATTATCACATAGGAGTGGGACTTTGCTCAAATTGTAGCCGAAGTCCCAAAGGGTTTGCCTCATTCAAATTAGTTGTGGACAGCATTGTCCTGCAGCAACATACTCGACCTCGGCGGTGGATATGGCAACGTAAGTTTGTTTCTTTGAGCTCCATGACACCAGGGACCTTCCTAGAAACTGACAAGTCCCTGATGTACTCTTCCTATCAACCTTGCACCCGACATAGTCGGAGTCTGGGTATCTAATCAAGTCAAAGGTAGACCCCTTAGGGTACCAGAGTCCGATGTAAGGTGTATGAACTAAATATCTAAAAATACACTTCACAACCACAAGGCGACATTCTTTGGGATTGGATTGAAATCGAGCACATATACAAACAGAAAGCATAATATCCGGTCTATTTGCATAAAGATAAAGCAAAGATCCTATCATGGTCCGGTAAACCTTTTGATCTATGGACTTACCTCCCATGTTGAGGTCCAAGTGTCCATCAGTCCCCATTGGCGTCTTGGCAGGTTTTGCGTCCTTCATTCCAAACTTCTTAAGTATGCCTTGGATGTACTTCATTTGAGAGAGGAATGTCCCTTCCTTGAGTTGCTTTACTTGGAATCCAAGAAAGTAAGTCAACTCACCCATCATGGATATCTCGAATTTCTGAGTCATAACCCTGCTAGACTCTTCACATGATTTTTGATTAGTAGAACCAAACATTATGTCATCAAAATATATTTGGCATATAAACAAAACACCATTGCAAGTCTTAGTGAAACGAGTTGGATCAGCTTTCTCGACCTTGAAAGTGTTAGAAATAAGGAAATCTCGAAGGCATTCATACCATGCTCTTGGGGCTTGCTTAAGTCCATAGAGCGCCTTAGAGAGCTTATATACATGGTCGGGTACTTGTCATCCTCAAAGTCAGGGGGTTGCTCCACGTACACCTCCTCCTTGATTGGTCCATTGAGGAAAGCTCTCTTCACGTCCATTTGAAAAAGCTTAAAGGAATGGTGAGCAGCATAGGCTAACAACAATATTCGAATAGACTCAAGCCTAGCTTTAGGAGCAAAAGTCTCCTCAAAATCCAAACCTGCGATTTGAGCGTAACCTTTTGCTACAAGTCTTGCTTTGTTTCTTGTCACCACTCCATACTCATCTTGTTTGTTGTGAAACACCCACTTGGTGCCACAATGTTTTGCTTTAGATGTGGCACTAGGCTCCATACTTCTTTTCTCTTGAAATTGTTGAGCTCCTCTTACATGGCCAGCACCTAGTCCGGATCTTGCAAGGCTTCTTCTACCCTGAATGGCTCAATATAAGAAACAAAAGAGTAGTGCTCACAGAAGTTTGCAATACGTGAACGAGTAGTTACTCCCTTGCTAATATCAGCAAGAATTTGATCCACTGGATGATCTCTTTGAATGTTGGTTCGAACTTGGGTTGGAGGTGCCTGTGGTACTCCATCCTCCTCTCTTCCTTCTTGTTCTTGTGCTCCCCATTGATCCATGCTACCATATTGATGCATTTTTTCTCATCTTGAGTTGGAGGCTGCACCATTGTGGAAGAAGAAGGTTGATCATGCACTTGTTGTTCCTGTGGTCGCACATCGTCTATAGCCATAGTCCTCATGGCAGCCGTTGAAACCTTATCTTAATCTATGTCATCAAGATCAACTTGCTCTCTTTGAGCGCCATTAGTATCATCAAATACAGCGTCACTAGAGACTTCAACTAAACCCGAAGATTTATTGAATACTTTATATGCCCTTGTATTTGTGTCATAACCAAGTAAAAACCCTTCAACGGCTTTGGGAGCAAACTTTGAAAGCCAACCTTTTTTTACCAAGATGTAGTATTTGCTCCCAAATACACGAAAGTAAGACACATTAGGTTTGTTACCGGTAAGTGGCTCATATGCCGTCTTCTTGAGGAGGCGATGAAGGTAGAGACAATTTATGGCATGGCAAGCTGTATTCACGGCTTTTGACCAGAATTGTTCCGGTGTCATGTACTCTCCAAGCATCGTTCTCGCCATGTCAATGAGTGTCCTGTTCTTCCTCTCCACTGCACCATTTTGTTGAGGCGTGTAGGGAGCAGAGAACTCATGCTTGATACCTTCCTCCTTAAGACATTCTTCCACTTGAAGATTCTTGAACTCGGTTCCATTGTTGCTCCTCAGCTTCTTTACTTTTAACTCAAACTCATTTTGAGCTCATCTTAGGAAGTGCTTGAGAGTTTCTTGGGTTTCAGATTTATCCTATAAAATGAATACCCAAGTGAAGCGGGAATAGTCATCAATAATTACAAGACCATACTTACTTCCATCGATGCTAAGATAAGCAACGGGCCCGAAGAGATCCATGTGGAGAAGCCCTAGTGGTGTTGATATTGCCATCACATTCTTGCTTAGATGACTTGTTCCCACCTGTTGTTGGTCACTTGTTCTCAAAAGCTATGAATCAAGAACAAGGCAACACAAATGTTAATGGTTAAAGACCTTCGTCCTTCATAACATTATCTCCATTGGGATATAATGATCTTCGGACGAAGGTCATGAAGGACATACCTTCTTCATTGTAATATACAAAGATGAGAACATGATCGTATGAAAAATAAATAAAGCATGAATAATCATTTTAGATCATTAGATTATTCATGTTATAATCATATATCTCTGAACAAATATGAATGATATTAAATTACATTTGTACCTTCGGCTTGACAGAAGGTAAGAACCCGAAAATGACGTGCGAGTGATTACAAGTCAGCGTGAATAGTATGAGGGTACTGTTCATCTTTTTATAGGCACGGGACACAGCCCGGACAAAATTACATTTGTGTCCTTGATAACTAATTATAACCATGACACAAATTATCAGGGACTAAGCGATCTTTTCCTCTTTAAGTCGGTGCTGCCCTTCGTGTCAAGCTTGTCATCATGCCGAAGCTCCTTCGATTGTAGCTTCGGCATATATCTTCATGTTGCGCCTGCTTGTATATCATCTTGCCGAAGGTGTTTTTGCTTAGAGGACCTTCGGCGAAGAAGAAGGCCCCCAACAGTAGCCCCTTCATGGTGCTAGATCGTTTTTCGTAACGAGCTCGATCCGCGAAAAAACTCGAAGGCTTCAGAATGCCGAAGATCCGAAAAACACCTTCCCTGAGCTCATTGCCGAGAAATGATTATAATATTCCAGGCGTCGAGCGGTCCACCATTCAGCAAGTGCAGGCGGACTGGCGGTTCGCCTTCCCTCCTGCAGCACTATATAAACAGACGGGTTGGTGAAGAGTTATCATAGCATTCATTGCCATTGCACTGTTGTGTTGTTAAAAAATTTAACCATAGCCGAAGCTTTCTACACTGCGCTTTCAAGCGAACACTTCATCGCTCAAGGTTAACTTTGTCAAACAGGTTAGCTTCGTCAAACGGTGAAAATCCATCCAAATGGCCAGAGTGCGATCATTTGCAAGGGTGTCTCGTGAGGGGGACGAAACCGAGACCACTAAAACGACACCAATTTCTAAAGGAATGAAACGATCAGTTCTGGTTGCAGCTGACGAAGGTACTTCTAATGTCGAAGCTGAGCAGACTGTGATTGAAGGTGAAGATGTTGAAAGGGAAGAAGACTACAATATTCTGATCCCAATAAAGCCTAGTCACTTAGATTTTGAAAAATCTACTGTGTCTAAAGATGACATGCCCATGATAATGAAGATGGGCTATTCTAGAGAGGCTGAAAGCAAGCTCATCCGGTTTGCTGGAGAAGAGACTACCCCAGAGCCGAAGAATGATGAAGTAGTGGTTTTCAAAAGCTTTTTCAGAGCAGGGCTGCGGTTTCCCCTGAATGAGATGATTGGGGTGGTTCTAAAGAACTTCGAAATATATCTTCATCAGCTGACTCCTAACGCTATTGTTAGGCTCAGCGTCTTTATTTGGGCCCTCTGAAGCCAAGGATGAGCCCGGACACTGAAGCTTTCTACCGAGTGCACGAGCTGCACTATCAGACGAAGGCCAGTGCAGATGGCCTTCACGAGAATTTTGGTTGTTATAATTTTGCATATCAAAAAGACACGAAGGCGCCAGTCCTCAGCTACCGCACAAAGTGGCCAACCGGCTGGAAAAATGAATGGTTTTACATGAAGGCTGATGAGAAAAATAGGGAGAAGCTTATGACCATGGTCATGAGTCCTCTGAGCTTGAACTTCGGAATGACCCGGCCCTTGTGCAATATGGAGCTAGGGTCACCCTGTCAGCTGGCCGAAGTGGAATTTAGAGTGGTGGCTGAAGAGATCAGTACCAAAGACTTGTGCAAGAATATTTGGCTAACAGAACATATCCTACATCTAGTGCCTGGGGAATGCCGAAGAAGAAGGAAGCGGGGAAGAAGCACGATGTTGGGGACTTGTTCTCAAATGCTTCGAATTAAGAACAAGGCAACATAAAAAGAAGTTAATGATTAATGTCCTTCGTCCTCTGAAGCGTTATTTCCTTTAGGATATAACGATTTTTGACGAAGGTAATGAAGGACATACCTTCATCATCACAGTTTCTATCGATAAAAGGAAAAGCATATGAACATGAAAGAATACATGAATAATCATATGATATTATTAAGTGTCATCATTATATAATTATGGAAGAATAAGAACATTATTGAATTACATTTGTACCTTCGATTTGACGGAAGGCAAAAACACAAGCGTGACGCACGAGCGAATACAAGTCAGCGTGAACAGTACGGGGGTACTGTTCATCTATTTATAGACACAGGACACAGCCTGTGAAGAATTACAATTATGCCCCTCATAAAAATTTACAACATTGACTCGGACCTTTATGGACTAAAAAGTCATTCTATCTTTAAGTCGGTTTGTAGTACCGAAGCTTCATGAAGAGGGACCTTCGGTCATCTTCTGCGAACAGCTTCAGCCGAAGCTGCTTCTTCCTACCAGACCTTCGGCGCGACGAAGCATAGCCCCAACAGTAGCCCCTTTCGCGGCGCTAGATCGTTTTTCGTAACGAGCTTGATCCGTGAAAAAAGTCTCTTAAGCTTCGGGAAGCCGAAGGTACCAAAAAACACCTTCCCTGAGCTCGTTGTCGAGAAACGATTCAGTTTCCAAGCGCGTGGCAGTCCCACCTTGCAGAGTTACTGTTTGGTTTCTGCGGTCCACCGTGCAGCGAGTGTAAGTGACTGTCCGCCTGGTGTAAAAATCCTGGCGTTTCGCCTTCTTACCTGCAACACTATATAAACAGACGGGTAGGTGTGAAGTTACCACAGCATTCATTGCTATTTGCACTGTTTTGCTGCCAAAATTTTTAACCACAACCGAAGCTTGACTCTCGGAATCGAACGAAGGTCCAACTCGAAGTCTGCTTCGTGAGAAGGAAAGGCTTCGGGGGAAAAAGGTATTCAATTTCCCAAAAACTCAGAATTAAATGGCCAGAGTGCGATCTACTGCCAGGGTTGAGCGTGAAAGAGACGAAGCTGAAGGTACGGAGACTGTTCCCATCTCCGAAGCAATGCAACGATCCGGACTGGTAACTTCGGAGGAAATCCCCACTATTGAAGCAGAACAAGCAACCGCCGAAGCAGAAGATGAGAACATTGAAGAAACTGATCCCGAAGATGATTATCGCATTGCCATGCCAAGTAAGCCCAGCCACCTGGACTTTGGAAAGTCGACCGTTTCGAAGGCTGATCTCTCCAAGATGGTAAAGTCAGGTTATTTCAGTGAAAGTCAGAAGAAGCTACTTCGCTTCGGGGGAGAAGAAACTACCCCGAAGCCAGAGAAGGATGAGATAGTCATTTTCAAGAGCTTTCTAAAGGCTGGGTTGAGATTCCCCTTCATGGGATTATTGCAGATGTATTGAAGAAGTTTGGAATCTACTTTCATCAGTTGACTCCTAACGCTATCGTTAGGCTTAGTGTTTACATCTGGGCCCTCCGAAGCCAGGCGGTGGAGCCGTTTGCCGACAGCTTTTGTCGAGTCCATGAGCTGCATTACCAGACGAAAGCTAGAAAAGATGGGTTGCATGATAACTTTGGTTGCTACAATTTTGCCTATCGGAAAACCACAAAGTTTCCTGTTATTAGCTACCGAAGCAAATGGCCGGCAGGCTGGAAGTCAGAGTGGTTTTATGTGAAAGTTGACGAAGACAAAGAGAAGTTGGTACAAAGCCCACTTGAATTTATCTTCGGAGAAACAAGACCGCGATGCCACATGACATTAGAAGGTCCCACTTGGGCTGCACTGGGTGAATTTAAAACTATTTCAGAGCATATCAGTACCAGGGACCTGGTTCAAGAGTTCTTGGCCTTCAGGGTTTTCCCTACTTTAAAAGAGTGGGAAATGCCGAAGCTAGAGGGGGAGAAGAAGGAAGGGGAACTTGTCCGGCTTCCTTACCATTTCAAGTTCAAGAAATACTTTAAAAAACCTTGCCAAGAGTGGCTGGACACAGTTGAAGTAATGTGCAATGAAATTCTTGGGAATTATTCGAAAAAAGAGGATCAATTGATGACCGCGGCCTTCGGCACCCGTCCGAAGCGAAGGCTGAACCGAGTGTTTGATGCCCTGGGTTTTGAGTACCCTGACTATGAACAGCTAAATAAGGGTGCTGAGGGCCAAAAAAGGAAAAGGGTGGCCGAAACTTTGAACAAAGATGAGGAAGAACCATCAAAAAAGAAGAATATTCCAAAGAAGAGAAGAATATCATCTCCGAAGCGAAAATTATCCGATGAAGAGAGGACTCCTGCATCGCCCTCTACCACCGATGTGGAGGAAATCTTAAAGGTAATGACTGAACCCCTGCCTGCGAAGCTAAGTCCATTAGGGCCTCAACTGATGAAGCTTTTTTGAAAGGTGGAGGAGCCAGAAAAAACGAAGAAGATAACCAAAACAAAAAGACAAAGAATTATCGCAGTGACCGAAGTCATTGACAAGACGCCACCGAGGGCTTCAACTCGGAAAGCGCCAGCGGTTGAGGGCACAACAAATGTCGAAGTCGCACCTTCGGAGGTCGCGGCTACCGAAGCCGCTTCGGTCGAAGATTTGAACTTGGAAACTACAATTGAAGATATCGACAAAATACTGCTAGATATGGCCGCAGAAGAAGCTACCACTGCTGCCGAAGAAACAATGGCCACAGTGCCTGGGAAGGGAAAGGAAATAGTCGAAGATACTTCAGAGGACGAAGCCTTCATATTTCAAAATTTAGTTGGGCAAGAACTGTCGAAGGCCGAAATAGAAGAGCTTAAAGAATATGCCAAATCTTGCGGATATAAGCCAGGAGCTCTTCTTTTCGGAGGTATTGACGATGAAAAATTAGGCTGCATCCGGGATCAAACTGGAGCCAAGGTCATCGGTACTCTATCAAAGAGTATCGGTTTTCCGAAGCTAGAAACGGATATCAGCCGCTACTGACGACAACATATCGTTGGTAGCTTATTTTATTCCAACTTCAAGGTAAACAACTTTTCTCTGACTTTTATTGTTTTTAATAATGAAAATGTTCCTAACGAAGGTTGTTTATGTGCAGAGCATGCTACTGAGCAAAGCTTTGAAGATGCAGCAGGATCTAGAGGATAAGAAACACGAAGCTATAATTGAAAATTTAGAAAGCAAAATAAAAGAGCAATCAGCTATTATTGCAAAGAAAGACTTCGAACTCCAAACAACTGAAGGCTTATTGGCAGAAACTGAAGCTAAAGTAGCAGAATTGAATTCAAAGCTTCTCTGCCAATCAAAACAATTTGAACAAGAGAAGCAAGAGCTTAATTCAAAATTTGAGGCCGAAGTCCAAGAAAATTCAGATTTGAAAAAATCATTGACCAGCCTTCAAGACAAATGTTTGAAATTTAGTAACAACTGTATTCAACAATTAAAAAAGATCTTTTATTCAGTTGGAGCTAGCAGTGGAAAGTTCACCCCTTCAGCTGAAAATTTGTCAAGAACCTTCGAACATATTGAAGCTGAAATTGATGAGCTTGACGAAGTTATAGCCGGGCACGGTGACTTCTGTGCCTGGGTAGCTTCTCGGGGCACTGCTGCAGCGTTTCTGAAGGCTGGCTGTGATCATGGAAAAATCGTCAACAGGCCCAATTTCACACTATCTCCATCAATTCTGGACGATATTCCTGACCTCGCCCGAAGCATTTCAAACAGATTTATAAAAATGATATGGACAAAAGGCGGGCGAGAAAAGGCTGGGGATGAAGCTCGAAGTCATCTTGAACCAGTAAGAAATCATACCTTGTGCTTACCTTCTCCTTCACACTTAATTTTTACTCACAATACCTTGATTCATGTAGGATGACGAAGCTGAAACTGATGCTTAATATGCAGCCAAAGCTGAAGCCCGGTGAAGATTAGTAGGAGTAGACTGTAGAAAAAACTCAAGAGACTTTTGTAATAACTTTTGTAAATACAGCTAAACTGCTCTTAATGAGCTTTGTTCATACCTTGTAATATATCCTTACCCTTCCATTGAGGCGCTTTGATTGTGGACGAAATTAGTATTTTGAGCCGAAGGCGAAAAAACACCTTCCCTTCTTTTCGTACACAACGAAGCATAAAAGACCGCTTCTTCTTTTTGCCGAAACCTTTCTTTTTTTTGTACACAACGAAGCATAAAAAACCGCTTCTTCTTTTTGCCGAAACCTTTCTTTTTTTGTACGCGAAGAAGCTCTTCTCGTATGCCGAAACTGCCACTTATGCCATGATAATGATTATCCTATATATGCCTGAATGTTTATGAATGCAAATGCTATGATGTAACGTGATGTGCAAATGAATGTCCAAACACATATCCGAAGCCATACCCTTAGCCATTATTTCCTTAGAAACAATCACACATCAGCTCTGCATTCCCTTAGGAACGACTTTGGAGCTTCTTCGCCTTTTACTTTCGGCGGAATCAGCGTTGACTTTTCGCTGTAAGCTTTGCATTCCCTTAGGAACGACTTTGGAGCTTCTTCGCCTTTTACTTTCGGCGGAATCAGCGTTGACTTTTCGCTGTAAGCTCTGCATTCCCTTAGGAACGACTTTGGAGCTTCTTCGCTTTTTCAGTTTTCGGCACTCGACGGTGCGTTCTCAGCTTTTACATTTACATTCCTTGGGGGATTTTGCTCTTATAAAACTAAAAAGGAGATTACATGTGATGGCCCCATTAAAAACCTTTCTCCCCCTTTAGAAAGGAAAAGGGTGCCATGAAAAAGAAAAAACATAAGAAAAGTTACATCATATTACACATAATATCGCCGAAGCTCATCCGCGTTCCAAGATCTTGGAATGTCGTTGCCGTCCATGTCCTTCAATCTGTATGAACCAAGTCTTGACGAAGATAATACCAAGAAAGGTCCCTCCCATTTCAACTGTAACTTGCCCATTGTGTCTGGGTTGGCCACTCTCCGAAGCACCAAATGTCCCGGCTCAATATTCTTTAGCCAAACTTTTCTATCTCGCCATTTGACTGTTTCGGCCTGGTATTTATTGATATTCTCCACAGCTTGAAGCCTGATCCCTTCTAAAGCATCTTTTTCCACAAAACAAGCATCTTCAGGGCCTGATTCTGCCGAAGCTACTACTCTTATTGATCCAGTTTTAGCTTCTTCCGGAGTTATTGCTTCGTCACCGAATAATAACTTGAATGGAGTAAAGCCTGTAGACCTTGATGTTGTTGTATTGTGGCTCCACACCACTTTGGTTAACTGATCTGGCCACTTTCCCCTGGGTTGGTTGAAGATTAACTTCATTATTCCTGTCATTATAATGCCGTTGGCTCTTTCAACGAGCCCATTTGACTCCGGATGCCTGACTGATGCAAAATGGATCTTGGTACCAATTTGATCACAGAAATTTCTGAAAGCTTCGGAGTCGAACTGTGTTCCATTATCTACAGTGATGGCCTTCGGTACCCCGAAACGACAAACAATATTCTGCCAGAAAAACTTTTGGACAGTGGCCGAAGTTATTGTGGCTAATGGCTTTGCCTCAATCCATTTAGAAAAATACTCCACAGCCACTATAACATATTTTAAATTCCCTTGAGCCAG
Source organism: Zea luxurians (assembly GCA_029449295.1). NCBI lineage: Eukaryota > Viridiplantae > Streptophyta > Magnoliopsida > Poales > Poaceae > Zea > Zea luxurians. The sequence goes on along the minus strand of JAOPSE010000013.1, from coordinate 35,706,934 downwards.
TGGTAATGGACCTAACAAGTCAAGGCCCCACCTTTGCAATGGCCAGATGGGTTGTATCAGCTGTGTTAAAGACGAAGGTTGTTTTTGATCTCTTGCACATTTCTGACAACCTTCGCACTTTTGAACCAATTCCGCTGCATCCGAAGCTGCCTTCGGCCAATAAAACCCTTGACGGAAAACTTTTCCAAGTAATGGCCTAGATCCAATGTGAGATCCACACAGGCCTGCATGTATTTCTTTCATCAACTCTATACCTTCGGTTCTAGATAAACACTTGAGCAGCGGAGCGCAAACTCCATGCTTGTATAACTCCCCTTCTATCATGACATATGGACGAGCTCTTGCCTCTATCCTTTTGTTATAAGCTTCGTCATCTGAAAGGAACTTACCCTGAAGGTAAGAGATGATCTCAGTTCTCCAATCTTCGCTATAAACAGGAGATATGTTGAGGACTGCTCTTTCAAGGAGCTCCACTGAAGGTGCCTTTATTGTTTCGAAGAACACATCCGAAGGTAACGGCAGCCCCTGTGCTGCTGACTTAGCTAGCAAATCAGCATGCTCATTTTGTCCTCGAGGGATATTTTTGACAGAAAATCCTTCGAAGGAAGCTTCGATTCTTCGGACCGTGTCTAGATATTTCTCAAGCTTCGGATCTTTAGCCTTGCAACTTTTGTCGATATGACCCGAAACAACCTGGGAATCAGTTTTAAGAATCGCCCTTCTGATTCCCATTGCCTTTAATTTCCGAAGGCCCAGGAGCAGGGCTTCGTACTCAGTAATATTGTTTGTACAGCTGAAATCAAGTCTTGCCGCATAACAAGTTTTAACCTTGGATGGTGAGACCAACACAGCGGCTGCTCCTGCTCCGAAGGTTCCCCAAGAGCCATCACAAAACACTGTCCACACTTCGGCATCTTTATTTGCTTCTTCATCCTGAGCCCCTGGCGTCCAATCGGCAATGAAATCTGCCAACGCTTGAGACTGGATCGAGGATCTATGCACATAATCAATGCAAAATTCATTGAGCTCTGCAGCCCATTTTCCAATCCGTCCAGTAGCTTCTATATTTCTCATAATATCCTTCAACGGCTGCGAAGAAGGAACAACAATATTGTATGCTTGAAAATAATGCCGAAGCTTCCTGGATGCCATCAAAACGGCATATAATACCTTCTCCAGTTCTGTATAGTTTTTCTTTGATACACTAAGGACTTCAGATACAAAATACACTGGAACCTGCTTCTTGACTTGACCAACAAGCTTCTCCTGGACAAGTGCTGCACTTACTGCTGAGTGCGAAGCTGCCACATATAACAACAATGGAGCTCCTGGCGTTGGTGGAGTTAATGTTGTTAGATCTATCAAATATTGCTTCAGCTCTTCGAAGGCTTTTTGTTGGCTTGGTCCCCATTGAAAGACTTCAGCTGACTTCAGCACCTCGAAGAATGGTAAATTTCTTTCTGCTGATCTGGATATGAATCTATTGAGAGATGCCAGCCTCCCTGTCAATCTTTGGGCCCCCTTTCTTGTAGTTGGTGGCTCCATTCGAAGTATAGCTTCAATTTTATTTGGATTAGCTTCAATTCCCTTTGTTGAAACCAAACATCCAAGAAATTTCCCCTTCTTTACTCCGAAGACACATTTTTCTGGATTCAGCTTCAAACCAGCTTGTCTGAAACTGGCGAAGGTCTCCTGCAAATCAGCAATATGATTTTCCTGCTTCGTGCTTTTTACAATGATGTCATCAACATAAGTTAGCACATTTCTGCCTATCTGAGACTGGAGGACCTTCGCAGTCATTCTGCTGAAACTTCCTCCAGCGTTTTTGAGCCCCTCAGGCATCCGAAGATAGCAATATGTGCCACTTGGGGTTATGAAGCTAGTCTTCGGCTCATCTTCCTTCTTCATCCAGATTTGGTGATAGCCTGAGTAACAATCTAGCAGACTCATGAGCTCTGAAGAAGCTGCTGCATCAACTAAAGAGTCTATCCTTGGCAATGGGAATTCGTCCTTCGGACAAGCCTTGTTGAGATCTGTAAAATCGATACACATTCTCCACTTGCCGTTGGCCTTCTTTACCATAACAGTGTTAGCTAGCCATTCTGGGTACTTTACTTCTCTGATAACTCCTGCACTGAGGAGTCTTTTTACTTCATTGCGAGCCCCTTCGGCCTTGTCATCAGACATTTTCCGAAGCCTCTGCTTTCGGGGTCTGAAGGATGGGTCAACATTGAGCGAGTGTTCAATAACATCCCTATTTACTCCGCAGAGGTCATTAGCTGACCATGCAAAAACATCTTTGTTGTTGAACAAAAACCTTATCAAGGTTTTCTCCTGCTCTTCGGATAATTGAGAACCCAACAGCACCTTCTGCTCTGCTATGTCCTCACATAAGAGCATGGGCTTCGGCTGATCTGCTGAAGCTGCTTTCTCCCTTCTGAATTTGTACTGTTCACAAGCTTCAGCTCCATCTATGTTACGGATTGCTTTGGAGTCAGTCCAGCTTCCTTCGGCCCTTCTAGCAGCTTCCTGGCTTCCATGAATAGCAATAGGCCCTTGGTCCGAAGGTATCTTCATGCAGAGGTAAGCTGGGTGAAGAATTGCTTCGAAGGCATTGAGAGTACCGCGACCAATGATAGCATTGTAAGGATACTCCATGTCAACAATATCAAACACAATTTGCTCAGTCCTTGTGTTGTTAACAAATCCGAAGGTTACTGGCATGGTAATCTTCCCAAGTGCTACAATCTGCCGCCCTCCAAAGCCACAAAGAGGGTGCGTAGCATCATGGATCTTGTCTTCGGGCTCTTGCATTTGTCTGAAGGCCTTAGCAAATATAATATCAGCTGCACTGCCTGTATCAACTAAGACATTGTGGACCAGAAATCCTTTGATCACACAAGAGATAACCATAGCATCATTGTGTGGGTAATCCTTGAGTTGAAGGTCCTCTTGAGAGAAGGTAATAGGAATGTGAGACCATCTCGACTTGATGAAGGGTCCTTGCACCCCGACATGCTGTACCCTTCTCTGTGCTTCCTTCTTCTGCTTCTTGTTGGCTGGCTCTGAACATGAACCGCCTGTTATCGGGAACAGCAGCTTCGGAACCGAAGCAGCTCCAGCTTGATCATTAAACGAAGCCATCAGCTCAGAAAAGTGGAAGTGAGTTCACCGGAGGTGGGCGCCAATGTTGGGGACTTGTTCTCAAATGCTTCGAATTAAGAACAAGGCAACATAAAAAGAAGTTAATGATTAATGTCCTTCGTCCTCTGAAGCGTTATTTCCTTTAGGATATAACGATTTTGGACGAAGGTAATGAAGGACATACCTTCATCATCATAGTTTCTATCGATAAAAGGAAAAGCATATGAACATGAAAGAATACATGAATAATCATATGATATTATTAAGTGTCATCATTATATAATTATGGAAGAATAAGAACATTATTGAATTACATTTGTACCTTCGATTTGACGGAAGGCAAAAACACAAGCGTGACGCACGAGCGAATACAAGTCAGCGTGAACAGTATGGGGGTACTGTTCATCTATTTATAGACACAGGACACAGCCTGTGAAGAATTACAATTATGCCCCTCATAAAAATTTACAACATTGACTCGGACCTTTATGGACTAAAAAGTCATTCTATCTTTAAGTCGGTTTGTAGTACCGAAGCTTCATGAAGAGGGACCTTCGGTCATCTTCTGCGAACAGCTTTAGCCGAAGCTGCTTCTTCCTACCAGACCTTCGGCGCGACGAAGCATAGCCCCAACACACGAACTCGTTCGACTTTCTTACCACTTCAAATTTGAGAAACAATTCAAAAAGCCGTGCAAAGAATGGCTGGACATGATCGAGACAATGCGTAATGAAATACTTGGAAATTATACAAAAAAGGAAGACCAACTGATGACCGCAGCTTTCGGCACCCGGCCAAAACGAAGATTGAACTGGGTGATGGATGCCTTGGAATTTGAATATCCTGATTATGAAAAGCTGGCTGACAAAGGTGCCAAAGGGGTTAAAAGAAAAAGAATTGTCAGCATTCTGAGCAGGCAAGCTGCTAGAATGATAAAGGAGGATGAAAAGGCATCAAAGAAAAGAAAATCCACTCCTGAGCTTAAGGCGGCAGCTTCAAAGAAAAGGAAGGCTGAAAATCCTAAGCCGAAGATAACTTAGGCAACACAGGAGACTCCTTCGACACCTCCTGCTGCGGAAATAGCAGAAATTTAAAGGTAATGACTGAATCTTTACCCATCAAGCTGCTAAGTCCTCTGGGGCCAGAACTGACAAAACTTTTACAAAAGAAGGATGAGCCTTTGGCTACAAAGGAGAAGGCTGACGGGCAGAAAAAATGAAGAATTGTTACTGACATGCAAGCCATTGAATGGACGCCACCGTTGGCCTTGGCATCCAAAATAGCACCTATCGCAAGTGCCTAGGCTACTACCGAAGCTGATACCTCTGTCGAAGCTACAGCTGGCGCCAAAGCTGTCAATCTCGAAAGTACTCTGTCTGGGATTGATAAACTTCTTTTGGATATGGCTGCAGAAGAGACAACTACAGCTACAGAGAAGGTCATGGCTGTAGTGCCTGACAAAGGGATTAAGATTGCTGATGCTGCTACAGAAGAAAGGACTTTGACCTTCGGAACCTGGTGGGTCAAGAATTGTCCGAGGCTAAGAAGAAGCAGCTACAGGAATATAGGATATCATGTGGCTACCAGCCAGGAGCTATGCTCTTTGGTGGAATCGACAAAGGGGCCTTAGGCTGCATTTGAGACCGCGACAGGGCAAAGATAATCGACACTCTATCGAAGAGTGTCGGTTTCCCGAAGCTTGAAGTTGATATCAGCGGCTACCGGCGACAACATATCGTCGGCAGTCTGTTTTACTCCAATTTCAAGGTAAAATTCCTTTTGCTAGGTTCCTTTTATTTTTGTGATGAAATAAAATTTTCTGATGCCGGCTTATTTCTACAGAGTATGCTGCTAAGTAAGGCACTGAGAATGCAACAAGACCTCGAAGACAAGAAAAATGAAATCATAATCGAGGGCTTGGAAAATAAGATCAAAGATTACGAAGCTTCTCTGGAGAAGAAAGACTTTCTACTTCAAGCAACAGAGGGCTCTCTTGCAGAAATCCAAGCTGAAAATGTTAGATTAAGCGAGGAGCTTCTCCAAAGTCAAATAGCCTTGAAAGAAAAATTAAAGAGCTTTGATCAAGAGAAGAAAGATCTGTAAGCAAAATACGAGGCCGAAGCTGACAAGAATATGAAGCTGCATAAATCTTTGGAAGACCTTCGGGATACGTGCTTGAATTTTGGCAGTCGCTGCGTGCAGCGGTTGAAAAAGGACTTCAGCCCGGTTGGGGCCAGCTCTGAAGATATTACACCTTCGGCTGAAGACATACCAAACACCTTCAAACATATTGAAAATGAAGTTGATGCACTTGATGAAGTGATAGCCGGGCATGGCGACTTCTGTGCCTTGCTGGCTTCTTGCGGCACGGCTGCCGCATTTTTGAAGGCTGGTTGCACACACGCAAAGACGGCAAATAGGCCAACCTTCAGTCTGTCTCCAACAGATTTGATTGATATTCCCAGTGAAGCCTGAAGCATCGGAAATAGATTTATTACTCAAATTTGGGCTAAGGGTGGACGAGAGTTGGCTAGGGACGAAGCCCGAAACTTGCTTAAACCTGTACAGAACATATACATGTTGCTTTCCTTGACTCTTGTAATTACATTTTACCTTATACCGTTGTTTATCTGTAGGATGGTGGTGCCGAAGGTTGATAATCCGAAGCACATTCCAAAGCCTGCTGAAGCTTCTCTTTAGCCCTGCCTATATAGAGCTTAGAAACATTTGTATTATCTTTGCAAAAAAACTGTAATCGAGAATCAAACAATACTGTGTATATTTGTCCATACCTTGTAATATATTTTTACCTTTTCATCTATGTACAAACTGCTTTGCTATGGACAAAACTTGTATCTTTTGAGCCGAAGGCAAAAAACACCTTCCCTTCTTTTTGTACACAACGAAGCATGTCCTTGCATAGAATGTATATGTTTGAAACGAAGCTTCTTTGTGTTCATCGAAGCACTGTCGTCGAAGCTGGAGTATTTCTGTTCGTGCTTCATGTTATGATGATGATGATCCTACGAATGTCTAAATGAATGTCTGTATGAATGCAATGAATGATGTAATGTAATGTGCAAATGAATGTCCCAAACACACACACAAAGCCACACCCAGACTCTACATCCCATTAGGAACGACTTTGGAGTCTTTAAGCTCTGCATCCTCTTAGGAACGACTTTGGAGCTTCTTCACCTTCTATTTCGGTGATATTTAAGCTCTGCATCCCCTTAGGAACAACTTTGGAGCTTCTTCACCTTCTATTTCGGTGGCATTTAAGCTCTGCATCCCCTTAGGAACGACTTTGGAGCTTCTTCACCTTATATTTCGGTGGTATTTGGCTCTGCATTCCCTTAGGAACGACTTCTGAGCTTCGGAACTTACACTGCGCTCCCTTAGGAATGACTTTTGTAGCTTCGAAACTTACGCTATGCTCCCTTAGGAACAACTTTTTGCAGCTTCGTCATCCTTTGTGGTGATTACAGCTCTACATCCCCCTTAGGGACGACTTTTGAGCTTCTCCTTGTTTTCTTTTGCACTTGATGGTGCAGGCTTTGATTTTACATATTACATCTTTGGGGGATTTTGGCCCTTATATTGCGTAGGGCTAAATAAGAATGAAAATTACAAACTATGGCCCCATTAAAAACCTTTCTCCCCTCCTGAAAGGAAAAGGGTGCCATAGGAAAAATGAAAAACATTACATTAATTACACATAGTACCGTCGAAGCTCATCCGCATTCCAAGATCTGGGTATGTCGTTGCCGTCCATATCCTTTATTCTGTAAGAACCGGGTCTCGACAAAGATACTACCAGAAAAGGACCTTCCCACTTCAGCTATAACTTGCCCACTGTATCTAGATTGGCCACTCTCTGAAGCACCAGATGACCTGGCTTGATGTTTTTCAATCAAACTTTTTCTATCACGCCATTTTATTGTTTCAGCCTGATACTTATTGATGTGTTCTATGGCCTGAAGTCTGGTCCCTTCTATACTATCTTTTGTTATTTGGTAATTAGCTTCGTCCTCCGCTGCAGCTGTTGTTCTTATTGATCCTGTTTTTGCTTCTTCTGGTGTTATCGCTTCGTCACCAAACATGAGCTTAAAAGGTGTAAAACCTGTTGACCTTGATATAGTTGTGTTGTGGCTCCACACCACTTTAATCAACTCATCTGGCCACTTTCCTCTAGGCTGGTTGAAGATTAACTTCATTTTTTTCTGTCATTATGATTCCATTTGCTCTTTCGACTAATCCATTTGATTCTAGATGCCTTACTGGTGCAAAATGTATTTTTGTACCAATCTGGTCGCAGGAATTCTTGAATGTTTTGGCATCAAATTGTGTTCCATTGTCCACAGTTATTGCCTTCGTCACACCGAAGCGACAAACAATGTTTTGCCAAAAGAATTTCTATACTGTGGCCGAAGTTATTGTGGCTAAGGGCTTTGCTTCGATCCACTTAGAGAAATATTCCACTGCTACAACGACATATTTCAAATTTCCTTGTGCAGGTGGAAGTGGACCTAACAAATCCAAACCCCACCTTTGCAGTGGCCAAGTTGGCTGTATTAACTGGGTTAGAGACGAAGGTTGCTTCTGGTCCTTTGCACATCTTTGGCAATTTTCACATTTTTGAACTAGGTATGCTGCATCCGAAGCTGCCTTTGGCCAGTAAAATCCTTGTCTGAAAACCTTCCCCAGCAAGGGCCTAGACCCAATATGAGATCCACATAAACCTGCATGTATTTCATTCATTAGTTCTTGACTTCGGTTCTAGATAAACACTTGAGTAGTGGAGAGCAGACTCCGTGTTTATATAACTCCCCTTCTATTATCACATATGGTCTTGTTCTTGCTTCCATCCTTTTATTATAAACTTCGTCATCCGAAAGCCAGTTTCCTTGGAGGAAAGATATAATCTCAGTCCTCCAATCTTCACTATGCACGGGTGATATTGCAAGCACTGCTCTCTCCATAAGTTCGACCGACGGTGCTTTTATTGTCTCAAAGAACACTTCCGAAGGCAAAGGGAGCCCCTGTGCTGCTGATTTAGCTAGCAAATCTGCATGCTCATTTTCCCCCTTTGGAATATTTTTTATAGAAAATCCTTCGAAAGAAGCCTCCAATCTTCGGACTGCATCCAAATATTTTTCAAGCTTCGGATCCCTTGCCTTGCTGCTTTTGTCCACATTGCCAGAAATAACTTGGGAATCAGTTTTGAGGATTGTCCTTCTTATTCCCATTGCCTTTAGCTTCTGAAGCCCTAACAGAAGAGCTTCGTATTCGGCAATATTATTTGTACAACTAAAGTCCAGCTTTACTGTGTAGCATGTCCTGACCTTGGAGGGTGCTACTAGAACAGTAGCCGCTCCAGCGATGAAGGTTCCCCAAGAACCATCACAGAATACTGTCCAGGCTTTGGCATCTTTTGTTGATTCTTCTCCTTGAGCCCCTGGCGTCCAATCAGCAATGAAATCTGCTAATGCCTGAGATTGAGTTGAGGATCTATGTACATAATCAATGGTGAATTCATTGAGTTCCGCAGCCCATTTTCCAATTCTTCCTGTAGCTTCTCTGTTTCTCATTATGTCCTTCAGAGGTTGGGATGAAGGGACTATTACATGATATGCTTGAAAATAATGCCGAAGCTTTCTGGAGGCCATTGACACAGCATACAACACCTTCTCCAATTTTGTGTAATTTTTCTTTGATAAACTAAGTACTTCGGAGACGAAGTATACCGGTGCTTGTCTTTTTACTTGGCCATCTTGCTTCTCCTGTACAAGTGCTGCACTGACTGCAGAATGGCAGCCACATATAGGAGCAGCAGAGTTCCTGATGAAGGTGAAGTTAAAGTTGTCAAGTCTATCAGGTATTGCTTCAACTCTTCGAAAGTCTTCTGTTGAGGCGGACCCCATTGGAAAACTTCGGCTAACTTTAGTATTTCAAAGAACGACAGATTCCTCTCTACTGATCTTGATATAAATCTATTCAGCGATGCCAGCCTTCCTGCCAGTCGTTGAGCCCCCTTCTTTGAATTTGGAGGCTCCATCCGAAGGATAGCTTTGTCTTACTTGGGTTAGCTTTGATACCCTTTGTTGAGACCAGACAGCCAAGAAACTTGCCCTTCTTTACTCTAAAGACACACTTTTCTGGATTTAACCTGAGACCAGCTTGCCTGAAATTGGCAAATGTCTCTTGCAAATCGGCAATGTGATTTTCTTGTTTCATGCTTTTTACTATGATGTCATCAACATAAGTTAGCACATTCCTGCCTATTTGAGAGTGAAGAACCTTGGCTGTCATTCTGCTGAAGCTTCCTCCAGCATTTTTGAGCCCCTCAGGCATCTGAAGGTAACAATAAGTACCACTGGGAGTTATAAAGCTTGTTTTTGGCTCATCTTCTTTCTTCATCCAAATTTTGTGATAGCCCGAGTAGTAGTCCAATAAGCTCATGAGTTTCGAGGAAGCTGCTGCATCTACAAGGGAGTCTATTCTTGGCAATGGGAACTCGTCCTTCGGACATGCCTTATTGAGATCTATGAAATCAATACACATTCTCCATTTCCCATTAGCCTTCTTCACCATAATAGTGTTGGCTAGCCACTCTGGATATGTTACTTCTCTAATGACGCTAGCACTGAGAAGTCTCTTTACTTCATTCCGAGCACCTTTGGCTTTATCCTTAGACATTTTCTGAAGTCTTTGCTTTCTTGGCCTAAAAGATGGATCCACATTGAGTGAATGTTCAATGATGTCTCTGTTAACACCACAAAGATCATTAGACGTCCAAGCGAAGACATCTTTGTTGTTGAACAAAAATCTTAGTAGGGTCTTTTCTTGTTCACCAGATAGCTGAGATCCAGCAGCACCTTCTGGTCTGCTATATCTTAACATAGGAGCATAGGCTTCGGTTGATCTACCGAAGCGGCCTTCTCTCTTTTGTGCCTATATTGCTGACAAGCCTCGGCTCCATCTATGTTATGGATCGCCTTTGAATCCGTCCAACTCCCTTCAGCCCTCCTGGCAGCTTCTTGACTCCCATGAACAACAATGGGCCCTTGTTCCGAAGGTATCTTCATGCATAAGTACGCTGGATGGAGTCTGGCTTCAAAGGCATTAAGCATCCCTTGACCAATGATTGCATTGTATGGGTATTCCATGTCAACGATGTCAAAGGCAACTTGTTTAGACCTTGTGTTGTGGATGTAACCAAAGGTAACTGACATTTTCATTTTTCCAAGTGCCACAATCTGTCTTCCTCCGAAGCCACAAAGAGGGTGTGTTGCATCATGTATCTTGTCTTCTGGCTCTTGCATCTGTCTGAAGGCCTTTGCAAAGATGATATCCGCTGCACTGCCTGTATCAACCAGAACATTGTGGACTAGAAATCCCTTGATGACACAAGATATAACCATAACATCATTATGAGGATAGTCTTTAAGCTGAAGGTCTTCCTGGGAGAAGGTAATTGGGATGTGAGACCACTTGGATCTGATGAAGGGTCCTTGCACCCAAACATGCTGCACTCTTCTTTGTGCTTCCCTCTTCTGCTTCTTGTTGGTTGGTTCTGAACTTGAACCACCTGTGATTGGGAGCACCAGCTTCGTGACCGAAGGTGATGCATCTTGGTTGTTGTACGAAGCCATTGTCACAATATTGGAAGTGAGTTCACCGGAGGTGGGCGCCAATGTTGGTCACTTGTTCTCAAAAGCTACGAATCAATAACAAGGCAACACAAATGTTAATGGTTAAAGACCTTCATCCTTCATAACATTATCTCCATTGGGATATAATGATCTTCGGATGAAGGTCATGAAGGACATACCTTCTTCATTGTAATACACAAAGATGAGAACATGATCGTATGAAAAATAAATAAAGCATGAATAATCATTTTAGATCATTAGATTATTCATGTTATAAGCATATATCTCTGAACAAATATGAATGATATTAAATTACATTTGTACCTTCGGCTTGACAGAAGGTAAGAATCTTAAAATGACGTGCGAGTGATTACAAGTCAGCGAACAGTACAGGGGTACTATTCATCTTTTTATAGGCACGGGACGCATCCTGGACAAAATTACATTTGTGTCCTTGATAACTAATTATAACCATGACACAAATTATCAAGGACTAAGCGATCTTTTCCTCTTTAAGTCGATGTTGCCCTTCGTCTCAAGCGTGTTGTTGGGGACTTGTTCTCAAATGCTATGAATTAAGAACAAGGCAACACAGAAAGAAGTTAATGGTTAATACCCTTCGTCCCTCGAAGCATTATTTCCTTTAGGATATAACGATCTTCGGACGAAGGTCATGAAGGACATACCTTCATCATCACAATTTACATTGATAAATGGAGAAGCATATGAAACATGAGAGAATAACATGAATAATCACATAACATTATTTACATATCTTTATTATATAATCCTGGATGAATAAGAACAATATCGAATTACATTAGTACCTTCGGCTCGACAGAATGTGAAAGTACAAGCGTGACGCACGAGCGAGTACAAGTCAGCGTGAATAGTACGAGGGTACTGTTGATCTATTTATAGGCACGGGTCACAGCCCATGTGAAATTACATTCATGCCCTTCATGTTCACTATTGACTTAAGAACAATCTATCGAGGACTAAATAGCCTTTTCCTCCTTAAGTAGGTTCCTTTTTCTACTATCGAGCCGAAGCTCCCTTGCGCACAGCTTCGGCGCTGGTTCAACCTTCGTTCCAACCCTGCTCTCCATATTGTGTACAGCTTCATCCCGAGTCCGAAGGTTCCTGTACATATATTATACTTGGGAAACATTGTTAATCATGTTTTTGAGGACCTTCGGAAAACGAAGGCCCCCAACAGTAGCCCCTCGTAGTATTAATTTGTTATAACAACGAATTCAGACTGCGATGTGAACGAAGGCCTTAAGCCGAAGGTCCGAAAAAAACACCTTCCCTTTGCTAGAATAGCAACAATCAATGACAGACGGGGCCAAGCCATGCTGTCTTTGGAAAATCGGCCCTGGCGGCCAAGCCATGCTGTCTTCGGAAAATCGACCATTAAACAGAGTCATCTTGAGAACATGAGAGGAAGATACTTTCGGGATATGTCTGTTGTGAGGGCTGGCGGAGACAACAACGTCCCTGCCCCTGAGGAAAACAAAGTTGTTATTTACCGAAGCTTCTTCAAGGCTGGACTTCGATTCCCTTTGAGCAAGTTTGTAGTTGAAGTGCTGAAAATCTACCAGATCTTCCTCCATCAGATCACCCCCGAAGCTATAATGAGGATGGAGATTTTTGTCTGGGTAGTAAGGAGTCAAGGGCTAGAGCCAAGCGCAAAGTGCTTCTGCAGTATGCATGAACTTTTATATGAAACGAAGGCCATTGGTAAAGAACAGTACCACAACAACTTCGGTTGTTATGGATTTATCGCTCGCCCCAACGCAAGCCACCCAGTGCCAACATTTTGGAAAAGATGGCCAGGAGCCTAGATGGAAGAATGGTTTTATGTGAAGAATGATTTAAAGGCAAGGGAGGACATTAAAGAAATCATCATGCGCCCCATTTGGTCCCGCTTCGGCCTCCAAAGGCCGAAGGTGGAAATTGATGACGTTGTTGAAGCGTGTCAGAAGGCTTTCAGCACTGTTTGCTCCTTCATTGGTACAAGAGATTTGATTCAAGAACATATAGCCTTCAGGGTATGGCCGCTTGTGGAAAGCTGGGAAATGCCGAAGGAGACCATCTCTGGCTCCGGTGAGAGTAATTTAGTCCGATTGAAGTATACCTTCAGGTTTGGGGATAAATTTGATGAGCCAAATGATGACTGGCTAAAGTGCATTGAAGCTACTAGCGACGAGCTACTTGGGGCATACTCCAAGACCGAGGACAATGCCTTGTCCACAGCTTTCGAGGGTCGGAATAAGAAAAGATTGAACAGGGTATTTGATGCTATTGGCTTCGTATACCCTGACTATTGCTACCCTCTGCGAGGGCAAGGGATAGAGAGAAAGATTGCTGCTTCGGGAAAGGTTGCTGCTTCGGCCATCACAACTGAGCCGAAGGGCAAGAAGATGAACGTTCTGACTCACCGGCCACGTTATATTGAACTAGCCGTGATACTTGAATTTGGCGAAGGTATTTCTTCAGCTGCCAAAGCAAAAGAAATTGTTCCAATTATGAAGTGCACTGAAGAGGCGACCATAATGCCGAAGGTGTCCATACCCGAGCCAGTCAAAGGTAAGGCTGATAAGGCTGAAGAATCAAAGGCTGAAAAAATAATGCAATTTCCAAAAATTTTGAGCCCTCCGACAGAGGCAACACTGCCGAAGGTACAAAAGGCTTCTACTGCAACTCCCAAGAGGAGAAGGATGGCGAATGTGCTGGATGTTGTGCTGGAAACGATAAAAGCCTTGAGTCCTGTTCCTACAAGGAAAGTTGCAGAAGCTGCCAAAGCGCAACTCGAAACTGATACTAAGCAGGCAGAAGTCGAAGCTACAAAAACTCAGGCTGAAACCGAAGTCGGGCCTTAAACGCCCACTGCTACAAAGCCTATCACACGTGAGGAAGAGATGACAGGACAGACTGCACCTGAAAAGGTCGAAGCTCCTGCTCCGGAAGCTTCGAACATTGACTACATTATTCGTCATGCTTCAGGAAAAGAACTATCCCAAGAAGAAATGCTAGAAGCACGACACTATGCCCAAAAATTGAAATATCTGAAGGGGGCGTTAGTGTTCAATGGTAGTGACGAAGAAGATTTTTTGTATTGTCTCCCGGATAACAAAGAAATATCCGTTTGCCGGGAGATAGGTAAAAGCATCGGATTCCTGAAGCTGGAAGACGGCCTTTCGATTTTATCGAAGGATGAACTTGCTGGCAGCCTAGCATACAATAGCATAAAGATATAAAAGTTAACTTTGAATTTGAAAATGAGGTATTTCATTTGATATACTCAATTTTTTCCTCCTCTTGCAGGGCTTGATTCTTAGTAATGCCCTTAGGGCGCAGAAAAATATTGAAGATGAAGGCTATACGATGGCTCTGAACAACCTTCATTTAGAGGTGATTGAATTGAGAAACGAAGGTCTTGAAAAAGACAAAATCTTAATTTCTCTGGTTAACAAAGTGAAAGAAGACGAAGCTAGCTTCAAAATTCAAGTCGAAGCCTAAAAGATTGAAATTGAAGACCTTCGGAGGCAACTGGCCGAAACCAAAGAAAATGCGCACTCGCAGAAGCTAACCAAAAAATCAGCGAATATTGGAAAAATCATTTAGAGAGAAATATTGAAGAACTTTGCACATCCAAGGAAAGATGCTTTGAAAAATCCTTGGACTGTGTGAAGAAAATAAAAGCTAGTTTCACCAAAGTGGGTGCCTATTCTACCGAAGAAAACTTGATACGAGGCGACCTGAAGGCGTTATTGAATGGATAAGTGGAGAGGCCGAGACCTTCGAAGAAATTTTAAGCGATCGCGGGGATGTTTGCGCATTTTCCGGTGCACAGGGAATTTCAGCCATCTTGGAGAAGGCTGGATGCGATCATATTAAAGCCGTGGCCCAGGCCGAACTGCCTTCTCCGTAGTTGATACGAAGGATCCTTCAGCTGAAGCGACCTTGATGGGCGGAAAATTTTACAATGATGTCTGGGTGAATGGTGGCCGAGAGATGGCTCACGAAATTATAAATAAAAGTGAAAAGGATACCCATGAAGCCCGAGCAGAAGCAAGGCGAGCTGAAGAAGCTGCAGAGCGCGAAAAACGTATAGGAAATGCCTTTTGGCTTTTAGCTTCGGTATTTGTTTTTGTGGCTTTGGACTGATTAACTTTTCCTACTTCAGCTGAATTATCTCCGCCACTGGAACCGTTCGATCCCCTAGCGGATCCAGAAATGAAGGAAACGCTGGACATTATAAACATGGCTGAATCCATTATTGATGAAGTTGTTAACAAATTACTGCACGAAGTTGCAGAGAAGGTCCTTAAAGAGGAATAACACTCATTGTAAAAACATTTTGAGATTGTCAGTGTATGAGACACTAAAATGGACATTGTACTTTTATTGTAACAAGACTGTAATATTTGATGTGTGTAGCTTTGAATCGAATATGTAAATTATTGTAATTCATTTTTTACGATGCATGAAACTTTACATACATAGCGTTTTTGAGCCTTCGGCGAAAAAACACCTTCCCTTCTTTTCATGCTTCGTAAAGAAAAAGATCCATCCTTCGTAAAAATATCCATGCTTCGCGAATAGGGATCCCTTCTTTTGTGACAAGGCTGATGAAGCTGTATTTCCTGAAGCTTACTTCGTGCCTTAGCACATTTTCATTTTTATGAAGCTTTCGCCGAAGATCAACTCCATGTTCGATTCTTGTGTCATTGATGCGATATGATGTATGATGTGATGCTATGCGGAATGATGTGATGATATGATGCAAAAATGATGCTAATGCCGAAGACACACACCCACACGCCCACACTGAAACACACAAACTCTGCATCCCTTTAGGAATGACTTTGGAGCCTTCTTCACCGTTTATTTTTCGGTGTAAGTTCTGCATCCCCTTAGGAACATGTTTTGAACTTCTTCGCCTTCTATTTCGGAGGTATAAGTTCTGCATCCCCTTAGGAATGACTTTGGAACTTCTTCGCCTTATATTTCGGCGGTACTTGGCTCTGCATTCCCTTTGGAATGACTTTTGAGCAGAAAACTTACACTGCGCTCCCTTAGGAACGACTTTTTGTAGCTTCGGCAATTTTAGCTCTGCATTCCCTTAGGAACGACTTTTGAGCGTCGGCAATTTTAGCTCTGCATTCCCTTAGGAACAACTTTTGAGCTTTGGCAATTTTAGCTCTGCATTCCCTTAGGAATGACTTTTGAGCTTTGTAACTTTTGAGCTTCGTAAATCTGTGAAGAAGATATATTCCATTCTGATAGAAGCAAAATCATTACAAGAAATTAAAACTAAATTTACATTGCTTGTTCCTTATTAAAAAAACAAAATGACATAGAACATAAAAGTATTTTAGAGGCAGTTTATCGCTCAATAAATGTGCTTTGATTCTAGCATAGTACTATTGACTGTACGAGCTTCGGATTCCTCCCTGAATTCACGTTGTTGTTGAGAGTGCTGGCGCCCTTCTGGCTGTTGGCTTCGCGAATAGGTAGGTTGCAGTGGTGGTGGCGGTGGGAGCTGAGGCCAAGAAGCCTATGAATGGCTAGCCGAAGCAACAGAAGCTGCAGGATGATTGCCCACATATTCTGGTATGTAGGGAGAGTGGCACGAAGCAGTGTGCAAGACCTGCTTCGGCTGATTCTGCCGAGCTTCGGCTTCTGCGATTTCCTTTTGCTTCAGAATAGTGATTTAGCACATTCTTGTAGTATGGCCCTTGTCCTCACCACAGAATAAGCAGTAGATTTTTCTGGGTCGATCCCCATATCTTTCTCCGAAGCCCCTAGCGCCTCTGCCCCTTGGAGCTGGCGACCTGAAGGAGCTTTGCTGCTGCCCCGAAGACTGTGAGGTGTACTATGGCCTCTGAAGCTGCTTCCTTTGTCATCATTCTGACTGGAGCTATGGATTGATCTAACTTGCCTCGGGTGGATTCTTCCTCCAAAGCCCCTGGTCATCTCAGAGAATTTGTAAGCTTCCTCCCTTCTTTGGCGAAAGTTGTTGTCAGCCCGGATGTACTCATTCATTTTCTGAAGCAGCTTCTCCAGAGTTTGGGGGCCTTCCTGGCGAAGTATTGAGCCGTAGGTCCTGGCCGAAGACCCTTGATCATGGCCTCAATGACAATTTCATTGGGCACTATGGGCGCTTGTGCTCTCAGTCGCAAGAACCTTCGGACATACGCCTGAAGGTATTCCTCATGGTCTTGCGTGCACTGGAACAAGGCCTGAGCTGTGACTGGCTTCGTCTGAAAGCCTTGGAAACTGGTAACTAGCATGTCCTTGAGCTTCTGCCATGACATGATTGTCCCTGGCCGAATGGAAGAATACCATGTCTGGGCTACGTTCCGGACTGCCATGACGAAGGACTTCGCCATGGCAGCTGCATTGCCTCCGTATGAGGATATTGTTGCCTCATAGCTCATCAAGAATTGCTTTGGGTCCGAGTGCCCATCGTACATGGGTAGCTAGGGTGGCTTGTAGGATTGTGGCCATGGGATAGCCTGCAATTCTGCTGCCAAGGGAGAAGCATCATCAAAAGTAAAGGTATCATGATTAAAATCGTCGTACCATCCATCTTCGTTGAACAAGCCCTCTTGACGAAGCTCCCTGTGTTGGGGCCTGCGGTCTTGATCATCTTGAGCAAGATGACGCACTTCCTCAGTAGCTTCATCGATCTTCCTTTGAAGATCGGCCAGCCGAGCCATCTTCTCCTTTTTCCTTTGCACATGTTGGTGGATGATTTCCATGTCCCTGATCTCCTGGTCCAACTCCTCCTCCTGGAATGTTGGACTAGTGGCCTTTCTCTTCTGGCTTCGAGCCTCTCGGAGAGAGAGAGTCTCCTAGTTTGTGTCTAGTGGCTTTAGTGCAGCCCCTGGCGCTGTTATCTTCTTCGGCGGCATGACGAAAGTCAATGCTTTGCCGAAGATTGTGGAAGTGAGTAAACCGGAGGTGGGCGCCAATGTTGGGGACTTGTTCTCAAATGCTATGAATTAAGAACATGGCAACACAGAAAGAAGTTAATGGTTAATACCCTTCGTCCCTCGAAGCATTATTTCCTTTAGGATATAACGATCTTCGGACGAAGGTCATGAAGGACATACCTTCATCATCACAATTTACATTGATAAATGGAGAAGCATATGAAACATGAGAGAATAACATGAATAATCACATAACATTATTTACATATCTTTATTATATAATCCTGGATGAATAAGAACAATATCGAATTACATTTGTACCTTCGGCTCGACAGAAGGTGAAAGTACAAGCGTGACACACGAGCGAGTACAAGTCAACGTGAACAGTATGGTGGTACTGTTCATCTATTTATAGGCACAGGTCGCAGCATGTGTGAAATTACATTCATGCCCTTCATGTTCACTATTGACTTAAGAACAATCTATCAAGGACTAAATAGCCTTTTCCTCCTTAAGTCGGTTCCTTTTTTTGCTATCGAGCCAAAGCTCCCTTGCGCACAGCTTTGGCGCTGGTTCAACCTTCGTTCCGACCCTGCTCTCCATATTGTGTACAGCTTCATCCCGAGTTCGAAGGTTCCTGTACATATATTATACTTGGAAAACATTGTTAATCATGTTTTTGAGGACCTTCGGAAAACAAAGGCCCCCAACACGTGTCATCCTGCCGAAGCTCCTTGGATTGTAGCTTCGGCATATATCTTCATGTTGTGCCTGCTTGCATATCATCTTGTCGAAGGTGTTTTTGCTTAGAGGACCTTCGGTGAAGAAGGCCCCCAACACCTGTTTACCTGCTTGGCATGCTGCACAAGGTCTCTCTTTCTCAAAATAGACATTGGTTAGTCCTAACACATGCTGCACAAGGTCCCTTTAGAAGTTTATGAAGATTCTTCATCCCATCATGTGCTAGACGGTGATGCCAAAGCCAGTCCATGTTGGTCTTAGCAAGTAAACATGCATTTAGGTCGTCATTCTCTTAAGTAAAATCTACTAAATAAAGCTTACCGTCAGAAACACCTTTAAATGCTAATGAACCATCACTCCTAAAGACAGTTACGTCAACAATTATAAATAAACAATTATAACCCATGTGACATAATTGACTTAAGAAAGCAAATTATAACCAAGCAATTCCACTAAGAAAACATTAGAAATTAAATGCTCGGTAGTGATGGATATTTTACCCAAACCTTTGACTTAGCCTTGGTTCCCATCTCGAAAGATAATCGTATCATGGGAATCCTTGTTCTTGATGTAGGAAGTGAACATCTTCTTCTCCCCCGTCATGTGGTTTGTGCATCCACTATCAATTCCAACTTGAGCCCCCAGATGCATAAACTTGTAAGACAATTTAGGCTTGGGATTTAGGTATCCAACTCTTGTTGGGTCCTACAAGGTTAGTAACATAAGTCTTTGGAACCCAAATGCAAGTCTTACCCTTCTTGCATTTTGGTCCCATATTGGAAGCAACAACTCTATTATTTTTACAATAAAGCACATATGATGCATCAAAAGTACGAAATATCATAGATAGACCATGAGATGCATTCCTATCCTTAGGCGCATGAAAAATGACATGAGACGCACGACGCCAAGGTCTACTTCTGCCCTGAACATGAGAAGAGCTAAAAGAAGCAATCATGGCATGTGAATCATGACACACAGATAAAACAACATGATCATTACATACATCACGATGAACCTTATGAGCAACACTAGAAGCATTCTTAACATAACCATACAAATAAGCATGGTTCTTCTTATCATGAAAAGAATGCAAGCTACTAGCCAAAGGCGTCTTCCCTTTCCCTTAATGACTTTGGGGCCTTTTTGCTCTTTAATTCCTTGGTTCCCCTTTGGAAACCAAGTCCATCCTTAATGGAGGGATGTCTACCAATGGTAAAAGCATCCCTAGCAAATTTAACTTTGTCACATTCATCTTTGCAGATTTTAAGTTCAGCATGAAGGTTGGCAATATCATCATTCAACTTAGAAATTGTAGAGACATGATCATTACAAGCATTTACATCAAAATCTTTACATCTATTGAAAATAGAAACATGCTCCAAAAATGAACAAGCATCATTCAATTTTTCTATCCTAGCATTTAAATCAACATTTACACTCTTAAGGCTAGAAATAGAATCATGGCAAGAAGACAACTCAAAAGCAAGCATTTCATTTTTCTTAATTTCTAAAGCAAGAGATTTTTCAACATTAACAAATTTATTATGTTCTTTATAAAGAATATCTCTTTCTTTTCTAACAACCTATCCTTCACATTAAGAGCATCAATCTATTCATTAGTTTTGTCAACTTTGGATCTATCCGAGCCCTTAAAGAGATCGCTATAATCTAAATCATCATTGGAATCCTCATCACTAGAAGAAGTATACTTGGGAGTATCTCATGTATGTACATTCTTCTCCTTAGTCATGAGGCATGTATGACGTTTGTTGGGGAAGAGGTAAGACTTGTCGAAGGCGGAGACAGCAAGTCCTTCATCATCGGAGTCAGATGAAGAGCAGTCTGAGTCCCATTCTTCGCCAATATGCGCCTCAGCCTTTGCCTTCCTGTAGTTCTTCTTTTTTTCATTCTTCCCTTTCTTTTCTTGTGCCTGGTCATTTTCATTATTGGGACATTATGCAATAAAATGACCAGACTTACCACATTTGAAGCATGAAGGCTTCCCCTTGATTTGCTCTTGTTGGGGTAGTCCTTGCGTCTCTTCAGTGCGGTCTTAAGGCGCTAAATCACAAACGACATTTGTTCCTCGTTTAGCCCGGCAGCCTCCACCTATGCTACCTTGTTTGGTAGCGCCTCCTTGCTAGTCATTGCCTTGATTTCAACGGGTTGCAGCTCATAAAAAGGAATAGGCCCGTTGGCGATGTTGCCAACATATCTTCCTTCTTTCACCATCATGCACCCGCTTACAAATTTCCCAAGAATTTCCTCGGGGGTCATCTTGGTGTACCTAGGGTTTTCATGAATAAGGATTACAAGATGAGGATCAATTACAATAAATGACCTTAGCATTAGTCGCACAACGTCGTGATCCGTCCATATTGTGCTTCCATAGCTTCTAATTTTATTCACCATGGTCTTGAGCCTGTTGTATGTTTCAGTTGGCTCCTCTCCCCTTTTCATGGCGAACCTCCCCAGCTTGCCTTCCACCAATTCCATCTTGGTGATCCTGGTGGCGTCGTTTCTGTCATGAGAAATATTGAGGGTGTCCCATATCAGCTTGGAATTGTCCAAGCCACTAACCTTGTTGTATTCATCCCTGCATAGAGATACTAACTGAACAGTAGTTGCTTGGGAATTTTTGTGAATTTGCTCATTTATAAACATGGGATTATCACTACTATCAAAATGCATTCCATTTTCCACTATTTCCCAAATACTATGATGAGAATTTGATCATTTATCAATACGCATTTGATGACTCTAAAATGAATAGTCTTCCCCATCAAAGTGAGGGGCTTGCCAAGTTGAATGGACAATAAATGAACATTCGAATTATATGGAATGCGAGAGTAACAAAGGAGTAATTTTGATTAACCATTTTCCTTTTTGTAGAGGAATCATCATCGTCATCGTCCTTTGGGGAAGAAGAGGAGGCATCGCTGTCGTAGTAGATGATCTTCTTGATGCGCCTCTTCTTCTTCCTGTCCTTCCTCTTGATGTCCGGGCCTGAGTCGGTGATCTTGTCGCCTTTTGGCTCATCGATGTTGAGGGTATCCTTCTCCTTGGTGTTGATCATGATCCCCTTGCCCTTAGGATCCATCTCTTTGGGCGATTAGTCCCTTGATGAAGAGAACAACTCCGATACCAATTGAGAGAACCTAGAGGGGGTGAATAGGTGATCCTACGAAAATCAACTCTAAACAAGACAAACTTGGTTTATAACAAATGTTAGTAGAAGCCAAAACCAAGTTGTGATGAATAGAGGTAGAGAGGAGAAGAGAACTCTTCACTTGATTGTTCCTTTAAGGTATGTATTAAACTTGGGAACAATAACACAAGTGACAATATGAGAGCTCTCTAGAAGATAACAATTACAATAAAGAAATGCACAAAAGACACGTGGATTTATCCCATGGTTCGACCAATGCCTACTCCACGTTGTGGTGACCTCCTTCGGTCAAGGATTGCACTCAACCCCTCTCAAGTGATCCAAAGATCAAACTAGAGTACCATGATTTTCTTCCTTATATCAAGTTCCTGTTGTGAGGAATCTCCACAAGTTGGAGTCTCTCATGCCTTACACAATTGATCTTAATCAAACCACATGAGTAAGGGGGAGTAGCAACACACACAAGAACTCAAATCGTAGCAACACATGCACATGAGTCAAGAGAAGAGCACAAGAAACAACACAACAGAGTTACAACTCAAACACATGCTCAAATCTCTACCTAGAAAAGCGGTATTGTGGTCACAAGGTCTCAGTGTGTAGAGTGTTCAAAGAATGCTTGGTCTTCTTCTCCATGCGCGTAGGGGGTCCTTTTATAGCCCAAGGGCCAAGAGAGCCGTTTGTTCTTCATTTGGATGGCCTTGGTTGCCTTCTGTCCACAGGCATACCGGACTGTTCGGTGCACACTGCATGGTGAATAGTGTGTGATTTCCTTCCTTTCCTGGCGAAAACGAACATTGCCATCCGTTGGCTCCATGATGCACCGGACAGTCCGGTGCGACATGGTGACCATTGGCTCGGCACATGTGGCAGCCACTGGTCACGCGGTCGACCGTTGGCCAGGCACACCGCTGGCACACCAGATAGTCTGGTGCACACCGAATAGTCTGGTGAACTATAGCCGCAGCACCTCAGCGAATTCCGAAGAGTGGTCTATTCATCGTCTCAGCCAGCTTGGGCACCGAACACTGTCCGGTGCTCCCCAGACTAATGTTGGTTTGGCCAAACTTCTCCGTTCTAGTTGGTCGCGTCTTGAGAAGTTTCCTAGCACTTAGATGAACATATTAGCAACTAAAACAATTGACTAAGTGCTACATACCTTTATTTATTCATTCCACTAGGATTTACAATGAACTCGTATATTTCTTGATTTGCCTTTATTTATCCCTGTGCTCATACTAACAGTTGGCATGTTAGCTCAAAGTGATGTGTTGGGCACTTAATCACCAAAACACTTAGAAATGGCCCAAGGGCACATTTCCCTTTCACTCTTCATTTGCATAACCTTCTGATCAAAATTAATCAAGGGTGAGTACACTTATGGTTGGTACTTAGCAAGTGGGGGGAAATACAAGGGTAATAAGGTAAGACTGAGGTTTAATGTTGTTAGCATTTTAGTTGGTCAAAGTTTTATTAGTAACACCTGATTACTAAGTATAATTAAATACCAAACCTAATTAAGCATAAGTAGTAACCATCATTGTAATAATAAGCATTGGCATAAATAATAATTAGTATAAGCTCAAATTACTTGAACCAAAAGGAACATGATTTATTTCCATCTTCAAGTTCAATTATCATGTGAGGGTCCAGGCTGCTCTTAACCGTGAGCATGGATGATATACCAGTTTTACACTCTGCAGAGGTGGTACAACTTTACCCATAAGCCATATATCCCCTCTAGCCTAGATTTGCAAGTATCGTATTCACTTTCGTGGTGAATGGCTAGGGATCCACTATGAGGCTTTCACAAAGTACACTTAATACAAAACAACCCGCTAAGGTTTCTAAGTCAGTGTGGTGAACCTCTGGGAGAGGTACATTAGCCAAATCTAGCACCCCATGTTAACATGAGCTGCCACCATCAACCGCTCCCTCTCTTGCCCATATTTCAGGTAAGGTTGCTAGGCACTAAGCATATAAAGCTAATTTCCAATGCCAGAGCCATGATAGCACTCATGGTTACACCATTTTCCTTAGTGGTCACTCCATGTTCCAATTAACATAATATGATCTTGCTTAATCAACGGATTAACAACAATAATTAAACTTGATTAAAGAGTGACATCATAAAAATAAAGTTGTTGCAATAGCATAGCTATCTTATTAAATCATAATCCTAGGTTAAATAAGGAATAAGGTTGGAAAGGTTAGATGTATCTGAATAGGTAACCCATCAAATTATGCATATCATAAATGTAAACTTAGTTATAATGTGTTATTTAGGATCAAACAAAATATGCAGAGTATAAGTCCACTTGCCTTGTTTATCAAAATCTTGGGATTCTTCCACAAAATAGATGTTGACTCTCAACTATTGGATCAACCACTGAATAACATACAAACAAACAAGAAACATACATCACTCAATAACATACAACAATCACCACAAATAAGCTAAAAAGAAAGCAAAAACACCTTCGGCAAAATAATACAAAGGCTCGTCAAAGCTACCTTCAGCCTTGGTTTAGCCCCTCAAGACGAAGACCCTACGTAGAAGCAACAATGCAGAATGCCGAAGGTCAGTAGCTTCGGCCCAGACCAAGCAGAGAAGGAAAAAGGACTAGATAGACCTTATTAGTTTGAGTTGTTTGTAAACAAATGTTCAAGGGCATGGATGTAATTTCACCCGGGCTGTGTCCCATGCCTATAAATAGATGAACAGTACCCCCCGTACTGTTCACGCTGGATTGTATTCACTCTCTCGTATCCTCACCTTCGAGCAAGCCGAAGGTATCAATGTAATACTAACATTGTTGATATATATATATATATATATATATATATATATATATATATATATATATATATATATGGTGAAATGCAAGAATAAATGAATTACCATGAATATAATTATCACATTAGTTCCTTCGTATTTCCTTTCATATATCAATACGATGAAGGTTTATCCTTCTCGACCTTCGTCTGACGAGCATTATACACTTGAGGAGATAACGCTCCAGAGGACAATGGTCCTTAATGATTAACAATTGTGTTGCCTTGCTCTTGATTCACAGCACTTTAGAACAAGTAACCAACATTGGCGTGCACCTCCGGTGAACTCACTTCCACAATTGCGACAATGACTTCGCAAGTTAACCAAGATGTGGCACCTTCAACTACAAAGCTGGTGCTCCCAATCACATGTAGCTCAAGTTCTGAACCAGCCAACAAGAAGCAGAAGAAAGAAGCACAGAGAAGGGTACAACATGTTGGAGTGCAAGGACCCTTCATCAAGTCCAAATGGTCTCACATACCAATCACCTTCTCCCAGGAAGACCTTCATCTCAAGGACTATCCCCACAACGATGCAATGGTCATATCTTGTGTCATCAAGGGATTTCTGGTCCACAATGTCCTAGTGGACACGGGCAGTGTGGCATATATCATCTTCATGAAGGCTTTCAGGCAAATGCAAGAGCCGGATGACAAAATACATGATGCAACGCACCCGCTTTGCGGCTTCAGAGGAAGACAGATCGTGGCGCTCGGCAAGATAACTATGTCAATCACCTTCGGCTATGTTCACAACACAAGGACAGAACAGGTTGTCTTTGACATTGTTGATATGGAGTATCCCTACAATGCAATCATTGGTCGAGGGACATTGAACGCCTTCGAAGCAATACTTCATCCAACATATCTCTGCACGAAGATACCTTCGGAACAAGGGCCCATTGCTGTACATGGAAGCCAAGAGGCCACTAGGAGGGCCAAAGGAAGCTGGACGGATTCAAAGGCCATTCATAACATAGATGAAGCCAAAGCTCATCAGCAATATAAGCATAAAAGATTAAAGGCTGCTTCAGCAGATCAACCAAAGCCCATGCTTTTGTGTGAAGATATAGCCGAGCAGAAAGTGCTATTGGGATCTCAATTATTTGACGAACAAGAGAAGACTTTGTTGAGATTCCTATTCAACAACAAGGATGTTTTTGCTTGGTTAGACAATGATCTCTGTGGTGTCAATAGAGATATCATTGAGCACTCACTCAATGTAGATCCAGCCTTTAGACCAAAAAAGCAGAGGCTTCGGAAAATGTCCAATAATAAAGCCAAAGGTGCACGAAATGAAGTGAAAAGACTTATGAGTGCTGGTGTTATCAGAGAAGTGACATACCCAGAGTGGCTGGCTAACATTGTGATGGTAAAGAAAGCTAATGTAAAATGGAGAATGTGCATCGACTTTACAGACCTCAATAAGGCATGCCCGAAGGATGAATTCCCATTGCCAAGAATAGATTCCCTTTTGGATGCAACAACTACTTTGGAGCTCATGAGCTTATTAGACTTCTACTCAGGCTGTCATCAAATCTAGATGAAGAAGGAGGATGAGCCGAAGACAAGGTTCATAACTCTTAGTAGGACCTATTGTTACCTTCGGATGCCTGAGGGACTCAAGAATGCTGGAGAAAGCTTCAGCAGAATGACTGCCAAAGTTCTTCACTCCCAAATTGGCAGAAATGTGCTGACATATGTTGATGATATCATAGTAAAGAGCACAAAGCAAGAAAACCACGTTGCTGATTTACAAGAGACATTTGTCAACTTCAGACGGGCCGCTCTTAAACTAAATCCAGAGAATGCGTCTTCGGAGTGAAAAAGGTCAAATTTCTTGGTTGCTTGGTATCAACAAAGGGTATCGAAGCTAACCCAAGTAAGATAGAAGCCATACTTCGAATGGAGCCCCCGAAGTCAAGAAAAGGTGCCCAAAGATTGACAGGAAGGCTGGCATCATTGAACAGATTCATTTCAAGGTCAGCAGTGAGGAATTTGCCATTCTTCGAAGTGCTGAAGTCAGCCGAAGTCTTTCAATGGGAACCAAATCAACAAAAAGCCTTCGAAGAACTGAAACAATATTTGATAGAGCTGACAACCTTAACTCCACCTTCGTCAGGAACTCCATTGCTGTTGTATGTAGCTGCTTCCCACGCTGCGGTTAGTGCAGCATTGGTGCAAGAGAAGCAGGAGGGCCAGGCAAGAAAACAAGTGCCAGTCTACTTCGTTTCCGAAGTGCTTAGTGCATCAAAGAAAAATTATACAGAGTTAGAGAAGGTACTATATGTTGTACTAATGGCTTCCAGGGAGCTTCGGCATTATTTTCAAGCATACCACATCATAATACCTTCTTCACAACCTCTCAAGGACATAATGAGAAATAGAGAGGCCACAGGAAGAGTTGGAAAATGGGCTGTAGAACTGAACGAGTTCACTATCAATTTCGTTCATAGATCTTCGATCCAATCCCAAGCGTTAGCAGACTTCATTGCTGATTAGATGCTAGGGGCTCAGGACAAAGAGAAAACAACTAATGCCGAAGCCTGGATAGTATTTTGTGATGGGTCTTAGGGAACCTTCGGCGCAGGAGCAATAGCTGTCTTGATTTCACCATCAAAAATCAAAACCTGCTATTGTTGGGGACTTGTTCTCAAATGCTATGAATTAAGAACAAGGCAACACAAAAATAGATTAATGGTTAATGCCCTTCGTCCTTCGAAGCATTATTTCCCTAAGGATATAATGATCTTCGGACGAAGGTTATGAAGGACTTACCTTCATAATCACAGCATATATCAATGAAAGACGAAGCATATGAAACATGGGAAACAACATGAATAATCATATGACATCAAAATATATCTTTTATTATATAATCATGAATGAATAAGAATAACACATGATTACATTTGTACCTTCGGCTTGATAGAAGGTAAAAGTACAAGCGTGACGCACAAGCGAGTACAAGTCAGCGTGAACAGTATGGGGGTACTGTCATCTATTTATAGGCACAGGGCACAGCCTGTGTAAATTTACATTTATGCCCTTCATATTTACTATTGACTTATGGACAACCCAACGAGGACTAGATAGCCTTTTCCCTTTTAAGTCTGTTCCTTTTTCTGCCATTGGGCCAAAGCTTCCTTGCGCGTAGCTTCAGAGCAACATCAGCCTTCGTCTCGACCATGCTTTTCACATCATGTATGGTTTTAACCCAAGATCGAAGATACCTGTTCATATATTACACTTGGGAAACATTGTTAAATCATGTTTTTGAGGACCTTCGAAAGACGAAGGCCCCCAACAGTAGCCCCTCGCAGTATTAATTTGTTAAGATAACGAATTCAGACTGCGATATGGACGAAGGCCTTAAGTCGAAGGTCCGAAAAAACACCTTCCCTTTGCTAGAATAGCAATAATCAATGACAGACGGGGTCCTCCAATTTGCAGCGCACTGGGCGTATAAATATGGACTCACACCAGCTGCATTTGATACACTGTTTCTGCCATTTGCATTATTTTCTCAATCTTTTAGCTCCTGCTCACTAGCGCTCGCTAGATTTTCAAGCTCTCTGAACTTCGGTTTAAAAGGCCCATTTTTACCATGTTTGATGAAAAGATGTCCTAGGAAAAGAAGGTTGTTGTGGAGACGAAACTGACTGAGGAGGCGAAGCTGTTTGAGGAGAAGAAGGCTGTGGATCCTTATGTTGCTGGATTTGTTGAATCGATGGCTAAGACAAACACTGAGAAGATTACTAGAGAGATACTGGAAGGTTTATCTGAAGATACTGGTGATAGCGATTGTTATGATGTGGAAAGTGGGGATGAAGATTCTAAAGATCGGCCCTGGCGACCAAGCCATTCTACCTTCGGAAAATCAACCATTAAACAGAGTCATCTTGAGAACATGAGAGGACGGTATTTTCGGGACATGTCTATTGTGAGGGCTGGTGGAGACAACAACGTCCCTGCCTGTGACAGAACCTCCCAAGTCATTAGGCCCACCTACAGTTGTCCTTGTCCAACGAACCTCAGACAACCCTGTAGGTGCCCCTGATCACTTGACAAGTTCGGTTTATGTATTCCTTACCTTTCCCAAGAGCGTTTCACGTGTCACGCAGACATTACAATACATCGAAGGTACAAAAATGCGGAAGCAGTTCCAATAACTTACTTTACTTAAAAGTAAGAAAGAGTAGTATTTATTACAGACCAGAACAAATATAAGAGTACTGAGTATTATTATTATATAACCTGGGAGGCAAAAACCCCTCCCGATAAACAGTAAAAAGTTTTTCTTAACGGAGGACCCTTCCTCCCACAGCTTTAGTCTTGATTTTCTTCTTTGGGCACCACCTTGGAATAGAAACAACAAAAATTTGCTGGTTCTTCACCTAAAACAACATGGGACAAAGCCCTGAGTACGAAGTGTACTTTTGCAAGTCTTACCCGTCAAAATAAAAGACTCTCAAGAATATGCTGGCTTTTAAGGGAGTCAAGGTAAGGCTTATCAATAGTCAAAGACTCTGTTTACAAAAATGCTTACTAATAGTGGATCCTTAAAAATCCAGTTTTAATTGTCAGGTTAAGTAAAATTTCTTGCCTCTAGAGTTCTTTCTACTCTAGTTCAATCACTTGACCTATACTAGCCAATTTCTTAACAACCCTTCTTATTCACTGGAATGCTACGTGTAAGTCAGTGACCAAGTCTTCATGTCCGCGAAGTTACGGCGATCCAAATCGATTATACTCAGCTGAGGATCTCCAATCACACGACATATGTAGCACTTAACCCTTGCATATGTCAACTCGCCACCGGGGTTCTTAAGACCAGATCAGGTTCACGCCAACCAAGAGCACAGATACACCACCGTCCAGCCTCTTGCCACGGAGGGTACACGCTACTCTCGCCATCTCTCCACTCCCATTGCATGTTATCTTATTCTGGTATTAGTCTGCCCGAGGCAAAGCTTACCCATGATGAGGCATGTGACTAGTTAAAGGGTCCTCAGTCAGCAGGCCTACATCGAGAAGGTCCTTAATCGACTCAGACGGAGACACTACACCGAGACTATCTTCTCGTGCAAGTCACTCGCCCAGTCTCAGCTTTATCATTTCAAACCTAAAGTTTGGTACCTTGCAGAGGTACATCTTTTCCGATGTTGAACCCATCATGGCCATGATGGATCCATCATCAAGTTTTATTTTTGAAAACATCCCGCCCACTTTGAAGCATCATCTTTTGTGAAAACAAAACATTTTGTTTTCTAGAGCAAAGCTAAGCATAAGAAAAACCTTTTAGTAAATTAGGGGATTATGGAGAAGTAATCAAATCCAAGGAAGGAAATGCAGCAATTGGTTTAGCACACAACTCCTATCACCTTACGCATCAAGTAAGTGAGAAATATTAAAATAGCAAGGAGGTGGCAAATGCACCGGGGCTTGCCTTGTGTGATAGGTGAACTGGCTCTGTTCCGCAGATATCAAAGTAAAAGCAGTTTCCTGCCTATGGTTCTTCAGGTGGTGGTGGTGGTGAAGTCCTCACTTCTTCAACTTCTACTTCCTCCTCGTTTTCTAAATATAACCATATATAATCATGAATGCTCATGTAATGCTCATGAAAATGCTAAGATAATAAGAGTTTATTATCTAATGTCTTGAATATAACTTTCCTTCACGGATCTCCGAGAAACTAGGGTTTTCAGAGTCTATAATGAAGTTCATAGGGCAGGGGGGCTAGGGTTTTGGGTTCTAAGTATCAAACATGGTCCAAATCATACCAAACTTTACCCAAGTCTTCTAAATACTATTTAAAGCCTATCTAAAAAGTTTGGTGAATTTTGGGATTATTAATTATTCTCTAAAATTCTAGAAGTATGTATTTTAGCTATTTAAAATGCCCCAAAATTCCCTATTTGAACTAAAAATCATGAAACTATTTTTATTAACACTATAAAAAATTAGGAGTCTTGCAAAATTGGTTTGGTATTTTTAGCATTTTTTACAATTTTCCAGGAATTTCTAAAGCTTCTTGGAAAAAGAAAAAAAAATTGTTTAACAGCGTTGGGCCAGAACTGGCCCATCCGGCCCAACACCAATGGAAATCGGGGGCGTGCCCGCGGCGACGCAATAGGTTTTTCGAAAAGGTCCTCACCAGAGCCAAAATTAGGAACAAAGTCCCCAACCAGATTCTATGAGTCACTGACACTTTACTTGTGGCCCCTTCTATGTTTCTTGTCATTACAAATTGAGTCCCTGACGTCGCCGGCGACGCGGACACGTTTTCCTCGTGATACTACAGTGGAAAAGAGTTCGGACAGCCATTGGATAGTGATCGGATCAAACCTTAACCTAACCCACGCAATTTTGGGGCATGAATTTGGCTTATGAACACATAGAGCGGCCAGACCGTATCCACGGCGGAACTCTAGCACCGTGGTCCCTGTTCGGCCGATTTGAGATCCGGACCCATCAAATCAAGGGTACAGGGGGCACGAGTGAGACACGGGCAGCATGATGCCCACAACAATTGACATCGGATTAACAAGGTTCTGGTGGGTCAACACCAGGGCAGTCCCTGCGGTGTCGAGCTCGCGTTCTATCCAAGTTAAGACCGTAAAGATCAAATGGACCCCTGGGTGAGCTTCTCCAACCTATAAGGATGCTAGAACATAAACTTGTAGGGGTTAAGCCATACCACAATTGCCTGGCCACATGAAGCCGAGGTGTTGTCAGGGTGGTCACCGGACACACGCGACGGTTTGATCAGTGGAACAGGGCATGTCTAGAGTATAGTTTGGGGGATGCAGTACTGCTAATTGAAGCTGCTCACTATGGCTACTGGTCGAAGTAAGGATCACTGGGTTGGTTCCTACCTTTCCCCCCCGGTTGCTCTTTATATAGGCAGGGAAAAGATCAAGGGGCTGTATTCTTGAACTTGCAGCAAGGATAGCTATGAACACGAGATGCAGTCGTGGCTCCCTCAAGAAGATCCACGCAAATTCACAGAGCCTAGTCAGGTAGGGTGAAGTTTATCCAGAGCAAAAAGGACGGGGTAAGGATGGAGCGCACTGCAGTAGATATTTCTACTGATGAAAATTCAGAGATGTGAATAAATTTGTATATCTTTGCTCTACTGTAACACCCCGGGATCCACAAACACCCCAGAATGCTACTAAACTACACATCTAACATTCATATATAAAATTTCGACAGCATCTCCTTTGAAAATTGCATAAACAGGGAAGCAACAAAGTATAAACAGATATCATGATAAGAAAACATAATAGACATTAATAATCTGCTAGCAATGGGAACACAACCATAACGACATGAACTGAATTAACCAGTGCGCACGACTAGTTAAAAACAAACATCCTTTGACAAGAAGTTTCTAATTAAATCATGACGGCGCCTAGGTAGCGTTATTATGAGAGTGAAGGTGGATGTGCTGCTACTTCCCACTCCCCTTGATGAGTAACAAACACCTGCATTGAGTAATGCAAGAGTGAGATGAAACATCTCAGCAAGCAAATTGTTTTGATGAGATATTTAAACCACAAATTGAATTAATCAACATTCTAAAAGAATCACAATTAAGATCAGAAATACTTGTAGATATAGAACTCAGTAATCCTAATATAACCAATACCATCTCATTTACTCGAACAACCATGATAGGTTGTATAACACTTCCCTGCGTCAACAATACCTGCAAATATCACTCAATGTATGCATAGGAATGCAATGTGTAGGTCCTCTATCTTCATACCTCTGAGGGTATAAAACCACATCATCTGCAAATATCACTTCAATGAATTCATATGAATGCAATGCATATGTCCTCTGCCTTCATAACTCTAAGGGTATGAAGCCGCATCGTACCCCTCCTCGGGCAACGTACGATGCTAAGTTGTACCGGTACGGTCGGACCATAGGTCACAACAAAACTTCAGATGGAAATGAGTCATGCAATGTATATGACATGCTGCATTTATCAAGAAACTACACTTCCTTCAGATACAATACAAACCTCAAATAATACTTCATCTGCCTTCAGATACAATACCAACCTCAAATAATGCTTTATCTGCCTTCAGGGGTGTGAATTAATCTCATGGGTCATACTCGAATCATAATCATCATCAATATATGATAGAACATCAATATAATATAATCAAGTAAAACATCATCATATAGTTCAATTATGAAAGAATCCAATAATTCTGAATATTAGAGTGTAGGCGATAGAAGTAACAGGTCAAAACGATAGCAATCACCGCTACATTCACTTGCCTTCATCGAAGAAGAAAAATGTACTGGGCATGATCTGGAGTGTAGCCACCTGCTAGCGCGCATAAAACTTAGTAAAAATACTAGGTGAGTGCCCGTGCGATGTGACGGGAGTACAAAATTTGTATGAAACATATATGTTACATTGCAAGAAATGGACTAAATCAATCTGCATGAGCTCCATCTTTGTTGAAGAAAAGGTAGTTCATCCAAGGCGTCCAACATCATGAATGGCTCTGTTATTGTGAATAGCATATATACATAGTGTCAACATAAGGCAATTTTGAATGATAACATAGACCATTAAATTGGTTTCACAAAAATAAGGGTATATAAGAAAATCAATGTTGCTATAAGTGCTAATTGCATCTCGAAGAAAACTGTTGGACTGATATCTATCTGGATATATAAAAAGTACTAATTAACTATCAGTTATGTAACACTTTAGTTGTAACCCGTGAAACCCATTTCAGATATACACACCAGAGCTGTGTAATTTTATGCTGCATGGACTCTAAAAAAAGGCACCAGAAAATCTTGCAAAAGACCATATGCAATGTATGGTACTATGGTCAACTGCTGATTACATACGTTCGGTAGTGCAATCATGGATATTGATAAACCATGAGATGGTTCCTAACATAAACATTCACAGTCAACTCTTTCTCCAGAAACCAAGCTCCTTTATCCTCATCATATGTCAATGAATTCTCTGATAGGATAAATAGCAACCGGTTAGAGACTTATGTGCGGGATTATATCTAATAAAAATATGTAACAGGTTGTGGGTGAGGGGCAACCATACTTGTAAACTTGATTTTGGCATACATCTATCTAAAGCAGATTGAGACACAAGTTGTGCAAACCGGGAGCAGATAGTATTACGTACACATCGTTTTTCTATAAATAAATGATACTAAACAAGAGAATTCGTTTTTCCATAAATAAATGATACTAAAATATGTAACAGGTTGTGGGTGAGGGGCAACCATACTTGTAAACTTGATTTTGGCATCAACAAGGAAAAAAAGGAGAGATGGAAGAGTACTGTATAACATGTACGCTACAATAGATGCATAATATATTTGTGCACATACAACATTTAGGTATGCTAAAGTTAGAGAAGCCATCCTGCGCTTTCCACCGTATATTTCCCCAGCAGCAATGTATATTTGCATACTTCTATCGATGTCAAGTGCTCTAAGGACAAGAGTAGTCTCCTCAGGCGTCAATGGGCAAAGGCCATCTTTTCTTTTCAAGTCTGAGTCAATCACCTTTTCTTTCCACCATGGATAAGTATACCTGAAGCCAAGAGCAGTTCAGAGCATGTCACTTCAACAGAAGAAATAAGTAGAGGAAATTTCACTCTAGGTTAAAGGCACAATTCCAAATATATTGACACAAACAATTGAGTTTTGACATACTTATTGTAGGTCTAGTTTGTTAGGACCTCCTTATAGATGATGTTCTTAGTATATGTCCCATAATCTACTGTGGGGTTCTTTCTAACACCCTTGCTCGACGTTTTCTTCCCATCGACAACAATGAAAAGATATCAGTAACAAAAACACAGATAGCATGCTCGGCGTTAACCACAGAAATTCGTCTAAAATCTGGAGAAGCCACTCGAAATTAAGCACTAAGTTGCCACTTCTTGTCCATTAATCTCCTTGAAATCTACTAAAAGAGGCAAATATGTAAAAACTGGGTATTTCATAATGTCTAATGCGTCATCTATAGTATCTTTACCATTCGTTATTTTTTTCTTTAATACTCCTAATGCTGAAATCTAGCCTGTAATGTAAAAATAGAGCACCTTTCACCGGAGCACGTTGACACATGGCCAATGAACTGAAATACCATTCTTCAAAGAAATAACGAATGGTAAAGATAACTGATTTTCATTGGGGTTAAAAGCTAACGACAGGCTCGGATATACTTTCATGCATTTAAAGATGCCATGAAGAAAAACATGTCGTGCATTTAAGTTCAGTTCGCAAAACATCACTATTATCAGGATATTTATTTGTTTAAAATTATAGCAAAACAAAGGTGTCTCCATACCTGATCAGTTCTTAGTAATGCTTGGCAGAGCTTCCTCTCTAGAGACCAATACTGAATGCCTGATTTAAGTTCAGTTCACAATCTATAAACAATAGAAAAATGAAGTCAGTAACTTAGAGAAGCTCCCCTAATGTTTTGAATCTATTACATATGTACAAAATCAAATACTTCAGTTCTATCAGATAGAGCAAAAGATGATACTTTGTCCATTTAAATGGCAAGAATCATTCACCCATTTGAGAATATATGAACTGAAAATTAAATACTGCATTTGTTTATGATATACCTCTAGAAGTGCACAGATAGCAAGCTTGATGGTCTCCTTGCCGGAGGTCTTTGTAGTTCTTCTCCAGAAACTCACACATAGAGTTGGAGTTCCTTCCCGTGGCATTGGCCTTCCAAGCAGAGATGGTACCCGATGGATCGGTCTGGTACAGCACTGGCTTATTGGTATCGGGTTCGAAGCCAAAGGGAGCGGACTCCACCACTTTGTGTATACTTCTGCTGTAGCCCAGCGATGTAGCGGGTGATGCACTCAACGGTGAATCGGTGGCTCTAGCACTCGACCGCACGCGGTTGATGAGCAAGCGCGTCCGCCTTCAGCCCAGCGCACAGACCTAGGGAGACAAAAATTCGGGTCAGAGATATTATTTCTAAAATGGTTGAAACTTTTTTCTTCAGTACTTAATTATATCATACCAATAGTTTGATCATCAGAGCAATAAATGGATGCTATGGAGGGTAAAAAATTAAGGGCAAAATGAGAAAGTGGCAACAATTCTGCATGTGTGCCTTAACTTAGAAGTCTACTTTAGCTTGTATAAGTACAACAGGCCAAGTGGGATAAAAAATTAGGGGCAAGTTAGCACAACCTTTGTGCATTAATTTGCAAGAGAATGCACAGGTTTACAGTACCATGGCTACTAAACAACCTATAAATGTTTTTCCTTTTAAAAACATAAAGAGTGTGCACTTCTTCAACTATACAATGTGCACTGTGCAGTAAGAGTTTTTATTTGAATATCGATCTCCAATAGCCTTATAGGGGCTAGTGACAGTAATTCATGCTGTATTTGAAGTTAGTGTGTAAAACCATTAAACAAACCAGATATTGGCCATAAATTCTCACATAACTAATAAATATTTTGCACCTAAAGTCCATCAATATACAAGGGAACTCATAAATATAACTGGAGGAAACGTAAGAGCAATGCATACATTGCTACAAAAGGATTTACAAAAATAGTGTAAGCACCATATCTTGGTTTCTCCCGATAATCATGTACTTGAACATAAAACTAAAGGTAGAATGAGGTAGCCCAGGGAGGTTGTAACTGATGCTGAGGTACACGGTCTTGCTCTCCCTTAGTGCCATAGCAATGGCCATGTCGAGTGTGCGCCGTTCAGATTGGTCACCACCGCCTAAATCTTCAAACAACCAAGCAGATGAAATGGACACTCAAACCCACCCGAAATCACAAGCAAAAGTAGGTCAACACATAAATATATTTAAAATAAGCAGCAATATGAATTGTTTCATGTAAACCAGCCAAACTAAGAAGCATATTCATCTAAACTACAACTGCATTGCTTGCATAGAAAGAGCCAGTCAATAGCCAATAGCACAAATAAGCATCTGCATTAACTTAGGGGGAGAAATGAATTGGAGTCAGACTTTAGGAGATTATGGGAAGAATTTCGCTCTTCCAGCTCTGAAAAGGTACCATGACACTTGTTTTTATTTTTTTCACCATAAATCAACAATAAGACCTCGTGAGCTGATTCTTGCCTTGACATTGTATTATGTTTTTCTCTCTGCAGGAGAAAGAAAGGGCCTTAAATTTGGCTATACATGCCTTCTGTAGGCTAGTGAAGCAGTATTCTACTGTAGCTCAATTAGTTACAAAGTATGAGTCTTTACAATTGCGCACACCACTTCAATAAGTTATTATGCTGTTACATTACATTTATTTCAGTGAGTTCATGTCTACTCACTATTTTGTAAAACTGAAACTTTTCATGAAAGGGCCTTAAACTTGCTGGTTCCGTGATCTAGCTTGCTATATGTCCAGGATCAAATTTGTTGTACGCAGTCGAAGTGCTTGTGACTGAGGTTAGTGAAATTGCTACAATATGACAAAAAGTCTAACTTTTCATGCAGTATATTGTCTGTTATGCAACATTTATTAAAGCATGCTATTAATAGTACGAAGGAGCAAGAGGCATCTGTTTTCTGAGTTCTGACACAATTAATATCCAAGTGTATTGGGGCTGTCGGGTGGTTCATGAATAAAAACTTACTTAGCTATGGTCTTGCTTGCTGATATTATATTTTGTATTAAATATGAAACACAATTTACCAAATGTTTAAACTTTAAACTAACAAGCATCTCTTGAGGCAAGTGTAATATATATTATGAAAGCACTGGCGAGCCATCAATCTGCTGCACCAAGTTTAATTGAAGATGATGCCTTACAAGTTCTTTTCCACATGGTTGCAAATGGTTCACTATCTGTGTTGTCATAGTTCAGGGATGGTATTGTTTCCCTTCACACAATTTAGCTCCATCGCCATGCAATGCAGGTAATTTGAAACTATCTAACATTACGTTTTGGAGGGTCATGTTTCTCTGCTGCATCAATAGTTGCTAAATATATTAAGTTCATAACTGGATAGGTCCTTGGTCTTCTTCTTGCAAATGACAATGGGGCTTCTGGAAAATACATCAGGAAGCTTTAGCTGGTACATTATTATCTGTTCTTTATTGTGAATGAAATGTCATCCTATTCTTGAGTCTAGTTAGGATTACTTCAGACTAAATAACTAAACAGCACATCTGCACATAGCAATGTGTTCTTAGTTATTTAATCTTCACAAAGAATAACTGTTTTCACTTGGCTAGCATTAGAAGTTTAGAACATAAACTCTTGAAGAATGGGAAAATCTTCATTGAATCATCTTGGTATTTTCTTTAGGCATTTTTTTCTAACATAGACATCCATTTTGGACCCCCAGCTAATCCTGGCAACTGTGCTACCGTTTTAATAGTTTTGTTTTCTCTACCTTTTCTAATATCTTTTTTAGATAGTCACTGGTGACATGTCAGGTCCATGGTTTGTGCTCGAATCATCTTTTGGTGCTCAGATCAGATCCATGGTATGTGCTCGGATCAGATCCATGGTTGGTTCTCCACAGATCTAGAGCCGTGGAGTTAGAACACCACCGTAGGTACTATCAAGTGAATTTTCCGAAGCCTAAATCTCCACTGAGTGTAGTGCCTCTAGCAGCCTTGGCCTGGCCATGATCTGAGAAGTGACAGAAACAAGGGGTTTGGGGGTGGTTTAATCTAATCTAATCTGTCCTACACCATGAGGCGAATGGTAGAGTTATCGAGATGGTGTTTGCGTACCTGCCAGATGTATTGCGGGGCCATCTCCTCTTCGGTTGCAGGCGGCGGTGGGGTGGCGCCCTCCTCCTCGAGCTTTGTCGGCGGTGGCTGCCAGGCCTTGTGGCGCTCCGCATAGGGGAAGAAGCGGGTCGTCGACGGCGGTGCGCGGCCCACCTTGATGCTGCTTCCCCCATCTGCTGAGTTGTTGGCCTACTGCCTGCTCCGGCACGCTCGACTATCACCTGCAGCCCCTGCCCTAGGCATTTGAAAGAAAAATGTTTGAATGGAAAATAAAACACTGGTAGTATATAGATCTGATCATGCTTATTCATGGTTGTATATGATGTAACGACTGCGTTAAGAATCAAGTTCTAGGCTTCTGGTTGTACACTATATGCTTACACACCTTGCTTGATCTTCACAACCAAGCTCTATCTTTTCTATATCTCAAGCTCTCTACTACACTGGAGGGTTCCTGCCCCTTTTATAGGATTTCCAGGGTATGTTACTAAGTACTGCTACAAGATTGAAATGGAACCCTGTCTCAAGCCTATTAAGTAATGAACCTAATTTCTTGTCTCCTTCAGATATGCTAGAAGAAAGTCTAGATATCAATACATATGCATCGCAAGATTGAAATTGGTGTTCATACATCATCATGGTTGCTAGACCAAATTTACTACAAGCACCGACATAAGCCATGATAGAAGAAATCACACATCGATACCACAAATTAAAAACTATATTTGTGGGTCAAGAAAAGAAAGCTACCTCTATAGTCCTTGCACTCTGCATCAACATACGAATCCAGGAAACACCAGGGGGTCCTATAGCACAACATAAACAAAACGGCAACATAAGATACGTATCAGGTCATTGAACTTAGCAGAAAGGATAGCAAAGTAATAATCACATCGTAGAGCATAGATCAAACGAACCTCGAGCTTGTTAGATGTCTCCTCATCAATATCGCATCAAAACTCGAAGTGGCGCTCGCACAAGGCGGTGTAAATCTTCTTATCTGCCTCCTCCTCGCAGCATCACAGATGAAAAAAAACACAGACTACCTTTTTCTAGAACAACCCCTCTCCTAGGCTTTGAAAGGGGAACGCTACGGCAGGGGCGATTGGTGCATCAAAAGGTCAGAGGTGGAAAAGCCATACGTACCTTCCAAGGACTTTGGCGAGTGTCTAGATGTAGCAGTCGATCATATGCTGCTTGCTGGCGCCCACCCGCCGAGCTTGTCCATCACGATGAACCAGTGCTTGTAGTTGCAGCAGGGCAGTGGTGGAGCCGACCCAAATTTGAAGCCTAGGCGCCGTGAAAAGATTGGCTTAGAAAATTAATCCATACAAACCAAATAGAATAATTACTTTGTTTGTTATATGACTGTGAAGGAGCCACAAATGCAAATCAGGTGTCACAAATTCTACAAATAAACTGCATAATGCAAACTATAGTAAACCTCTATTGGATTGTGACATTGTGTTCCTCGCACTAATAGGTTAAGCACGAACAAGCTAATCAATATGAAAAGTAAAAGGTATTCACCTACCACAAATGTTACATCTGAATCAATCTAACTTAGAGGCAATGGAAACTCTGAAAGCCTAATGATCCCTGTTACATTGACATATTATTATGATCACTATTCCCATTTCCCAAGCCGGCCAATTACTAACACTCCAATGAACAAAGAAAAACTAACCATGATGGAATTATTAATTACACATGAACCACCGATCCATGCATGCCTGTGTGTGGGGGGTCAAAAACGGCGATCTGCCCTTGCCAGTCGATCTTCTGCATGAGCGAATGCTGCATGCTCCGCCGATCCTGATCACTTCTCAGTAGCAGCAGCTCTGTCGCGCCCCATGACGGATGTGATCGCCGCCGCCAGCACCGACTGGAAGCTCGGATCCGACGTGATCGCCTTCGCGAGCGTGTCCGTGACAGCGGGTGCCACCGCACCATGGCCGCCGCCCAGGCTATTGGCTCTCTGCAGGTATGACTGGGTGTACAACTGTTCTGGTCTCGATGGCACACCTAGGATTCCACTGAACAGGTGCCCAAACGCCGACGAGATCTTGTTGTCGGAGGACGGGTAGGTGCCGCTGTACGCCAGGTACCCGCTGCTGCTGCGGCGGCGGCGGCGTAGGGCAAGGAGGAGTGCATGAGGGAGTGCGGTGCGGCGGGGGAGGTGAGGTCGAGCGTGATGGTGGGGCAGGACGCGGCGGTGGAGACCATGGTGGTGGGGCCGAGAAGCCCGGCGGCCGCCGCTAGCGAGTGGTATTGGTGGCCGTGGACGAGCAAGGCCGAGGCTACGTGGGCTCCTCAACTCTTGGTGGCCGGCCAGCGGCAGATGGCTTCAGCCGGTCACGGCGCGCTCCTGGCGGCCAGTGAAGCGGTGGACGACATCAGCGCTCGACGGGTCGCGCGGCGACGGACAACTTTGGAGTCCCCGATTGACCTAGACCATGGAGAGGGAGGATGAGGAGGCACGACAGGAGAGGAGCCTCCGGGCGGCAGCGACGACCATGGTGGCAAAACCCTAGCGGGGAGGGCGACCATGGTGGCAAAACCCTAGCGGGAGGGCGGGGACAGTGGGGAATGGATTTAGAAACAGAGTGTGCGGCAGGATGACTCACGAAGGGGTTTCGAGGCGGGCGGGTGTGTGGACGGCTGAAACGACATTGTGGGCCTACATGTCGGAGAGAGAGAGGCAGAACCACGATGCACGGTGGTCTACATTAGAGTCTTATAGAGTAGTAGAGATTTCACAAACATTTGCCAACAATCAACAATTCGCTCCTACACTGGAAACCAAGACCTAGTGGAAAGACTCCCACCCTGAACCACATGCCATGCAGCAGCAGCACTGTTTGTTAATTTTGTATCTTTAAAATTATAACAGTGGTGATATCAAACAAATCCTCTAGAAGTATCTACACAAAATACTCTACAACTTCGGTATTCAATAGATAATTAAATTCAGCCATCTATAAGTTCTAAAACATCTAACAAGATAACTGACTGAATCTGTTTCTGATAACAACATAATTAACTTAAAAATTCGATATCTCCCAAACTACTCAACCAAAAATTATGAAATTCTTCTAGCAGTAAGAACTTTTATCCCTCTACAAAAGTCTCTATAGTTGGAACAACCAATGCGGCCATTTACTAGATGAAACCTACCAGTGAACAGACCTGCTCATTTTTGTCAGGCAAACAGGAACAGCTACAGTAAAACAAACATACCTGGAGTTTCCAAATTCATATGAATGCACTCTTTAACAATATGGAAAGCTTATGAAATTATCTACAACTTCTTTTAACAACCTAAAGTTTAATTTGTTGGGGGCCTTCGTCCTCCGAAGGTCCTCAAAAACATGATTTGACAATGTTTTCCAAGTGGATTATGTGAACAGGTATTTTCGGACTCAGAATTATGAATGTGAAGCACGGCCAGGATGAAGCCTGAACCAGACGAAGGACGAGCGCAGCCGAAGCTGTGCGCAGGGAAGCTTCGGCGCGATGGCAGAGGGGGGAACCGACTTAGAGATGAAAAGACTACGTGGACCTTGACAGATTTTCATAAAGCCATTGGCGATTGTAATGGACATGAATGTAATTTTATGTGGGCTGCATCCCACGTCTATAAATAGATGAACAGTATTCCCGTACTGTTCACGCTGACTTGGCATTGACATTTGCGTCACGCTTGTACTTTTTACCTTCTCTCAAGACCGAAGGTACATTTGTAATTTGTAATCATTTTTATTTTTCTGTGTTAATAAAATAGAAATGATTCTATGATTTACATTTCATGTTTTGTATGAATCCTTCGTTATTACTTGTTATATTTACGAAGGTATGTCTCTTACGACCTTCGTCCGGAACTCATTATTTCCGAAGGGGAATAATGTTTGGTAGGACGAAGGGCCTTAACATTTAACACTTTTTATGTTGCCTTGTTCTTAATCCGAAGCATTTGAGAACAAGTCCCCAACATTGGCGCCCACCTCCGGTGAACTCACTTCCACTTCGAGCTTTTTTGAACACCTTCGGAAGCTATAGACCTTCGCTATGGCGCCGAAGAAAGCTTCAGCGATTGGGGCTTCAGCACTGCAACCGCTGGACCACAACCAGGAGACCGTCTCTCTTCGGGAGGCCCGAAGCCAGAAGAGAAAGGCCGTAAGCCCGACGCTTCAGGAGGAAGAGCTAGACCAAGAAATCAGGGATATGGAGATCCTACATCAACAAGTGCAAAGGAAGAAGGAGAAGATGGCCCGGCTAGCTGAGTTGCAACGGCAGATAGACGAAGCCTCTGAGGAAGTCCGCCACCTCACCCATGATGAGCAAAACAGAAGGCCTCAGCAGAAAGACCTTCGTCAGGAGGGCTTCGTCAACGAAGATGACTGGTATGACAATTTCCATCAGGGAAATTTTGTTTTCGATGATGCTTCTCCTTTGTCCGCTGAGCTGCAGGCTACACCTTGGCCTCCATCCTATAAGCCACCTCAGCTTCCCACGTTCGACGGCCACTCAGACCCGAAGCAGTTCCTGATGAGCTACGAAGCAACAGTGTCTTCGTATGGGGGCAATGCTGCAGTCATGGCGAAGTCTTTCGTTATGGCCGTCAGGAGTGTTGCTCAGACCTGGTATTCCTCCCTTCGGCCAGGAACGATCACTTCATGGCAAAAGCTGAAGGATATGTTACTGACCAGCTTTCAAGGATTTCAGACGAAGCCGGTCACAGCTCAAGCCTTGTTCCAGTGCATTCAGGATCATGAAGAATACCTTCAGGCTTATGTCCGAAGGTTCTTACGTTTGAGGGCGCAGGCACCAACGGTGCCCAATGAAATTGTTATCGAAGCCATGATCAAGGGGCTTCGTCCTGGGCCTGCAGCTCAATACTTTGCTAGAAAGCCGCCTCAGACCCTGGAGAAACTACTCCAAAAGATGGATGAGTACATTCGTGCTGACAATGACTTTCGCCAAAGAAGGGAGGAGGCCTTCAGATTTTCTGAAATGACCAGGGGCTTCGGAGGAAGATACTACCCGAGGCATGTCCGGTCCATCCACAGCTCCACTCAGAATGATGATAAGGGGAGTCAGCAGAGCAGACCGCAGTGCTCCTCACAGGCTTCGGGGCAACAACAAGCTTTCTTCCGGCCACCAGCTCCGAGAGGCAGAGGCGCCAGGGGCTTCGGCGGAAGATTCGGAGATCAACCAAGGAAATTGTTTTGCTTGTTCTGCGGAGAAGGCAAGGGCCATACCACCAGGACGTGCCATATTACAATCCAGAAGCAAAAGGAGATAGCCGAGGCTACATCTCAACAAGTTCAGCCGAAGCAGGTCATGCATACTGCTTCGTATCATTCGCCTTACATCCCACAATACATAGACAACCACCCTGCAGCTTCTGTAGCTTCGGCAAGTCAACCTCAAGCTTCCTGGCAACAGCCCCCGCCTCCACCTCCATTGCAACAGGGTCAACAGCCAGAAGGGAGTCAATATGCTCCACATCAAAGGGACTTCAGAGAACAATCCGAAGCTCGCACAGTCAACAGCACTGTGCCAGAGTCGAAGCACATTTATTGACACATATCCTACCTTTGATAGCAGTCTTTTCCATTCAGTTCTATTCTCTGTAGCAAAAAACATTGATCGTTTCCATGTAATAATTTCGCTGTCTCCCACGAGGAAAATCTATTTTCTCCACAGGATTAAGTTGATGAAGTTTTTGTGTTAACAAGGAGGACCTTCGAAATATTAAAAATCCTTCGGATTAACAGAAAGTCGTTCTAAGGAACGCAGAGTGAGTTCATGAAGTCACAAAAAGCCGTTCCAAAGGGAGCGCAGTGTAAGTTTTCTGCTCAAAAGTCGTTCCTAAAGGAATGCAGAGCTTACAGCGAAAAGTCAACGCTGATACCGTCTAAGTAAAAGACGAAGAAGCTCCTAAGGGAGGCTTACAGCGAAAAGTCAACGCTGATACCGTCTAAGTAAAAGACGAAGAAGCTCCTAAGCGAGGCTTACAGCGAAAAGTCAACGCTGATACCGTCTAAGTAAAAGACGAAGAAGCTCTAAAGACGTTCCTAAGGGAATGCAGAGCTTACGAATAAATTTTGTGTGTGTCTTCGGAACAAAGGACATTTGCATAACATAACATCATCAC
The DNA here is from genome assembly GCA_029449295.1 of Zea luxurians. Taxonomy (NCBI): domain Eukaryota; kingdom Viridiplantae; phylum Streptophyta; class Magnoliopsida; order Poales; family Poaceae; genus Zea; species Zea luxurians. The sequence goes on along the minus strand of JAOPSE010000013.1, from coordinate 35,662,511 downwards.
ATCATCTTGCATAGCATAAGCATCATACATCATATTGCATTTTGCAAGAGAAGGGTGCACAGTATCGACCTTCGGAAGAATGCTTTGAGAAAGCAATATCGAAATTGTATAAATTCGGAATACAGCTTCGGAGAATATTTTTACGAAGCATGGACAAGCTTCGTCAGAGCAATATCGAAATTGTATAGCTTCGGAGAATGCTTTCACGAAGCATGGATGTGACTTATCAGAACATTTTTAACGGAGAATATTTTCTTCACGAAGCATGAAAAGAAGGGAAGGTGTTTTTTTCGCCGAAGGCTCAAAAATGGTACGTATGTAGAGTTTCATGCATCGTAAAGAATTGAATAATGAAAAGAAACTTGTATATTACATTCAAATGTACAAAATGTTACATAGATCACACTTTAAATGTTTTTTCTAAATAGCATCTAGTCTTCTCTTAATACTGCTTCGGTGGCTTCATTTAGAAGTTGATCAACAACTTTGTCCATGATAGCTTCGGCCATTTGTTTAATTTCATCATCCCCTTTTGTGTGCGGGTCGGCAGTCGATTCAGTAGCTTCTGAGGGAAAAGAATATTTTCATTACTATTACAAACCGTGAGCAAAGTTTGAAATAAAAAATACAACACAACAAGAACGACTAATTGGTACCTAATTGCCTTTCGGGCTCTGTACTCCTTTCGGCAGCTTCTGCCACTTTCCTAGCATCATGTATGCCTTTTTCGCTCCTTTGGATGATTTCTTGCGCCATTCCTCGGCCGCCGTCGTTCCAGATATCAGTAAAAAATTTGCCACCAACCACGCTTGCTTCGGCCGAGGGGTCCTTGATGTCTTCGGAAGATAAGGTAGCTTCGGACTGAGCTAAAAATTTTACATGCCCGCAACCTTTTTTCTCTAAGACAGAAGCAATTCCTCTGGCGCCCGAAAAAGCGCAGATATCGCCGCGACTGCTCAGGATCTCCTCGAAGGCCTCTGCTTCGTGACTAATCCATTCCAGTGGACCTTCGGGATTGCCTCGAGAGAAATTCTCTTCGCTGGAAAAGGCGCCCACGCTGGCGAAGCTGGTTTTAATTTTATTCACGCATTCTATAGATTTAACATAACATTTCCTCTGAGACGCACGAAGCTCTTTAACTCTTAACTCCAATTTGTTGACCATATGATCACTGAGTTCTCGTTTTGTTTCCTCAAGCACGCGCTCTTCTCTAGCTCTAGCCAGCTGTTTCTGAAGATCTTTAATTTCACGCTTTTGGGCTTCGACCTGGGTTTTTGAAGCAGCTTCGTCATTCTTTACTTTGTCTATCAGCGTAAGCAGAATTTTATCCTTTTCCAGAGCTTCGTTTCTCAGTTTGATAACTTCGGAGCGCAAATTGTTGAAAGCAATCTCATAGCTTTCATCTTCGGCGCTTTTTTGGGCTCTTAATGCGTTGCTTAGAATTAAGCCCTGTACGAAAAAGAATCCATATAAGAATATAGGAATGGATTACGTATAAAAAAAAAAGTTTTTTTTAAACGCTTAATTCCCAAACCTTTAGGCTATTGTATGCAAGACTGTCTGCGAGATCCTCTTTCGTCATGGCGCTTAATCCGGCTTCGAGCTTCGGGAAGCCTATACTCCTGGCCATCTCTCGGCAGACAGATAGTTCTTTATTATCAGGTAGGCAGTATAGGAAGTCATCTTCATTTGTCCCATTGAATATTACTGCCCCCTTCGGATATTTTAGCTCTTTCGCATAATGGTTGGCTTCATAAGTTTCTTCTGCAGACAGTTTCTTCCCCGAAGCGTGTCGTATAATGTAATCACATATGCTGGCAGGAGCTTCGGGGATGGCAGTGTCAATTTCTTCAACTACAACTGGTTCTGATATTTTTATTGCTTCGGCTTTTAAAGGTTGCTCCTTGTAGGGCTCTGAAGGCCCAGCTTCAGCTTCAGCTTGTTGCGTCGGAGCTTCAGTAGAAGCTTCAGCAACTTCGACACTCTTTCTTGGAGTTGTGCTTGAAGACTTAATTGTCTCCAAGACATCTAGTACATTTACCATTCTTTTCCTTTTTGGAGTCACCGATGGCCCCTTTTGGTTTTTTATTACTTCGACATTTGCCGAAGGACTTAAGATTTCAGACATTTTTTGCTCGTCAGTCTTCGGCTTTTCTACTGCTGAAGGCGCTTCAGTCTTCTCTTCCATCTTCGGCACTGAAGCTGGTTCTGTAGCTTCAGAGGCCAAAGAAGCTTCACCAATGTATTCTGGCACTGTGGCCGGCTCAATAAAGCGTGTCCGATGGGTGAGCACCTTCATCTTTTTTCTTTGAGGCGCTGGCTCACTAGGGGCACTTGTGGTAGCTTCTGTCGCAGGAGAAGTATTTTTCCTTTTGCGACTCAATACCGGGTAGTGATAGTCAGGGTACATAAACCCGACTGCGTCAAATACACGGTTGAGCCTTTTCTTCTTTCGGCCTCCGAAGGCTGCTGATAGCGCAGTATTTTCGGCCTTCGAATATGCCCCAAGTAGTTCATCACTTAAAGTTTCAATGCTCTTCAGCCAGTCATCATCAGGTTCAACAAATTTATCTGCATATTTGAATGTATATTTCAGTCTAACTAGTCCGCCTTCGTCGGACTCTTTAATAGTTTCCTTCGGCATTTCCCACTTTTCTGCAAGTGGCCATACCCTAAAGGCAATGTGCTCTTGGACCAAGTCCCTTGTCCCAATGAAAGAGCAGACTATGCCGAAGGCTCTTTGGCATTCCTCGGCTGCTTCGTCCATTTCAACCTTCGGCCTTCGAAGTCCGAAGCGTTGCCAGATAGGGTGCATAATGATACTCTTGACATTTTCTTGCACTGTTAAGTCGTTTTTTACATAGAACCATTCAGCCATCCAGGCTCCGGGCCATCTCTTCCGAAAGGTTGGCACAGGGCGGCTTGACCCGGAGCGGGCACCGAAGCTGTAACACCCAAAATTATTGTGATATTGTTCTTTTCCCCACGGCTTCGTCTCATATAACAGTTCATGAATGTTGCAAAAACTTTTAGCATTTGGTTCTAAACCTTGACTTCTTGCAGCCCAGACAAATATCCCCATTCTTATGATAGCTTCGGGAGTAAGTTGATGAAGGTAGACTTGAAATGTTTTCAGTACCTCGACAACAAAGTTGCTCAGGGGGAATCGAAGCCCAGCCTTGAGAAAGCTTCGGAAAATCACAACTTCATCTACTTCGGGGGTGGGAGAAGTCTTTTCTCCAGCGTCAGCCCTCACAATAGATATATCTCGAAAATACCGCCCCCTCATATTATCAATATGGCTCTGCTTGATGGTGGTTTTTCCGAAAACCGTGTGACTTGGCCGCCATGGACGATCTTCGGCCTCTTCCCCACCACTCTCTACATCATAGCTGTCGCTGTCACCAGTATCTTCGGACAAACCTTCGAGAATCTCCTTGGTGATTTTCTCTGTATTGGTCTCTGCCATCGCTATCAGGAACCCCAGATTCTTCTCCTCCTCGAGACTCAGCTTCGTCTCAGCAGGGATCTTCTTGCCTTCAGACATCTTCGGAAACGCTAAAAAATTGTTCCCGAGGCCGAAGCTTCAAAATCAAAAAGACCAGCAAATCTTAGTGCACAAGAGCTAAAAATTTTAGTTGGCCGAAGCAGAAGGCAAGTGTGCGTACCAAATGAGTTTGCGGTCCGATCTTATTTATACGCCCAGGGCGTTGAAAATTGAAAGGCCCCGCTTGTCAGTGAATGTTGCTATTCTAGCAAAGGGAAGGTGTTTTTTCGGACCTTCGGCTCAAGGCCTTCGTCCATATCGCAATCTGAATTTATTATTGACAAATTAATATTGCGAGGGGCTACTGTTGGGGGCCTTCGTCCTCCGAAGGTCCTCAAAAACATGATTTGACAATGTTTTCCAAGTGGATTATGTGAACAGGTATTTTCGGACTCAGAATTATGAATGTGAAGCACGGCCAGGATGAAGCCTGAACCAGACGAAGGACGAGCGCAGCCGAAGCTGTGCGCAGGGAAGCTTCGGCGCGATGGCAGAGGGGGGAACCGACTTAGAGATGAAAAGACTACGTGGACCTTGACAGATTTTCATAAAGCCATTGGCGATTGTAATGGACATGAATGTAATTTTATGTGGGCTGCATCCCACGTCTATAAATAGATGAACAGTATTCCCGTACTGTTCACGCTGACTTGGCATTGACATTTGCGTCACGCTTGTACTTTTTACCTTCTCTCAAGACCGAAGGTACATTTGTAATTTGTAATCATTTTTATTTTTCTGTGTTAATAAAATAGAAATGATTCTATGATTTACATTTCATGTTTTGTATGAATCCTTCGTTATTACTTGTTATATTTACGAAGGTATGTCTCTTACGACCTTCGTCCGGAACTCATTATTTCCGAAGGGGAATAATGTTTGGTAGGACGAAGGGCCTTAACATTTAACACTTTTTATGTTGCCTTGTTCTTAATCCGAAGCATTTGAGAACAAGTCCCCAACATAATTCTATTGATAAAATTTCCTAAATCTTAAGAGAACAGATTTTGCACAGAATTGTGAGACTGAAAAACTGCTATAATCAAACTGCAATAACTTTCTGATCTAATGTCCGATTGAGGTGTTCTTCGTGGCCACGGAAAGATCTACAAATTATCTACGACTCATAGATAGACTTTTTATTTTTTTGAGGCCACTAAGAGCACGGAAAACTGGTATGAATAGAAACTATCGAATCTGCTATTCTGCAGAAACTAATTTCGAGATCAAAAACTAACCCCATCTAATCCAACCTCTAATCCTTCAGTCCCCACGATTCACAACCTCCAAAAACACATAATTATAGGGAGGAACATGGATCTTATCCTTACCTAGGGTTTCCCCAAGAAAAACTGCAAGAAGAGATAGGGTAGAACATCTCCTTGATCCTCTGTTCCTCTTCAATTCAACGTGATCCTCCTCTTCTCGATCCTTTCTGCGTGGGTGGAGATCTAGAGGGAGGAGGAAGTCATGGAGCGGGTAGAGGGCGGCTGCAAATGGGGAGGAGAGGAAGGGGGAGGGGGCGGCTGCAACAATTGGGGAGAAGGAGAGGGGGTCGGCTAGGGTTAGGGAGGAGAGGGGGGGCTCCCATCCATCGGATCGAGATCAATGGCCCAAACTCGCTCTCCCATTTGAGCTCCCGACCCCAGCGGAAAAAATGCCAAAATATCTACTGTTTCCCTGAGGAATGCCTCTTCAAACTCTAAACCCCAATGCCACAGAACATGAAAGAAAAGAGAAAAAGAAATTTAACTTCTTTTCAGAAAATTGGGGTATCACACTCTACCCCCCTTAAAAAGAATTCGTCCCCGAATTCGACCACTTCCAAGCAAAGCATCCAAGGTACCCCATATAGCACCATCATTCAAAACATGGGTCCATTATTGGTCTTAATTAACACAAGAACCTCTACCTCGGACTAATTGTCTAAGTAAACTACACAACCTGATATCAAGCATGAAACAACATGCAATGAAGCTCAAAGCAAGTCATAGATGCAATCAACACTACGATTTCACACCATCGAATTTGGATGCAGCTATACATCAACATCAATGTCTTAAAACAACACTCTTTTATGAAGGGGTAATATGCACTGAGCACAACCCTTACCAGCTTCAACAATTCATTTTAATTCAATGGTGAAACATCCACACCAGATGAATGTATAAGATCAAACACCTCACCTCAAAGCACCACAAAACAAGTAGTTCTATTGAAACAAAACTCCTAATCTTCCTAAACCTTGTTCTTGCCATCATGAAAAGATAATCATGTAATCTCACATTCTTTGTACCCCACAAAAGGGAGAAAGTCTACAGAACTAATAGAGCAATAAAGCCGACAAGAAGCCAATAACATTCTGCGCAGCATAGTTCATCGAAGAAATGCCAAAAACTCCACAAAGAGCACTGACAGCACAACAACAACACAATACTTGCTTAACCAATGTCACTATACTTCATCCAACAACTCAACTAAGAAAAATATCCAAACTAGTAATGTTAACCTACACATAATATAAGTCTTCATCTACTGTAGTTCAGAAACATACATTTCATTCTATCATATGATGCACTCAGAGTACCAGACATACAGGGTCAAAAATAACCCCGTAATCCTTCACACATTTGACAAACATCTCAAGCTGATGTAAAAACCACATCATTTAGGAATAGGTGACTAACCACACACAACCAACTCTAGGCTAGGCAATGATTTCATTCAAACCAATAGATAAGTGGTCCAACAATGGCTCCACAAGCATGCATCGGGGAGAGAACCATCAGATCCTCAACGTATTAATACATAATCAATGGATCAAGAAAATCAAAGATTTATTCTACAATTAGCATGACTAACAGGCAACCACTTTAAACCACATCTAGGCTTTGTGGCTACTAAAACACACAATAGAAGTGAGACATGTAAGCCATTCTGGCTATGTAAAGACTTCCCCCAAAAATCCATATAAAGTACCAATATTCATTTCTTTCAGAACTGATTTCTCGACATAAACAATCATTATTTGCAAAGATAGTTGGAACTATCCACCAACCGTTCAACAACTTAAATTCAAATTGGTGGTTACCTTGTAACCCAAAACACGCAATTCACACTCCTCTTAGAAACATCCTCAATCAAGCATATATAACAATATTATTGTAATAAAACTCAACCATGAAAAACATGGTGAAAACAACATAGGCATACTTGTATATCACAAGCATAATAACAACTTCAATCTCACAAAAGACCAGCGATATCAAACGCATTAATAAAACAATATAAAGATTTAGAGTTAAATTATATCAGGCATTAAGTCATAAACAACTTACCACATCACCATAAAGGAATAGGGAGGGGTGAAATTATTATCATCTGCACTTCAAAGACATTAATATATATCAAAGATATTTGAACCCATACCCTTCCTATATGTGCAAGTGTGTCAAATTTATCTTCAAATTACCAAGAATCTAAAGCCTATGCTTTGATACCAACTGTAACACCCTGGGATCCACAAACACCACAGAATGCTACTAAACTACACATCTAACATTCATATATAAAATTTCGACAACATCTCCTTTGAAAATTGCATAAACGGGGAAGCAACAAAGTATAAACAGATATCGTGATAAGAAAACATAATAGACATTAATAATCTGCTAGCAATGGGAACACAACCATAACGACATGAACTGAATTAACCAGTGTGCACGACTAGTTAAAAACAAACATCCTTTGACAAGAAGTTTCTAATTAAATCATGACGGCGCCTAGGCAACGTTATTATGAGAGTGAAGGTGGATGTGCTGATACTTCCCACTCCCCTTGATGAGTAACAAACACCTGCATTGAGTAATGCAAGAGTGAGATGAAACATCTCAGCAAGCAAATTATTTTGATGACATATTTAAACCACAAATTGAATTAATCAACTTTCTAAAAGAATCACAATTAAGATCAGAAATACTTGTAGATATAGAACTCAGTAATCCTAATATAACCAATACCATCTCATTTACTCGAACAACCACGATAGGTTGTATAACACTTCCCTGTGTCAACAATACCTGCAAATATCACTCAATGTATGCATAGGAATGTAATGTGTAGGTCCTCTGTCTTCATACCTCTGAGGGTATAAAACCACATCATCTGCAAATATCACTTCAATGAATTCATATGAATGCAATGCATATGTCCTCTGCCTTCATACCTCTAAGGGTATGAAGCCGCATCGTACCCCTCCACGGGCAACGTACGATGCTAAGTTGTACCGGTACAGTCGGACCATAGGTCACGACAAAACTTCAGATGCAAATGAGTCATGCAATGTATATGGCATGCTGCATTTATCAATAAACTACACTTCCTTCAGATACAATACAAACCTCAAATAATACTTCATCTGCCTTCAGATACAATACCAACCTCAAATAATGCTTTATCTGCCTTCAGGGGTGTGAATTAATCTCATGGGTCATACTCGAACCATAATCATCATCAATATATGATAGAACATCAATATAATACAATCAAGTAAAACATCATCATATAGTTCAATTATGAAAGAATCCAATAATTCTGAATATTAGAGTGTAGGCGATAGAAGTAACAGGTCAAAACGGTAGCAATCACCGCTACATTCACTTGCCTTCATCGAAGAAGAAAAATGTACTAGGCATGATCTGGAGTGTAGCCACCTGCTAGCGCGCATAAAACTTAGTACAAATATTTTACAAACATTTGCCAACAATCAACAATTCGCTCCTACACTGGAAACCAAGACCTAGTGGAAAGACTCCCACCCTGAACCACATGCCAAACAGCAGCAGCGCTGTTTGTTAATTTTGTATCTTTAAAATTATAACAGTGGTGATATCAAACAAATACTTTAGAAGCGTCTACACAAAATACTCTACAACTTCAGTATTCAATGGATAATTAAATTTAGCCATCTATAAGTTCTAAAACATTTGACAAGATAACTGACTGAATCTGTTTCAGACAGCAGCATAATTAACTTAAAAATTCGATATCTCCCAAACTACTCAACAAAAATTATGAAATTCTTCTAGAAGTAAGAACTTTTATCCCTCTACAAAAGTCTCTATAGTTGGAAGAGCCAATGCAGCCATTTACTAGATGAAACCTACCAGTGAACAGACCCGCTTATTTTTGTGAGGCAAACAGGAACAGCCATAGTAAAACAAACATAACTGGAGTTTCAAAATTCATATGAATGCACTCTTTAACAATATGGAAATCTTATGAAATTATCTACAACTTCTTTTAACAACCTAAAGTTTAATTCTGTAGATAAAATTGCCTAAATCTTAAGAGAACAGATTCTGCGCAGAATTGTGAGACTGAAAAACTGCTATAATCAAACTGCAATAACTTTCTGATCTGATGTCCGATTGAAGTGTTCTTCACGGCCACGGAAAGATCTACAAATTATCTACAACTCATAGATGGACTTTTTATTTTTTTGATGCCACTAATAGCACGGAAAACTGGTATGAACAGAAACTGTCGAATCTGCTATTCTGCAGAAACTAATTTTGAGATAAAAAACTAACCCCATCTAATCCAACCTCTAATCCTTCAATCCCCATGATTCACAACCTCCAAAACCACATAATTACAGGAAGGAACATGGATCTTATTCTTACCTAGGGTTTCCCCAAGAAAAACTGCAAGAAGAGATGGGGTAGAACATCTCCTTGATCCTTTGTTCCTCTTCAATTCAACGTGCTCCTCCTCTTCTCGATCCTTACTGCGTGGGGGGGGAGATCTAGAGGGAGGAGGAAGTTGTGGAGCGGGTAGAGGGCGGCTGCAAATGGGGAGGAGAGGAAGGGGGAGGGGGCGGCTGCAACAATTGGGGAGAAGGAGAGGGGGTCGGCTAGGGTTGGGGAGGAGAGGGGGGGCTCCCATCCATCGGATCGAGATCAATGGCCCGAACTCGCTCTCCCATTTGAGCTCCCGACCCCAGCGGAAAAAATGCCAAAATATCTACTGTTTCCCTGAGGAATGCCTCTTGAAACTCTAAACCCCAATGCCACAGAACATGAAAGAAAAGAGAAAAAGAAATTTAACTTCTTTTCAGAAAATTGGGGTATCACATCTACCTTATCTCTACTATCCCCATACCAAAGTAGGACACGGCAAGGAGGAAGAAGATTACAGTCAGATATTTCTATTCTTTTTGGATCTATAGTCCTTGACTGACTCACTCGGTTTCAACTAGCTTTTCCTCTTAATTTTGATTAAGAACAGGGCAATCATTATTAACAGAACTTGTTCATTAGTCAAAGGTCTACCAAGTCTCTACAGATTTCATAGACCCAAACCTCCTAGATTAGAAGTTATGGCATCCAAATATTGACTGCAAAATCTAGTTACCATTTCTTTTTGCCTGAACCAATTTTCAGTTTTGTTCAGTTGACCCTCCCCTTTCGACAGAGGCCTTTTTGGGCGCCTATATCTTCCAAGTTTACATAATGTCAAGCTAGGGTCCCTTAATAAATTTTGCTCATGGATACTACCTCTCCAACTTTGCTTAAGACATTTTGGCACAAAGTCACACAGGATACTTTTTACAAGGCCTAAAAGTGGAGCAAACAGGCAAATATTCAGAACAAACTGGTCTGATTGTCAGTCTGAACTGCTAGTCTCACAGCTCGACTTTGAGTATCATTTTCTACAATACTTGCACAGGATCAAGCCTACTTGTCTTAGGAACACTTAATCACCTTCTAATGGCCTCTAATTTATCTACATAACTCACAACCTTTAACCCTCTAGATTGGCCACAAAAAGGCTCCAAACCTAGCTCGATTCACTGCCTTATAAGCTTCAGATTACTGTGCTCAGTCTGAAAATTCAGAGTTCTGTTAACTCTGTTTTGGGTATGTTTTCATGAGATTTCATAGGGTTTTAGGGTTGGGTTTCTTAATTGAACTTATACCCCTATAGTAGCTCTACCATTTTGATGTGCTAACCTAGGACAGAATCCTTATGAGTGAAGAGATAGATAGCTCCAAAGATGGTCCTAACCTACTGGAATTCAGACTCGGTTACATGGCTTTCATGGGTCTTTTTACAAAAAGGTCCAAATCTCACTATTCAACTTGTAGATCCTTCAATATGAAAGGTAGTGGGTTTGAGGTGCTCTTTTAATTTGCTATTTGCACTTTGGTCCAAAAATGTACATTTTTACAGATAACCCCCTAGGGTTTCAGTCCAGGGTTTTTCAGGGGTCTATTTAGCGTTTTTGGCACTTCTAGGGCTGGGATGTTACTTAAGTCCATTCACGATGATATTTTATGGTTATTACAACTAAGTTTTGATGTTTTCTCTTATTAGGCTTTGTTTACTCCCTTAAGCCCAGTCTCGGTTTAAGCACTGTATCCTAGAGTTTCACCCATGAAATGTCACATCAATACTACCTTGTTTGAAATTTTTGCCTAGTGAATGCATTCTAGGTGTGACAAACACATGATATGCCAATTCTTATGATGTCATGCTCAAGTTTTAGTGATAGTAACACCAGGGGTGTTACACTGCCCCTGAGGAAAACGAAGTTGTAATTTACAGAAGCTTCTTCAAGGCTAGGCTTCGGTTCCCTTTGAGCAAGTTTGTAGTTGAAGTGTTGAAAATCTACCAGATCTTCCTCCATCAGATTACCCCCAAAGCTATAATAAGGATGGGGTTTTTTGTCTGGGCAGTAAGGAGTCAAGGGCTAGAGCCAATCGCGAAGTGCTTCTGCAGTATGCACAAACTTCTATATGAGACGAAGGCCATGGGTAAAGAACAGTACCACAACAACTTCGGTTGTTATGGATTTATCGCTCGCCCCAACGCAAGCCACCCGGTGCCAACATTTCGAAAGAGATGGCCCAGAACTTGGATGGAAGAATGGTTTTATGTGAAGAATGATTAGAAAGCGAGGGAAGATATTAAGGAAGTCATCATGCGCCCCATTTGGTCCCGCTTCGGCCTTTGAAGGCCGAAGATAGAAATTGATGAGACAGTTGAAGCATGTTAGAGGGCCTTCTGCACTGTTTGCTCCTTTATTAGGACAAGAGATTTAATTCAAGAACATATAGCCTTTAGGGTATTGCCACTTGTAGACAGCTGGGAAATGTCGAAGGAGACCACCACCGACTCTAGCGAAGGTGGTTTGTTCCGGCTGAAGTATACCTTCAGATTCAGGGAGAAGTTTGATGAGCCAAACAACGACTGGCTGAAGTGTATCAAAGCTACAAGTGATGAACTGCTTGGAGCATATTCCAAGGCAGAAGATAATGCTTTGTCTGCAGCTTTCGGAGGTCGGGGAAAGAAAAGACTGAACAGAGTTTTTGACGCCATCGGCTTCGTATACCCCGATTACCACTACCCACTGCGGGGACAGGGGAAAAAGAGGAAAACTGCTGCTTCGGCTACCCTAGTTGAGCCTGTGCCGAAGGGCAAAAAGGTGAAGGTTCTTACCCACCGGCCGCGTTACATTGAACTGGCTGTGGTGTCTGAGTTTGGCGCAGGGACCTCTTCTGCTACCAAAATAAAAAAATTTGCCCCGACTGCGCAGAGCACTGAAGAGCCAGCTGTAATGCCGAAGGTGCTTATAGTCAATCTGGTTGAAATGAAGGTTGATAAGGCTGAAGAGCCAAAAATTGAAGAAATAATGAAGATGCCATCGATTTTGAGCCCTTCAACAGAGGCAACAGTACCGAAGGTACAAATGGGTTCTGCCATAACTCCTAAGAGGAGAAGGATGGCAAATGTGCTGGATGTTGTGTTAGAAACAACAAAAACCTTGAGTCCTGCTCCTACAAGGAAAGTTGCCGAAGCTTCCAAGTTGCAACCCAAAGCTGATACTAAGCAGGCTGAAGTCGAAGCTACAACAATTCAGGCTGAAACCGAAGTTGGGCCTTCAGTGCCCACCGAGATGGAGCGTGCTGACCCTAAGGAAAAATCAATAGAGAGGATTGCAACTGAAAAAATCAAAGCTCCTGGTCCCGAAGCGTCCAACAAAAGTATTGACTACATTATTCGTCATGCTTCGGGAAAGGTACTATCCCAAGAAGAAATGTTAGAAGCGCAACACTATGCCCAAAAATTGAAATATCCGAATGGGGCGTTAGTGTTCAATGGCAGTGGCAAAGAAGACTTTTTGTACTGTCTCCCGGATAACAAAGAAATATCTGTTTGCCGGGAGATAGGTAAAAGCATCGGATTTTTGAAGCTGGAAGACGGTCTTTCGATTTTATCGAAGGACGAACTTGCTGACAACCTAGCATACAATAGCATAAAGGTATAAAAACTAACTCTAAATTTGAAAAATGAGGTATTTTATTCGTCATACTTATTCTTTCCTCTACCTTGCAGGGCTTGATTCTTAGTAATGCCCTTAGGGCACAGAAAAATATAGAGGACGAAGGCTATACAATGGCCCTGAACAACCTTCGTTCAGAGGTAATTGAACTGAGAAACGAAGGTCTTGAAAAAGACAAAATCTTATTCTCTCTGGTTAACAAAGTCAAAGAAGATGAAGCTAGCTTCAAAGCCCAGGTCGAAGCCCAAAAGATTGAAATTGAAGACCTTCGGAGGCAACTGGCCGAAGCTAAAGAAAAAATGCACGCTCGCAGAAGCTAACCGAGAAATCAGCAAATATTGGAAAAATCATTTAGAGAAAAATGTTGAAGAACTTCGCACATCCAATGAAAGATGTTTTGAAAAATCCTTGGACTGTGTGAAGAAAATAAAAACTAGTTTCGCCATCGTGGGTGCCTACTCTACCGAAGAAAACTTCATACGAGGGGACCCCAAAGGCGTTATTGAATGGATAAGTGGGGAGGCCGAGAGCTTCGAAAAAATCTTAAGTGATCACGGGGATGTCTGTGCATTTTCTGGTGTACGGGGGATTTCAGCTATCTTGGAGAAGGCGGGATTTGATCACATCAAGACTATGGCCCAAGCCGAAGCTGCCTTCTCCATAGACGACACGAAGGATCCTTCAGCTGAAGCAACCTTGATGGGTGGAAAATTCTATAATGATGTCTGGGTGAATGGTGCTGAGAGATGGCTCATGAAATTATAAAGAAAAGTGAAAAAAACACCCATGACGCCCGGATAGAAGCGAGACAAGCTGAAGAAGTTGCAGAGCGTGAAAAACGTATAGGTATTGTTTCTTGGCTTTTAGCTTCGGCATTGGTTTTTATGGCTTTGGACTGATTAACTTTTTCCTATTTAAGCTGAATTATCTCCGCCGCCGGAACCATTTGATCCCCTGGCCAATCCAGAAATGAAGGAAGCACTGGAGATCATTAATATGGCTGAATCTATTGTTGACGAAGTTATCAATAAATTGCTAAATGAAGTTGTGGAGAGAATCCTGAAAGAAGACTAGCACTTATTGTAAAAACATTTTTAAATGGTCGATGTAAGAGACACTAGAATGGACATTGTGCTTTTTATTGTAACGAAGCTGTAATATATGATGTGTGTAATTTTGGATTGAATATGTAAATTATTATAATCTATTTCTTTACAATGCATGAAACTTACATACATAGCGTTTTTGAGCCTTCAGCGAAAAACGCCTTCCCTTCTTTTCATGCTTCGTAAAGAAAGAAGATCCGTAGTTTGTAAAAATAGAGATATCCATGCTTCGGAAAGAGATGATATTGTGTGCAGGCTGACGAAAGAGATGCTTCGGAAAGAGATGATATTGTGTGCAGGCTGACGAAAGAGAAATCCATGCTTCGGAAAGAGATGCTTCGTAAAAATAGAGATTCCCCTCTTTTGTGTGCAGGCTGATGAAGCTGTAATTCGAAGCTTACTTCGTGTACCTTTGACAATATTTTCTAAAAATCGGCTCCGTATTCCATTCTTGTGTCATTGATGCGATATGATGTATGATGTGATGCTATGCGAAATGATATGATGATATGATGCAAAATAATAATGATGCCAAAGACTCATACTCACACTCCCACTCTGGAACACACAATCCCTGCATTCCCTTAGGAACGACTGGAATCTCTTTGTCGTTTATTTTTTGGCTTCACCGTTTATTTTTCGGTGTAAGTTCTGCATCCCCATAGGAACGTCTTTTGAACTTCTTCGCCTTCTATTTCGGCGGTATAAGTTCTGCATCCCCTTAGGAATGTCTTTTGAACTTCTTCGCCTTATATTTTGGCGGTATTTGGCTCTGCATTCCCTTTGGAATGACTTTTGAGCAGAAAACTTACACTGCGCTCCCTTAGGAACGACTTTTTTGTAGCTTCGGCAAAACTTACGCTGCGCTCCCTTAGGAATGACTTTTTTGCAGTTTCGGCAATTTTTAGCTCTGCATTCCCTTAGGAATGACTTTTGAGCTTCGGCGATTTTTGAGCTTCGTAAGTCTGTGAAGAAGATATATTTCATTCTGATAGAAGCGAAATTATTACAAGGAATTAAAACTAGATTTACATTGCTTATTCCTTATTGAAAAACAAAATGACATAGAACATAAAAGTATTTCAGAGGTAGGATATCGCTCAATAAATGTGCTTTGATTCTGGCACAGTACTGTTGACTATGTGAGCTTCGAATTCCTCCCTAAATTCACGTTGCTGTTGGGAGTGCTGGCGCCCTTCTGGCTGCTGGCTTCGGGAATAGGTAGGTTGTTGTGGTGGTGGCGGTGGGAGCTGTGGCCAGGAAGCCTGTGAATGGCTAGCCGAAGCAACAGAAGCTGCAGGATGATTGCCCACATATTCTGGTATGTAGGGAGAATGGCACGAAGCGGTGTGCAAGACCTGCTTCGGCTGATTCTGCCGAGCTTCGGCTTCTGCGATCTCCTTTTTCTTCAGAATGGTGATTTGGCACGTTCTTGTAGTATGGCCCTTGCCCTCACCACAGAATAAGCAATAGATCTTCCTGGGCTGATCCCCATATCTTCCTCCGAAGCCCCTAGCGCCTCTGCCCCTTGGAGCTGGTGGCCTGAAAGAGCTTTGCTGTTGCCCCAAAGATTGTGAGGTGTACTGTGGCCTCTCAAGCTGGCTTCCTTTGTCGTTGTTCTGACTAGAGCTATGGATTGACCTGACATGCCTCGGGTGGATTCTTCCTCTGAAGTCCCTGGTCATCTCCGAGAATCTGTAAGCTTCTTCCCTTCTTTGGCGGAAGTCGTTGTCAGCCCGGATGTACTCATCCATCTTCTGAAGTAGCTTCTCCAATGTTTGTGGGGGTTTCCTGGCGAAGTATTGGGCCGTAGGTCTTGGCCGAAGACCCTTAATCATGCCCCCAATGACAATTTCATTGGGCACTATGGGCGCTTGTGCCCTCAGTCGCAAGAACCTTCGGACATATGCCTGAAGGTATTCCTCATGGTCTTACGTGCACTGGAATAGGGCCTGAGCTGTGACTGGCTTCGTCTGAAAGCCTTGGAAACTAGTCACCAGCATGTCCTTAAGCTTTTGCCACGACGTGATTGTCCCTGGCCGAAGGGAAGAATACCATGTCTGGGCCACGTTCCGGACTGCCATGACAAAGGACTTAGCCATGACAGCTGCATTGCCTCCGTATGAGGATATTGTTGCCTCATAGCTCATCAGAAATTGTTTTGGGTCCGAGTGCCCATCGTACATGGGTAGCTAGGGTGGCTTGTAGGATTGTGTCCATGGGATACCCTGCAATTCTGCTGCCAAAGGAGAAGCATCATCAAAAGTAAAGGTATCATCATTAAAATCATCATACCATCCATCTTTGTTGAATAGGCCCTCTTGACGAAGCTCCCTGTGTTGAGACCTTCGGTCTTGGTCATCTTGAGCAAGCTAACGCACTTCCTTAGTAGCTTCATCGATCTTCCTTTGAAGATTGGCCAGCCGAGCCATCTTCTCCTTTTTCCTTTGCACTTGTTGATGGATGATCTCCATGTCCCTGATCTCTTGGTCCAACTCCTCCTCCTGGAATGTTGGACTGGTGGCCTTTCTCTTCTGGCTTTGAGCCTCTCGGAGAGAGAGAGTCTCCTGGTTTGTGTCCAGTGGCTGAAGTGTAGCAGCCCCTGGCGCTGTTATCTTCTTTGGTGGCATGACGAAGGTCAGTACTTTGCCGAAGGTTGTGGAAGTGGGTACACCGGAGGTGGGCGCCAATGTTGGGGACTTGTTCTCAAATGATATGAATTAAGAACAAGGCAACACAAAAATAGATTAATGGTTAATGCCCTTCGTCCTTCAAAGCATTATTTCCCTAAGGATATAATGATTTTCGGACGAAGGTTATGAAGGACTTACCTTCATAATCATAGCATATATCAATGAAAGACGAAGCATATGAAATATGGGAAACAACATGAATAATCATATGACATCATAATATATCTTTTATTATATAATCATGAATGAATAAGAATAACACAGGATTACATTTGTACCTTCGGCTTGATAGAAGGTAAAAGTACAAGCGTGACGCACAAGCGAGTACAAGTCAACGTGAACAGTACGGGGGTACTGTTCATCTATTTATAGGCAGAGGGCGTAGCCTGTGTAAATTTACATTTATGCCCTTCATATTTACTATTGACTTATGGACAACCCAACGAGGACTAGATAGCCTTTTCCCCTTTAAGTCGGTTCCTTTTTCCGCCATTAGGCCGAAGCTTCCTTGCGCGTAGCTTCGAAGCAACATCAGCCTTCGTCTCGACCATGCTTTTCACATCGTGTATGGTTTTAACCCGAGTCCGAAGATACCTGTTCATATATTACACTTGGGAAACATTGTTAAATCATGTTTTTGAGGACCTTCGGAAGATGAAGGCCCCCAACAGCTATGCAGCAAGATTGGACTTCAACTGCACAAATAATATTGCAGAGTAGGAATCCCTTCTCTTGGGGCTCCGAAAGCTTAAGGCAATGGGAATAAGAAGGGCAACACTTAAATCCAACTCACAGGTCATCTCAGGTCACGTTGACAAAAGCAGCAAAGCAAGAGACCCAAAACTAGAAAAATATCTGGATGCAGTCCGAAGGATGGAAGCCTCTTTCGAAGGTTTTTCTGTAAAAAATATCCCGAAAGGAGGAAACGAGCACGCAGATTTGCTACCTAAATCAGCGGCACATGGGCTTCCGTTACCTTCGGAAGTATTCTTCAAAAAAATAAAAGCACCTTCGGTCGAGCTCATTGAAAGAGCGGTGCTCACAATTTCACCACTACATAGTGAAGATTGGAGGACTGAGATTGTATCTTTCCTCCAAGGCAATTGTCTTTAAGATGATGAAGTTTACAATAAAAGAATGGAAGCAAGAACAAGACCATATGTAATCATAGAAGGGGAGTTATACAAACATGGAGTCTGCTCTCCATTACTCAAATGCTTGCCCAGAGCCGAAGGTCAAGAATTGATGAGGGAAATACATACAAGATTATGTGGGGCTCATATTGGGTCTAGGCCTTTGCTGGGGAAGGTTTTTAGACAAGGATTTTACTGGCCAAAGGCAGCTTCGGATGCAGCAGATTTGGTTCAAAAATGTGAAAATTGCCAAAGATGCGCTAGAGACCAGAAACAACCTTCGTCTCTAACCCAACTAATACAGTCGACTTGGCCACTGCAAAGGTGGTGTCTGGATTTGTTAGGTCCACTTTCACCAGCACAAGGAAACTTGAAATATGTTGTCGTAGCAGTGGAATATTTCTCTAAGTGGATCGAAGCAAAGCCCTTAGCTACAATAACTTCAGCCACAATACAAAAATTCTTTTGGCAAAATATTGTTTGTCGCTTCGGCGTGCTGAAGGCTATAACTGTTGATAACGAAGCCCAGTTCGATGCTGAAACATTCAAAACATTTTGTAGCCAGATTGGTACAAAAATACATTTCACATCAATGAGGCATCCAGAGTCAAATGGACTTGTAGAAAGAGCAAACAGAATCATAACAACAGGAATAATGAAGTCAATCTTCAACCAACCCAAAGGAAAGTGGCCAGACGAATTAATAAAAGTGGTGTGGAACCACAACACTGCTGTATCAAGGTCAACAGGATTTACCCCGTTCAAGCTTCTATTTGGTGACGAAGCAATAACACCGGAAGAAGCAAGAATGGGTTCAATAAGAACCTTAGCTTCGACAGAGGATGAAGGTGATTGCCAAATAACAAAAGACACCATAGAAGGGACTAGACTGCAAGCAATAGAACACATCAATAAGTACTAGGCCAAAACAATCAAATGGTGTGATAGAAAGGTAAAATTGAAGAATATTAAGCCAGGACATTTGGTGCTTCGTAGAGTGGCCAACCTTGATACAGTGGGGAAGCTTCAGCTCAAGTGGGAAGGTCCCTTTTTGGTGGTATCTTCGTCAAGACCTGGATCTTACAGATTGAAAGACATGGACGGCAACGACATACCAAGGTCTTGGAATGCAGATGAGCTTCGACGATATTATATGTAAACAATGTAATTTTCTTATTTTTCCCTATGGCACCCTTTTCCTTTCTAGAGGGGAGAAAGGTTTTTAATGGGGCCATAGGTTGTAATTTTCATTTTTTATTTAGCCCTATGCAATACAAGGGCCAAATTCCCCCACATGTAAAATGTAACATCAAGGACCGCACCATCAAGTGCAAGAGGCCATGGAGAAGCTCAAAAGTCATCCCTAAGGGGATGCAGAGCTAAAATGTCACCTAAGAGGTGAAGAAGCTACAAAGTCGTTCCTAAAGGGACGGAGAGTAAGTTACAAAGCTCCAAAGTCGTTCCTAAGAGAATGCAGAGCTAAAATACCACCTAAATCAAAGGTGAAGAAGCTTCAAAGTCATTCCTAAGGGGATGCAGAGCTTAAATGCCACCTAAGTAAAAGGTGAAGCTTCAAAGTCGTTCCCAAGGGAATGCAGAGCTTAAATACCACCTAAGTAAAAGGTGAAGAGACTCAAAAGTCGTTCCTAAGGGGATGCAGAATATGGGTGTGTTTTGGCATACATTTGCATATTTCATTACATCATCCTTTGCATTCATATGAACATACATTAGACATTTGTAGGCTCATCATCATGGCATAAAGCATAGACATTAACAGGAAAAACAGGAAATGCCTGTCCTTGATGAGAAAATGCTTTGTTGCATACGAAGATGCTTCGTATTCAATGAAAAATGCTTTGATGTGAACGAAAAGAAGGGAAGGTGTTTTTCTCCTTCGGCTCAAAAGACCACAAGCATTGCTTTCGTCCACAACAAAGCAGTTCACACATGAGCGAAAGGTAAAATGCTATTACAAGGTATTAACAAATATTTATAATAATTTGTCCAACTGTCAATTACAATTTTTTGTCATATGATACAAAGAGTTTCTAAGTCCTTCTATAGTTAAATACAAAAGGAGATTCCAGGGTTTTCAGTATTTTAGAACAAGCTTCGGCTTAGCGACCTTCAGTGCCATCATTCTGCAGAAAAACAAGGTATAAGGTAATTGGAAAATTAATAATGAAAAATCAAGGTAAAAGGACAAAGGCAAAGTTTCATACTGAGTTAAGCAGCTTTCATGCTTCATCCCCGGCCAATTCGCGCCCGCCCTTTGCCCAAATTTGGGTAATAAACCTATTTCCTATACTTCGGGCCTCGATCAGAACGTCAACCAAATCTGATGATGAAAGATTGAAGTTCGGCTTGTTGACAGCTCTCGCGTGATTGCACCTGGCCTTCATGAATGCTGCAGCTGTGCCGCGTGAAGCCACCAGAGCACAGAAATCTCTGTGCCCAGTTATAACTTCATCAAGGGCCTCAACTTCATTCTCGATATGCTCGAAGGCCCCAAGGATATCTTCGGTAGAAGGGGTGATTTTGCTCCGACTGAGTTAAATATCCCCTTCAATCGATTAATACATCGAGTGGCGAAGCCGGAGCATTCATCCTGAAGGTTCTTAACAGTTTCACATAGCTTCGCATTCTTTTCGGCTTTGGCTTTGACCTTTGCTTTCAGTTCCTTCATTTCGTGGTCGAAGCGCTCTCATCTCTTGTTCAAGGTTGCTCAAGCTTTATCTAGCTCTCTCCTCAGCTTATCATTCTGAGACCGCGCTTCCGCGAGGGAGCCTTCAGCTGAATGCAGCAGGCTGTCTTTTTCTTTTAAAGAATCTTTTATCTTCTAAGCCTTCAATAATAACTTCATTTTTTTCTATCTTCGGCATCCTGCTGCATTTTCAAGGCTTTTCTTAATAACATACTCTGCAAAACAAGTTAAAATTAGAATACTCAAACCACTACGAAGGTAATATTAAAAAGTTTAGACAAAAACCTCACCTTGAAATTGGAATAAAACAAACTACTGACAATATGTTGTCGCCTGTAGCAGCTAATGTTAGTCTCCAACTTTGGGAATCCAACACTCTTGGATAAGGTACAATCTTCGCCCCGGCGCGGTCGCGAATGCATCCCAAGATTTCTTCACCGACCCCATCAAAGAGTATGGATCCCGATTGGTAACCACAAGACATAGTGAATTCTTTTAACTCTGACTCATCTTCTTCAGAAAGTTCCAGGCCACCCAGGTGCCAAAGGTCAAAATCTTTCTCTTCCGAAGGGGCACCTTCAATTTTCTTTCCTTTATCAGGCACTGCGGCCATGCTTTTCTCCGCAACCACATCTATCTTCTCCGCAACCACATCTGATATAAGTTTGTCAATTTCTGACATTGTGGTTGCAAATTCTTCAGCTTCGGCTCCACCAGCATCTTCACTATCAGTAGGAATCACTGCTTTCACCACCGAAGCAGAAGGCAGCGTTTGCTCAATCGCCTGCATTACATTCACAATCTACCGCTTCCTCTGCCCTCTAGCCTTCTCCTCCGTGGCCAAAGGCATTTCCTTCTTCTGTAAAAGGTTGGTCAGTTTCGATCTTAGAGGACTTATCAACTTGAATGGTGGGGATTCAGTCATTACCTTCAAAATTTCTAACACCTCGGCAGCAGAAGGCTACAAAGGGCTCAAGGTTTTCTCCGGTGCTTCATCTACCTTCGGTTCGGAAGAAGGTATCTCATCAAGTTTCCTTTTCTTAGGGGCTAGTGCCTTCGGCTCCGGCGCTGCTTTCACTTTCTTCAGAGCCTCTTCATTCGCCTTCACGGACCGGGCAGATTGCCTGCTCAGAACGCTGACAACTCTCTTTCTTTTTGTTCCCCCGACCCCTTCATCAAGTCTCTCATAATCCTGATACTCGAAGTTCAGGGCATCCATTACCCGATTTAGCCTTCGTTTCGGCCGGGCGCCGAAGGCAGCAGTCATTAATTGATTCTCTTTCTTCGTGTAATTTCCAAGAATCTCATTACACATAGTTTCAATCATTTCAAGCCATTCAATACATGGTTTCTTGAATTGCTTCTCAAATTTGAAGCGGAAGGGGAGTCGAACAAGCTCATATTTCTTTCCCCTTCCTTCTTCTTCGGCAACCCCAGCCGCTAGAGGATGGGAAGGTTCTATTTGCCAGGTATTCCTGCACTAGGTCTCTAGTGCTAATCTCAGGAGCTACCACTCTAAAATGGACTTCGGCCACTTGGCATGGGGAGCCGAGCTGCATATTGCATAATGGCCTTGTCATTCCGAAGCGCAATCTCATAGGACTCATAACCATAGTCATCAGTTTTTCCCTCTTCTCGTTAGCTTTTATGTAGGACCATTCATTTGTCCACCCGGTCAGCCACTTTGTGCGGTAGCCAATTACCGGGGCCTTGGTGTCTTTTCGGTATGCAAAGTTATAGCATACAAAATTTTTGTGAAGGCCATCCACCCGGGCCATTCACAACAACTTCATCCTCCTTCGGCTCCGGAACCACTTCCTCACCAGCAAAATGAATAAGTTTACTTTCAGTTTCCCCAAAATAGCCCAGCTTCTTCATCATAACCAGGTCTTCTGCTGACACGATAGATTTTCCAAATTCAACATGGCTTGGTTTCGATGGGCTCAGAATACTATTGTCTTATTCAATTTCATCATCACTCCCGTCCTCAACTACAGTTTGCTCAGCTTCGGCAATTTCACCTTCAGTTACAGCTTCTTCTGGCACTACTAGACTCGATCGCCTCATCATTTCTGATATTGGCGCTGTTTCTGTCATTTCAGCATCATCTCACTCACAGGACACTCTAGCAGTGGATCTTACTCGGGCCATCTCAAGTGTCACGGTTCTTTAAGACGAAGCTGACTTGGAATGACGAAGAGCATGTTTGGAAAGAGCAATCCGAAAAGCTTCAGCTTTGGTTAAAATTTTTAACAGCACAACAATGTAATGGCAATGAATGCTATGGTAACTCCTCACCAACCTGTCTGTTTATATAGTGCTGTAGGTGAAGAAGGCGAATCTGCCAGAAAGCCTACACTGGTTGAGCGGTGGACCGTTTGACGCTCGGAATATTTTAATCGTTTTTTGATAATAAGCTCAGGGAAGGTGTTTTTCAGACCTTCGACATTCTGAAGCCTTTGTGTTTTCACGAATCGAGCTCGTTACGAAAAATGATCTAGCACCGCGAAGGGGCTACTGTTGGGGGTCTTCTTCTCCGCCGAAGGAACTCAAGGCAAATACACCTTCAGCAAAATAGTACAAAGGCTCGTCAAAGCTACCTTCAGCCTCGGTTTAGCCCCTCAAGACGAATACCCTACATAGAAGCAACAATGCAGAATGCCGAAGGTCAGTAGCTTCGGCCCAGACCAAGCAGAGAAGGAAAAAGGACTAGATAGACCTTATTAGTTTGAGTTGTTTGTAAACAAATGTTCAAGGGCATGGATGTAATTTCACCTGAGTTGCGTCCCATGCCTATAAATAGATGAACAGTACCCCCGTATTGTTCACACTGGATTGTATTCACTCTCTCGTATCCTTGCCTTCGAGCAAGCCGAAGGTATCAATGTAATACTAACATTGTTGATATTTATATATATATATATATATATATGGTGAAATGCAAGAATAAATGAATTATCATGAATATAATTATCATGTTAGTTCCTTCATATTTCCTTTCGTATATCAATACGATGAAGGTTTATCCTTCTCGACCTTCGTCTGACGAGCATTATACCCTTGAGGAGATAATGCTTCGGAGGACGAAGGTCCTTAATGATTAACAATTGTGTTGCCTTGTTCTTGATTCACAGCACTTGAGAACAAGTAACCAACAAAAGCATAACAGAAATATCATTTATGTTGGGGGCCTTCCTCTTTCAAAGGTCCTCAAAAACATAATTAACCATTTGCTTTCAACATAAGCTATTACAGGGAGCTTCGTCTTCAGGATGCAACTCTTTTCCTCTTGATGAAGGCATGCGAGATGAAGATATGGTCTAAGGATGATAAGAATAAATGTCGAAGCTATCGCCAGATTGATAGCTTCGGCTTGTAATGGAGATGAAGTATGATGATGATGCTGACCGAAGGGGAAAAAGACTACTTAATCCTTAATGACTTGTATTACGATCATAAGTGAATGTCGGGGACATAAATATACTTTTACCCGGGCTGCGTCTCGTGCCTATAAATAGATGAACAGTAGCACCGTATTGTTCACGCTGGATTGTAACCGCTCTCTCGCATCTTCACCTTCGAGCAAGCCAAAGGTATTATTGTAATATGAATTCTGTTGATATTCATATATGCCTTATGGAATGTAAATATCAATGAATCAATAACTTGTATCTTTTATATCGATATTTGTATATATTAATCTATTAATAACATGATGAAGGCATGTCCTTCATGGCCTTCGTCCGATGAACATTGAATCCAAGAGGAAACAATGCTTCGGAGGACGAACGTCTTTTATCCTTAACAATTGTGTTGCCTTGTTCTTGATTCACATCATTTGAGAACAAGTGACCAACATTGGTGCCCACCTCCGGTGAACTCAATTCCACAACCTTCGGAAAACGTTCGCTTTCGTCATGCCACCGAAGAAGGCAATAGCGCCAGGGGCTGCTTTGCAGCCACTGGACACCAATCAGGCGACACAGTCACTGAGAGAAGCTTGGAGCCAGAAGAGAAAGGCTACTAGCCCAACACCTCAGGAGGAGGAGCTAGACCAGGAAATCAGAGACTTAGAAGGCATACATCACCAAGTACAGAGGAAAAGAGAAAAGATGCTTTGGCTAGCCAAACTTCAAAGGAAGATCGACGAAGCCGCTGAAGAAATGCGCCACATCGCGCAGGATGATCAAGGACGAGGGCCTCAACACAGAGAGCTTCGTCAAGAAACTCCAATCAACGATGATGGATGGTATGATGACTTGTACCATGGTAATTTTTCTTTTAATGATGCTTCTCCCCTGGCAGCAGAGTTGCAGGCTACCCCATGGCCACCTTCATACAAGCCGCGACAGCTCCCCATGTATGATGGGTGCTCTGACCCGAAGCAATTTCTCATGAGCTACAAAGCAACCATATCATCATATGGTGGCAACACTGCTGTCATGGCAAAGTCCTTCGTCATGGCTGCCAGGAGTGTGGCTCAGACTTAGTATTCTTCTCTTTGGCCGGGAACAATTACATCATGGCAGAAGCTAAAGGATATGCTAGTCACAAGCTTCCAGGGCTTCCAAACGAAGCCAGTGACCGCTCAAGCTCTATTCCAGTGCACGCAAGATCATGAGGAGTACTTGCAGGAATACGTTTGAAGGTTCTTGCGACTAAGAGCCCAGGAGCCAACGGTGCTGTTGGTGACTTGTTCTCAAATGCTATGAATTAAGAACAAGGCAACACAGAAAATGTTTAAACGTTAAAATCCTTCGTCCTTTGAAGCATTATTTCCCTTGGGATATAATGATCTTCGAACGAAGGTTATGAAGGACATACCTTCAGCAGCATAACATATAATGATGAAGAAGGAATCATATGAAATATAAAATAACATAAACAATCATGTATTATTATCAATTCATTTCTATTTTATTATTATGGAAAATAGAGATGATATCAAATTACAAATGTACCTTCGGCTTGAAAGAAGGTAAAGTACAAGCGTGATGCAAAAGCAAATGCCAAGTCAGCGTGAACAGTACGAGAGTACTGTTCATCTATTTATAGGCACGGGACACAGCCCATGTAAAATTACACCCATGCCCTTTACATTTGCTAATGACTCTATAGTAACCCATCGAGGTCTGAATAGCCTTTTCCTTTTAAGTCGGTTTCCTTTTCTGCTATCATGCCGAAGCCCTCCTGCACATAGCTTCGGCTCTGCGCCAACCTTCGTATTCTTTGTGCTTCTTCACACTGTGGTTCTGACCCGAGTCTGAAGGTCTGAGTCTGAAGGTACCTGTTCATGTATTATACTCTAGAAACATTGTTAAATCATGTTTTTGAGGACCTTCGGAAGCCGAAGGCCCCCAATAGTAGCCCCTCGCAATATAAATTTGTTAGAATAATAAATTCAGATTGCGATATGGACGAAGGCCCTAAGACGAAGGTCCGAAAAAACACCTTCCCTTTGCTAGAATAGCAACAGTCAATTTCAAGCGGGGCCCTCCACCCTGCAACGCACTAGGCGTATAAATAAGAGCAGACCACGAGCTCATTTGGTACGCTTTTTGCCATCTGCTCTGCTAGCTCAATTTTTAGCTCTTTCCTACCAACGCTTGCTTGGTTTTTAGATTTTCTAAGCTTCGGCTTTAAGAGCACATTTTCACCATTTCCGAAGAGAAGATGTCTCAAGATAAGAAAGTTGTTGCTGAAACGAAGCTGAGCAAGGAGGAGAAGCTTCTTGAGGAAAAAACCACTGGATTCATCGAGTCAATTGCAAAGACCAACACAAAAAAGATTACAAAAGAAATTCTAGAAGGCTTATCTGAAGATACCGATGACAGCGATAGTTATGATGTAGAAAGTGGGGGCAAAGACTCCGAAGATCGGCCGTGGCGACCAAGTCACACAGTCTTCGGAAAATCGACTATCAGGCAAAGTCATCTTGATAACATGAGAGGAAGGTATTTTCGAAACATATCCATCGTGAGGGCTGACAACGGAGACCGGACTGCTCCTGCTCCTGAAGAGAATGAAGTTGTAATCTATCGAAGCTTCTTCAAGGCTGGGCTTCGATTCCCCCTAAGCAGTTTTGTGGTTGAAGTTTTAAAGATATACCAGATTTTTCTTCACCAGATTACTCCCGAAGCCATCATAAGAATGGGAATCTTCGTATGGGCTGTGAGGAGTCAAGGTTTGGAACCAAGTGCAAAAAGTTTCTGCAGTATACACGAACTTTTATATGAGACGAGACCCTAGGGTAAGGAGCAGTATCACAATAATTTTGGTTGCTATAGCTTCGTTGCTCGTTCAGGCTCAAGCTGTCCAGTGCCAACCTTTCGGAAGAGGTGGCCTGGAGACTGGATGAAAGAATGGTTCTATGTGAAAAATGATTTAAAGGCGAGAGAAGATATCAAAGAGATCATCATGCGCCCCATCTAGTCCCCGCTTCGGCCTTCGGAAACCGAAGGTAGAGGTTGATGAAGCAGCTGAAGAATGCCGAAGGGCCTTTGGCATAGTTTGTTCTTTCATCGGGACAAGGGACTTAGTCCAAGAGCACGTGGCCTACAGGATATGGCCACTGATAGAGAACTGGGAGATGCCAAAAGAAACCATCAGCAACACTAACGAAGGTGATTTGGTTCGACTGAAATATACCTTCAGATTTGGAGACCAATTTATCGAACCAGACGATAACTGGCTGACGTGCGTTGACAACACCAGCGATGAACTACTTGGAGCCTACTCCAAATCCAAAGATAACGCATTATCTACGGCCTTCGGGAGCCAAAAGAAGAAGAGGCTAAATAGAGTTTTTGATGCCATCGGATTTATGTATCCTGACTACCACTACCCGCCAAAGGGACAAAAGAGAAAGAGAGTAACTTCCAGGAAAGATGTTGCTTCAACTGCTCCAAGCGAGCCCGCGCTGAAGAGGAAGAAGGTGAAGGTTCTTACTCACCGACCGCGCTACATTGAACCGGCCACAGTGCCTGAATTTGGCGGTGAGACCTCTTCGGCTACTGTAGCCAAAGATCCTGCGCTTACACAGAAGGTTGAAGAGCCGACTGCAATGCTGAAGGCATCCTCAGCAAAATTAGCTGAGCCGAAGGTCGATAAAATTGAAGAGATAGGGGTCGGTGGAACAAAGATATTAGAAATTACAAGCCCTTCGGCAGAAGTGATAGTGCCGAAGGCACAAAAAGGTCTTACAGCGACCCCCAAAAGGAAAAGGATGGTCAACGTACTATGGAGACGATAAAGACTTCAAGTTCTACTCCAAAGAAAACTGCCGAAGCTGCAAAAGCGCAGACTAAGACAAAACTAACCGATGCCGAAGCTGCAAAGAGCCAGGCCGAGACCGAAGCCGGGCCTTCAGAGCCCGGCAAGGAGAAATCCTTGGAAACTGGAGAAGAAATGGAAAAAGAAGCTGCAGAACAAGCTCTGCCTGAAAAAACTGCCACTCTTACTCTCGAAGCATTTTCCAAAGTTCTTGATTATATTGTACGACACGCTTCGGGAAAAGGTTGTCTGAAGAAGAAAAACGAGAAGCTCAATACTATGCCCAGAAACTGAAATATTCAAAGGGGGCATTGGTATTCAACGGCAGCGGAGAAGAAGATTTCTTATATTGTCTCCCAGACAACAAGGAGATTTCTGTCTGCCGGAAGATGAGCAAAAGCTTCGGATTCCTGACACTGAAAGTCGGGCTTTCAGCACTATCGAAAGATGAATTGGCGGATAGCTTAGCATATAATAGTTTAAAGGTGTGAAAAAAAATTGTACTTAAAAACGAAAATTTTTGTTTATTTGCTTATGCTTAATACCGCACTTCTTTTGCAGGGCCTGATTCTTAGCAATGCCCTCAGGGCGTAGAAAAATGCCGAAGACGAAGGATGCACTATAGCCTTGAACAACCATCGTTCCGAAGTAATTGAACTAAGGAACGAAGGTTTTGAGAAAGATAAAATATTAAATTCATTAGTGAGCAAAATAAAATAAGACGAAGCTTCTTCCAAAGCCCAAGCTGAAGCCCAGAAATGCAAAATTGAGGATCTTCAGAAATAGCTGGCTGAAGCAAAATTAAAATGCGCTGTTGCCGAAGCTGAACGAGATGTCAGTGATTACTAGAAAAATTACTGGAAAAAACAGTTGTATCTTAAAAGGAAAAATGTTATAAAAAATCTATAGAATGTGTGGAAAATATAAAAACTAGCTTCGCCAATGTTGACGCATATTCAAGTGAAGACAACTTCGTACGGGGCGATCCCGAAGGGCCGATTGAGTGGATCAGCAGCGAGGCCGAAGCCTTTGAGGAAATTTTAAATGGCCGTGGGGACGTCTGTGCCTTCTCAGGTGCTAGAGGCATTGCAGCTATTTTGGAGAAGTCAGGTTGCAATCACGTGAAAGCTTTGGCCCAAGCCGAAGCTACTTTATCCATTGAGGACACAAAGGACCCCTCGGCCGAAGCGAGCTTAGTTGGTGGAAAATTCTTTACTGACATCTAGGAAAATGGTGGCCGAGGGATGGCTCACGAGATAATAAAAAAGAGCGAAAAAGATACTCACGGTGCAAAGGAAGCAACGAAGGCAGCTGAAAAGGCTACAGAACTGGAAAAGCGGTTAGGTATTGCTTAATAGCTTTTAACTTTATTTTTTATTTCTATGACTTTCGAATCTTATTTACGTTTTCTACTGCAGCCGAACTATCTCCTCCCCCAGAGCCCTTCGAGTCATTGGTCGAGCCAGAGGCGAAGGAATCAGCAGAAATCATTAATATGGCCGAAAGTATTTTAGACGAAGTCGTTACTCAACTGCTGACCGAAGCTGCAGACAAAGTTTTGAAGGAAGAATAATAGATATTGTAAAAACATTGCTGGAATATTAATGTAACATTTGCTGGACTATGCTTATAATATTTGGTGCTCATGAACTTTTAATGTAATGTATAAATGGCTTTGTAATTCATTTCTTTGCGATGAATGAAACTTTTATCGTACATACCGTTTTTTAGCCTTCGGCGAAAAAACACCTTCCCTTCTTTTCATGCTTCGTAAAGAAGAACTTTTATGCTTCGTGAAAAATCCTTCAATCGCCGCAGAAACATTAATGCTTCGTCAGCAATAGACTTTCTTCCTTGATATCAGAGTGCTTTATAAAAATGCTCCGAGCGTCGCCATAATACTGATACTTCGTCAATAAAAGACCTTCTCCTCCACTTCAGAGCTGATAAAACCGTATATCTTCAAAACTTATTTGTGCCTTAGCACAATTTCACTTTTTCGAAGCATTCTTCGAAGGTCAACATTATATCCCCTTGTGCCATTGATGCAATATGATGTATGATGTTATGTCATGCAAAATGATGTGATGATGTTATGCTATGCGAAAATGATACTTTGTGCCGAAGACACACACTCACATCCCCATATTGGAATACACAATTTCTTTGCCGTTTATTTTTTGGCTTCACCGCTTATTTTTCGGTGTATCAGCGCTGACTTTTCGCTGTAAGTTTTGCATTCCCTTAGGAACGTCTTTTGAACTTCTTCGCCTTCTATCTCGGCGGTATTCGCGTTGACTTTTCGTGCTTCGCCTTATATTTCGGCGGAATCAGCGTTGACTTTTTGCTGTAAGCTCTGCATTCCCTTTGGAATGACTTTTGAGCAGAAAGCTTACATTGCGCTCCTTTAGGAACGACTTTTGTAGCTTCGGCAAACTTACGCTACGTTCTGTAGAACGACTTTTTGTAGCTTCGGCAAACTTACGTTGTGTTCCGTAGAACGACTTTTTGTAGCTTCAGAAATTCTTGTGATGTACTTTTTTAGCCACGTGTTTTCTTAGGAACGACTTTTTGTGCTTCGTCAATTTTTTAGACTCCGTAAGTCTGTGGAGAAAACATATTTTCACTATGGCAAAAACGAAGCTATTACAAGGAATTGAAAACGACGAGAAAACTAAATTTCAACAATTGTTCCTTAGTAAGAAAGAAAATGACAATAACTATAAAAACTGTTTTAGGGGTAGGATATCTCTTTAGTAGATATGCTTCGATTCTGGCACAGTACTGTTGACTGTGCGAGCTTCGGACTCCTCCCTGAAGTCTCTCTGCTGATGGGTCTGTTGACTCCCTTCTGGCTGTTGACCGCGTGAATATGCAGGTTGTGGTGGTGGTGGAGGTGGGAGTTGTGGCCAGGATGCCTGTGGCTGACTAGCCGAAGCAACATACGCTGCAGGATGGTTACCTACATACTCTGGTATGTTGGGTGAATGATACGAAGCAGTATGCATGACCTGCTTCGGCTGGTTCTGCTGAGCTGCGGCTTCTGCTATTTCCTTCTGTTTCTGAATGGTGACATGGCACATCCTTGTAGTATGGCCCTTGTCCTCACCGCATAATAAGCAATGAATTTTCCGGGGCTGATCCCCAAACCTTCCTCCGAAGCCACTGGCGCCTCTGCCCCTTGGAGCTGACGGCCGAGGATAGCTTTGTTGCTGCCCCGAAGCTTGCGAGGAATATTGTGGCCTCTGTTGCTGACTTCCTCTGTCGTCATTCAGGGTGGAGTGGATTGATCTGACATGCCTTGGGTGTATTCTCCCTCCGAAGCCCCTAGTCATCTCAGAGAACCTGTAGGCTTCCTCCCTTCCCTGACGAAAGTCATTGTCAACGCGGATGTATTCATCCATCTTTTGCAGCAATTTCACCTAGGTTTGAGGGGTTTGCTGGCGAAGTATTGGGCTGTAGGTCCTGGCCGAAGCCCCTTGATCATGGCCTCAATGACAATTTCATTGGGCACTGTTGGTGCTTGTGCCCTCAGACGCAAGAACCTTCGGACATACGCCTGGAGGTATTCCTCATGATCTTGCGTGCACTGGAACAAAGCTTGAGCAGTAACCGGCTTCGTCTGAAACCCTTGGAAACTGGTGATCAGCATGTCCTTCAGCTTCTGCCATGATGTAATTGTTCCTGGCCGAAGAGAGGAGTACCAGGTTTTGCGCAACATTCTTGACTGCCATGACAAAAGATTTCGCCATGACTGCAGTATTGCCTCCATATGAAGATATGGTTGCTTCGTAGCTCATCAGAAACTGCTTCGGATCTGAGTGCCCGTCATACATGGGGAGCTGGGGTGGCTTGTAAGACGGGGGCCAAGGTGTAGCCTGCAGTTCTGCTGATAGAGGAAAAGCATCATCAAAAGCAAAATTTCCATGATGGAAATCCCCGTACCATTCATCCTCGTTCAAGAAGCCTTCTTGATGAAGCCCCCTATGTTGAGGCCTTCGCTCTTGCTCATCTTGAGCAAGATGGCGTACTTCTTTAGTAGCTTCATCAATCTGCCTCTGGAGGTCGGCTAGTCGAGCCATCTCTCCTTCTTCATTTGTACTTGTTGATGAAGCATCTCCATATTCCTGATTTCTTGGTCCAACTCATCCTCTTGAGGTGTTGGACTAGTGGCCTTCCTCTTCTGGCTTCGGGCCTCTCGAAGAGAAAAGGTCTCCTGGTTCGGGTCCAGCGGAGCAGAGCGGCAGCCCCTGTCGCTGAAGCTTTCTTCGGTGGCTTGACGAAGGTCAATGCTTGTCGAAGGTGGTCGAAAAGAGTTCACCGGAGGTGGGCGCCAATGTTGGTGACTTGTTCTCAAATGCTATGAATTAAGAACAAGGCAACACAGAAAATGTTTAAACGTTAAAATCCTTCGTCCTTCGAAGCATTATTTTCCTTGGGATATAATGATCTTCGGACGAAGGTTATGAAGGACATACCTTCAGCAGCATAACATATAATGATGAAGAAGGAATCATATGAAATATAAAATAACATAAACAATCATGTATTATTATCAATTCATTTCTATTTTATTATTATGGAAAATAGAGATGATATCAAATTACAAATGTACCTTCGGCTTGAAAGAAGGTAAAAGTACAAGCGTGACGCAAAAGCAAATGCCAAGTTAGCATGAACAGTACGGGAGTATTGTTCATCTATTTATAGGAACGGGACACAGCCCATGTAAAATTACACCCATGCCCTTTACATTTGCTAATGACTCTATAGTAACCCATCGAGGTCTGAATAGCCTTTTCCTTCTTAAGTCGGTTTCCTTTTCTGCTATCATGACGAAGCCCTCCTGCACATAGCTTTGGCTCTACACCAACTTTCATATCCTTTGTGCTTCTTCACACTGTGGTTCTGACCCGAGTCCGAAGGTCCGAGTCCGAAGGTACCTGTTCATGTATTATACTCTAGAGACATTGTTAAATCATGTTTTTGAGGACCTTCGGAAGCCAAAGGCCCCCAACAGGTGCCTAATGAAATCATCATCGAAGCCATGATCAAGGGGCTCCGACCAGGATCGATAGCACAATATTTTGCAAGGAAGCCACCACAAACCTTGGATAAGCTTCTCCAGAAGATGGATGAATACATCCGAGCTGACAATGATTTCCGCCAGAGAAGGAAGGAAGCCTATAGGTATTCTGAGATCACTAGGGGCTTTAGAGGAAGACTACACCCTAGGCATGTCAGAACGATCCACAATCCCAACACAAATGATGATAGGGCAAAATCATACCTAGAGCAGCCAGCAAAGCTCGCAATCTTCGGGAATGCAACAAACTTCCTACTGGCCACCAGCCCCAAGAGGCAGAGGGGGGAGAAGCTTCAATGGAAGGTTTGGTACTCAACCTAAGAGAATGTTCTGATTATTTTGTGGGGAGTATAAGGGACACACAACAAGGACATGCCAAGTCATGATACAAAAGCAGAAGGAGATTGCTGAAGCCGAAGCGCGACAGAATCAACCGAAGCAGGTCTTGCACACTGCTTCATGCTATTTGTCATACAACCCTGAATATGTGGGCAATCAGCAACCCACGACGTCGGTTGCTTTGCCGAGTCATTCTCAAGTTGCTTGGACTTAGTTGCCACCACCAGCACCATTGGGACCTATCTTAGCACATAATCAGCAGGCAGGATAGCACTGTACCTGAGTCATTCTCAAACACAACAACAACGCGATACTCGGGAGGAATCCGAAGCTCGCACAGTCAATAGCACTGTACCTGAGTCAAGGCACATCTACTGAAAGCTGCACACTGCTATGACCAGAAAGTTTTCTAAGTCAATGTATTTTTACTTTTTTGCCTTTATATTTCTACTCAAAAGATAATACAAGAAGGTCTAACCTTTAGCTTAATGTAATAAATCTGTTATTACACCATCGAGTGTAACAAAGAAGGATCAGAAAGCTCCAAAGTCGTTCCTAAGGGGATGCAGAGCTTAAATGCCACCTAAGTCAAAGGTGAAGAAGCTCCAAAGTCATTCCTAAGGGGATACAGAGCTTAGCTCTAAAGTCGTTCCTAAGGGAACGCCAGAGCTGAAATACCACCTAAGAAAAAGGTGAAGAGACTCCAAAGCCGTTCCTAAGGGAATGCAGAGTCTTATCTTTTATGTTTTGTGCGCCAACATCATTTGCATCACGCCATCACATCATATTGCATCATGACATCGCATCATATATCATTTTGTATCAACAAAAGCAATGAAAAAAACGAGGATTCCTCCTTCAGCTTTGGCAAAGACTCGTGAAAGAGTATTAAAGATGCACGGTCATGCTTTCAACAATACTATTCCTACGCAACATCTACAGCAAGAATCAAAAATCATACAGTAGCTTCGGCGAAGAAGGGGGATTTCTTTCTGAAGCGTGAAAAGAAGGGAAGGTGTTTTTTGCCACCGGCTCAAAACGGTATGTACGAAGGTTCCACGCTTCATAAAGAAATATATTACATCAACATACATACAAACTATTTACAAGTGTCTCTTACAAAACCAGGAATCATGTTCAAGGACATTAAACTAGCAAAAATACAAAGTTTTAGTCTTCCCTTAGGACTTTGTCGCAGCAGTTGGGGACTTGTTCTCAAATGCTATGTGTTAAGAACAAGGCAACACAAAATGTTAGTGGTTAATGCCCTTCGTCCTTCGAAGCATTATCTCCTTTTGGATATAATGATCTTCAGACGAAGGTCATGAAGGACGTACCTTCATCATCGTAGTATATGTTAATGTAGGAAGAAGCATATGAAATATGAGAGGCAACATGAATAATCATATGACACTATTCATATATTCGTATATTTCTATTATGTCATCATAAATGAACATAAACAATATTGAATTACATTTGTACCTTCGGCTTGACAGAAGGCAAAAGACCAAGCATGACGCATAAGCGAGTACAAGTCAGCGTGAACAGTACAGGGGTATTGTTCACCTATTTATAGGCACGGAATGCAGCCCCGGTCAAAATTACATTTATGTCCTCGATAACTAGTTACAATCATGACACAAATTATCGTGGACTGATTGGTCTTTTCCTCTTTAAGTCGGTGCAGCCCTTCGTCTCAAGGCATGTCGCTATGCCGAAGCTCCCTGTATCGTAGCTTCAGCGTGT
This sequence comes from Zea luxurians, assembly GCA_029449295.1. Lineage (NCBI taxonomy): Eukaryota > Viridiplantae > Streptophyta > Magnoliopsida > Poales > Poaceae > Zea > Zea luxurians. The sequence goes on along the minus strand of JAOPSE010000013.1, from coordinate 35,627,533 downwards.
ACCTTCGCGCTGTATTTGCTTATGTGCTGATCTTCCGAAGGTGTTTCTGCTTAAAGGACCTTCGGCGATGAAGCAGGCCCCCAATAGTAGCCCCTTCGCGATGCTAGATCATTTTTCGTAACGAGCTTGATCCATGAAAAATCCCCAAGGCTTTAGAATGCCGAAGGTCCGAAAAACACCTTCCCTGAGCTCGTTGACAAGAAAACAATTAAAATATTTCAAGCGCGAGTGGCCCACCACGTAGCGGGTACGAAAGGTTTGATGATTCTCTTCCCAGGCATCGAGTGGCCCACCGTTCAGCGGGTGTGGGTAACTGTTCAGCGGGTAAGGGCGATTTGGCGATTCACATTCCCACCTGTGGCACTATATAAACAGATGGGTAGGTGTGAAGTTACCACAACATTCATTACCATTGCACTGTTGTGCTGTTCAAAATTTTAACCATAGCCGAAGCTTTTTTACTACATTCTCGAGCGAACCATCATTTTGAATTAGCTTCGTCAAAAGAGAGCTTCGTCAAAAATTGTAAAAAACATCAGCTTCGTAAAACTGCAAAAGATTCATCATCAGATGGCCTGAGTACGCTCGACTGCGAGGGTGACCCGTGAAGGAGAGGAGATTGAAGCCACCGAGACAGTCCGATCTCTGAAGTCATGAGACAATCGGGATTAGTTGTGCCGGAGGGAGCCATTGACGAAGGTGACCTGCTACCGAAGCTAAACAAGCTGATATTGAGGAAGAAAATGCTGATTAAGAAGAGGAAGACTATAGTATTCTGATCCCATCAAAACCCAGCCACTTGGATTTTGAAAAATCTACTGTGTCTAAAGCCGACGTGCCCATGATGATGAAGCTGGGTTACTTCGAGAAGCTGAAAAGAAGCTTATTCATTTTGTCGGAGAAGAAACCACTCCAAAGCCGAAGGACGACGAAGTAGTGGTTTCAAAAGCTTTTTTAGGGCAGGATTACGGTTTCCCTTGAACGAGATGATTGGAGAAGTTTTGGAATTTTGAGATTTTTCTTCATCAGCTGACCCCTAACGCCATTGTTAGGCTCAGCATTTTCATCTGGGCCCTTCGAAGCCAAGGGATGGACCCAAATGCTGAAGCTTTCTGCCGAGTGCATGAGCTGCATTACCAAACGAAGGCCAGAGAAGACGGGCTACATGAAAATTTTGGTTGTTATAACTTCGCGTATCGCATGGATACAAAGGCTCCGGTCCTCATCTATCACACCAAGTGGCCAACTGACTAGAAGAGTGAGTGGTTTTATATTAAGGCTGATGAGAAGAAAAGAGGGAAACTGATGACGATGGTCATGTGCCCGCTGGCTTTGAGCTTCGGAATGACTAGACCTTTGTGCAACATGAAGCCAGGGTCAGCATGCCAAATGTCTGTCAGAATTCAAGGTGGTGGCTGAATAGATTAGCACTAGAGATCTAGTTCAAGAATACCTGGCCAACAGGGTATCTCCAACGTTGAGTGAATGGAGTTTGCTGAAGCTAAAAGGAACAAAGAAGAAGAATGAACTTGTTCGATTACCTATCGCTTCAATTTTGAGAAACAGTTTAAAGAGCCTTGCCAAGAATGGCTGGAGATGATTGAGACTATGTGCAATGAAATTTTGGGCAATTATACCAAAAAAGAAGATCAACTAATGACTGCAGCCTTCGGCACCCGACCAAAATGAAGGTTGAATTGGGTAATGGACACTTTAAACTTTGAATACCCTGATTATGAATGACTAAACAAGGGTGCCGAAGGGACAAAGAGAAAAAGGGTTGTCAGTGTTCTGAGCAGACAGGCTGCTAGGATGGTGAAAGAGGACGAAAAAACTATGAAAAAGAGGAAATCCAGTCCTGAGCCGAAGGTGGCGACTTCGAAGAAGAGAAAAACTGCAACTCCAGAGCCGAAGATGGCTGAGATAGAAGAGGAAGCTCCTTCAATGCCTCCTGCTGCCGAGTAGAAGAAATTTTAAAGGTAATGACTGAATCCTTAACCTATCAAGCTGCTAAGTCCTCTAGGGCCGCATTCTGACGAAGCTTTTTCAGAAGAAGGACGATCCTTCGGCAACGAGAAGGTGGTTGGGCCTAAAAAGTGAAGAATTGTTACTGTTATGCAAGCTATTGAGGAAACGCCACCGCCGGCCTCAGCATCAAAGATGACACCAGCTGCCGAAGCTACGGCCGCCGAAGCTACCAATCTGGAGAGTACATTATCTTGCTATTGATAAAATGCTCTGGAATATAGCCGCAGAGGAGATTGCTTGGCTACAGAAGAAGTTATGGCTGTAGTGCCTGAGAAAGGGAAAGAAATTGCCAAAGCTGCTTCGGAAGAAAAAAAAACTTCAGCTTCCAAAATCTAGTTGGTCAAGAATTATCCAAGGCCGAGAAGGAGGGGCTACAGGAGTATGCTATATCCTATGGCTACCAGCTAGGAGCCATGCTCTTTGGTGGGAATTAATGAAGAAGCCTTAGGATGTATTCGAGATCGCATTGGGGCGAAGATTATCAGCATTCTGTCGAAGAGTGTTGGTTTTCCGAAGCTTGAAGCTGACATTAGCAGCTACCGACGACAACATATTATCGGTAGCTTATTCTATTCTAATTTTAAGGTAAAGTTTTTTCCTCAGCTTTTTAATCTTTTGTGATGAAGCAAAGATTTCTAATGAAGGCTATTTTGCACAGAGTATGTTGTTAAGCAAAGCCTTGAGAATGCAACAAGACCTCGAAGATAAGAAGAATGAGGTTATAATTGGGGCTTGGAAAATAAAATCAAAGATCATGAAGCTTCTCTAGAAAAGAAAGATTTCCTTCTTGAGACAATGGAGGGTTCATTGGCAGAAGCCCAAGCCAAAATTGCCAGATTAAACGATGAACTCCTCCGAAAATTAGAAGACTTCGAGCTAGAAAGGAAAAGTTTTGACGCAAGGCTTGGAGCCAAAGTCGAGAAAAACTCAAAATTGCAAGAATCCCTAAAAGAGCTTCGGAATGCTTGCTTGAACTTCGGCAACCGTTGCGTGCAACGGCTAAGGCAGGTCTTAAACTCAGTGGGAGCCAGCTCTAAAAAATTTGAACCTTCGATTGAAGACTTGCCAAGCACCTTTGAGCATATTGAAAGCGAAGTTGAGGCGCTTGACGAAGTCATAGCTCGGCATGGCGACTTCTGTGCCCTACTGGCTTCTCGCGGCATAGTTGTAGCTTTTATGAAGGCTGGTTGCACGCACGGAAAGATTGTAAACAGGCCGAACTTCAGTTTATCACCAGCGGACCTAGCTGATATCCCAGCCTAGCCCAAAGTATTGGGAATAGATTTATAACACAAATTTGGACGAAGGGTAGGCGAGACTTAGCTGGTGATGAAGCTCGAAGTCATCTTAAGCCGGTATTAAACTTGTATGTTGCTTACCTTCTCCTGAGATTACTTTTTACCTTATACTGCTTTGTTATGTATAGGATGACGATGCGAAGGTCAATAATCCAAAGCTTGACGGAGACTGATGAAGCTGCTTGTTGGGGACTTGTTCTCAAATACTATAAATGAAGAACAAGGCAAAACAAGATGTTAAATATTAAAGCCCTTCGTCCTTCGAAGCATTATTCCCCTCAGGTTATAATGATCTTCAGACAAAGGTCATGAAGGACATACCTTCATGATTGCAGTATATATTAATAAATGAAGAAGCATATGAAATATGAAAAACAACATAAATAATCGCATAACATTGTCAATTCATTATTATCATATTATCATGGAAAGACAGAAACAATACTAAAATACAAAAGTACCTTCGGCTTGACAGAAGGCAAAAAGTACAAGCGTGACGCAAAAGCAAGTACAAGTCAGCGTGAACAGTATGGGTACTGTTCATCTATTTATAGGCATGAGACACAGCCCGTGTAAAATTACATCCAGACCCTTTACATTTGCTAATAACTTTAAGGTGATCCACCGAGGTCTAAATAGCCTTTTCCCTTTTAAGTCGGTTCCCTTTTCTGTCATCATGCCGAAGCTCCCTTGCACATAGCTTCGATGCTGCATCAACCTTCGTATTATTCGTGCTTTCCACACTGTGTGATTCTAATCCGAGACCGAAGGCACCTGTTCACATATTACACTCGGAAAACATTGTTAAATTACGTTTTTGAGGACCTTCGGAAGACGAAGGCCCCCAACAGTTGCCCCTCGCAATATTAATTTGTTAGAATGACAAATTCAGATTGCGACATGGACGAAGGCCCTAAGCCGAAGGTCCGAAAAAAACACCTTCCCTTTGCTAGAATAGCAACAGTCAATGACAGACGGGGCCCTCCAACTTGGAGCGCACTGGGCGTATAAATAGGAGCTCACACCGACTGCACTTGATACACCGCTTGTGCCATTTGCCTTATTTTCTCAATTTTATAGCTTGTGATTACTAGCGCTTGATAGCTCTCAAGCTTTTGAGCTTCGGTTTGAGGGACACATTTTCGTCATCTCCGAAGAGAAGATGTCTCAAGACAAGAAGAAAGTTGCTGAGACAAGCTAACTGAAGAGGAGAAGCTCCTTGAGGAGAAGACTGCTAGATTTGTTGAATCAATAGCAAAAACAAATACAGAAAAGATTACTAAAGAGATACTGGAAGGCTTGTCTGAAGATATTAATGATAGCGACAGCTATGATATGGAGAGTGGAGGCGAAGACTCTGAAGATCGGCCCTGGCGACCAAGTCACGCAGTCTTCGGGAAATCAACTATCAAACAGAGTCATCTTGATAATATGAGAGGAAGGTATTTTCGAGATATGTCTATCGTGAGGGCTGACGTAGACAGAGCCGTTCCTGCTCCCGAAGAAAATGAAGTTGGGATCTTCCGAAGCTTCTTCAAGGCTGGACTTCGGTTCCCGTTTAGCAGATTTGTGGTTGAAGTTTTAAAGACATACCAGATTTTCCTTCACCAGATCACTCCCGAAGCAGTTATTAGAATGGGGATCTTCGTCTGGGCTATGAGAAGTCAAGGTCTAGAGCCAAGCGCAAGATGTTTTTGCAATATGCACGAGCTTTCGTATGAGACGAAGCCCTGGGGTAAAGAACAACATCATAACAATTTCGGTTGCTATAGCTTCGTTGCTCGCTCTGGCGCAAGCTACCCAGTGCCAACATTTCGGAAGAGATGGCCCGGGGCCTGGATGGAAGAGTGGTTTTATGTGAAAAATGATTTGAAGGCGAGAGAAGACATTAAAGAGATCATCATGCGCCCCATCTGGTCCCACTTCGGCCTCAAGCCGAAGGTAGAAATTGATGAGGCAGCCGAAGCATGCCGAAGGGCCTTCAGCATAGTTTGCTCTTTTATTGGAACAAGGGACCTAGTTCAGGAACATGTAGCCTACAGGATATGGCCACTAATAGACAGCTGGGAAATGCCGAAATAAACCATCACTAACCCTAGCAAAGGCGGCCTGGTTCGATTGAAGTACACCTTCAGGTTTGGAGACCAGTTTGTCGAACCGGATGATGACTGGCTGAAGTGTGTTGAAAATACTAGCGATGACTTACTTGGAGCATATTCCAAGTCCGAAGATAATGCACTATCTGCGGCCTTCGGGAGCCAAAAGAAGAAAAGATTAAATAGGGTTTTTGATGCTATTGGATTTGTGTACCCTGACTATCGCTACCTGCATGGGGGCAGAAAAGAAAGGGTGCAACCTCTGGAAAGGTTCCTGCTTCGGCTGCTCCAAGCGAGCCTGCGCCGAAGAGTAAAAAGTTAAAAGTCCTCACCCACCGGCCCCGTTACATTGATTCGGCCGTGGTGTGCCGAGTTTGGCGGGGAAACTTCTTCAGCTGCTGCTCCAAAGGAGCCAATTCCTTCTACGCAGAAGGCTGAAGAACCGGCCACCTTGCCGAAGGCAGCTGAGCCAAAGACTGATAAAACTGAGGAGCCAAGAATCGAAGGAAAAACATCAAAAGTGTTAAGCCCTTCGGCAGAAGTGACAATGCCGAAGGCACAAAAAGGTCTTGCAGTGACCCCCAAGAGAAAAAGGATGGCAAGTGTACTAGATGTGCTGGAGACGGTAAAGGCTTCAAGCTCTACTCCAGGGAAAATTGCCAAGGCTTCAAAAGTGCAAATTGAAGCCAAAATAAAACTGGCCGAAGCCGAAGCTGCAATGAGCCAGGCTAGCGCCGAAGCCGGGCCTTCAGAGCCTGCCAAGGAGAAACCCTTAGAAAGTGGAGAAAAGGCAGTGGAGGAAGAGGCTATAGAACAGACTTTGCCTGAAAAAGCTACCGCTCCTACTCCCGAAGCACCTTCCGAAGACCTTGATTATGTTATTCGACATGCTTCAGGAAAAAGATTATCTGAAGAAGAAATTTTTGAAGCTAAACACTATGCCCGAGAACTGAAGTACCCGAAAGGGGCCTTAGTGTTTAATGGTACGGATGAAGATGATTTCTTGTATTGCCTCCCAGACAACAAAGAATTATCCATCTGCCAGGAGATGGCCAGAAGTATGGGGTTTCCGAAGCTCGAAGTTGGCCTCTGTGCCATGACGAAGGATGATCTTGCGGTAGCCTTGCATACAATAGTCTGAAGGCACAAAAGTTGTGAATTTGAAGTTTGTGGATTCTATATTAGAGTGTTTTGTTCTCATGTTAATCCATTTATTCTTTCTTGTAGGGCTTAATACTTAGCAACGCCTTAAGGGCGCAAAAGAATGCTAAAGACGAGAGCTGCACTATTGCTCTAAACAACCTTCGAACATAGGTGATCAAGCTGAGAAACGAAGCCACGGAAAAAGACAAAATTCTACTTACATTGGTGGACAAAGTAAAGGGAGATGAAGCTAACTTCAAGGCTCAATCTGAAATTCAAAAGAATGAGATTGAAGACCTTCGAAAACAACTGGCTGAGGCAAATTAAAAT